>RXPK01000197.1:885014-1258539 GCA_004143645.1 Protaetia brevitarsis
TATCATTGGGGGCTGAAAGTATATAGAAAAAAAAAGTCAAGATTTTTTTTATTAAGAAAGAAATTTACTGATAACCTACTTCTCTCTTGTGATTTGTATGTTTTGCTGTTTTCGAATATACGATATCCTAGATGCTGTAGAACATTTCCCCCCACATAGGCATTGTTTTGTTGATCGGGATTTTTTTCTTTAACACATTTAATTTGTCGCTTCGCAGGAAAGCTTACTTATTTAAAATATCTATACAAGCAGTTACTTCTCAGTTATGGAGTCGTAGTTTTATTATTATTACCCTGCACTAACACACCACCACTTTTTAGGCAAGAATTAACTCGTAACTCATTTTCCAACAATTGAATGGTTGTCGAAAAATTGTCCGATGATCTGAAAGTGAACTTCGTGAATTGATTCGTCCTGTATTTACCTTGAATGTATGAATAGATTACAATTATCTTTCAAAACAAAAAAAAAAAAAAAATTGCTACAATAAATAAATAAGATTAGAGAACATAATAGAAACAGTTCATTGACAGCTCAAAATGGTTTGTTAATTATTCCAAACGTAAGATATACCCTCCAGATTATTTCTGATTTCCTCTCACTAGAGTATAATGGTGTGACTCCACTAAATTGAAATACACTTAGGTAAATTACTTGCTGACTGGAGAATGTATGTCTTGAGATTTCGTTCTAACAATATAGCACCAATTTAATTGCAAGAATAATTTAAAAATGTCTGCCACCTAACAATTAGCTTACAACAACAATTTTCGAAATAACAGAGAGTTTTGAAGGAAAAACACTTTAAGCATCCAGCTGACAAAGATAAATTACGTCGACATCAATAGTTACAATATTGCGACGATCACTATTGGTCAGGCAAATCCGGCAAAATATCGTCCGGATATCGCTGCTCATAAATCGGGAGCAGGTGTGAGTTTTTTTATTTAAAGAGGGCGCCAGCGTGGCCAACAGCAGGAAGTCAGGATTCCGCAATAAACAACACACGTTTAATCAAAAAAATAAATTTAATTAAATTAATTATAATACGAATGTATATAATTACCACAATTACCAACAAAGTATAGCAAAGCATACGCCGTAAATCAAAATTATAAAAAGTATACAATATTATTAGATCTATTAACTAAAAAGGCAGCCAATGCCTACTAGTTCGTTATATTCACATACGAGGTATGTGACAGTAGTAAGGTAATAAATGTAAAATTTAAATATTCAATATAAATGTAAAGATATCAATAATAAGTAATATTCTATCATAAAATAATTCCCTTTGGAATTTTAGGCGATGTGATATTTGAGGTCCTAACAGCTGCTATCACCCAAAATAACTCGCAACATTATCAGATGTAAAATGACAGAGATTACAATTTAGGTTTAAGTTTACAAATTTAAAGTATTTAACAATATAATAATAAACAATAATGTGACTAATGTAGAGTTGAAATGAATACGGTCATAAGAGGATATTAGCATGTGCTTACTATGAAAAACTAATATGTAAAACGCAAACAAATAAATTATTAAAAAGTTCTATAATGTTGTTTTAATTAAAGAACAAGAACATATTAAATTATTTAAAATGCAGTATTAAATTTTCATATCTTACCTAGGTCTTAAAGGTTTTTTTTTTTAAATACTATTTAAATAAGATCTTGAGCACGTCTTAACTCTACCGAGTCCGGATCTAGAAGAGAGCGAATCTCGAGCCTTATTCTATGCGTTTGTACTGCAAAAAAAAAAAAACATGTTATTTATCAATAGCTAAAAAATAACTAAATTGACGTTTTAAGTGAAATAAATAAATATATAATTTAATGAATTAAAGCTGTTAACTGTATATATAAGATTTGTAATAACTAAAATTAACAACAAATAAAAGCACATGCCAACATCGTATACACTCGCGGCCAAAATAATATAAACATTACAAAATTAATTTATCTTTAAATGACCAGTGATATATAAACCTTTATCCAAGGATCCGACTTCTTCAATCTAACATGAAAATAACACATCCTAGAGACATGAAACGTAAGGGGTATATTAGTGTACCTGCTAACAAAGACTGACCATGCTACATATGACATCTGCACTGTAAAAAATAACAGTAAATTTGCCATAACTTAGGAATATTACATGTAATAAATTGTGAATTTTCCAATAATCATGTAAATTTTGTTTTGCGTGTTTTTCTAGGATATTTAACATGGAAAAAAAAAATTTCGGTAAAATTTATAGCTTTTTCATGTACGTTAAGATGTAAGTAAGTTTAGATGTAATAAAATCCGAAGGAAATACAGGAAAAAACATGTCCATTTTTGTTTACTATCAAAATTTACTTAAAAGTGTAAAATTGACAATTTTTTTTTGGTATTTAAATTGGGGTAAAAATTGAGATCTTTTATATTTATTTACTTGAATACGCCGCCATGTGATTGTTATCAGGTTATATAACTGTACGCGTTCGACAAATATACAGTTCATATAAATATTCAATACGAATTTTACAGTACAGATCTTTGAAAAATACAATCAGCATGTGAAATTTACTAGATGGTAGAAATTTTACCTATGAAGCAAATTGCCGTAAAATTGTAGGCAACTTTTTTACAGTGTGCCGTAAGTTTCTTTTGTGGCTTCTTCAGCTTCCTTGAAACAATGACAAAATTTTACACTTTCTTGCAAATTATGTTGTTATTTCCTTGCATGTGATATCTTTATTTATCTACATCTTCTTAAATACTGTTTTAGAAATCATTAAGAGGGATTGGTTCGCTTTAATAGAACATACGATAATAGATAACCAGCTGTTCATCAAAATAATTCACTTTTTATTCGATTTATTAATTTTCGCCTTCAATAATGGTTATTTCCCGCAAACTTTTGGCACCCCTTAGTCTGATTTTGGCCTGCATAGTGACAGATTAACTTTTGAATGTTTGCATATCCAAATTAAACTTTAATTTATCTTTTACAAATATGTGGATGACATTATCACAGCAATGCCAATGAATGAAATTAGTTTAAATATATTTAATTCTTTTCATGAAAAAAATACAATTTACCATAGAAAAAAAGAGTCTTTTCTTGGCACTTTGGTTATGAGGAGACTTGATCAACGGATATCGTTGGATTGGTACACCAATCCATATTCTCGGGAAGACCAATTAATTATTTTTTCGACCATTCGTTTCAAAAGGAACTGAATAAGCTCAACAGCAATGAAAAATATAGAAATCATTAAGATATCACACAATTTATTTAAACAAGAAAATTTTAAATAGACTTTTCCAGTGATAATGGTTACCTTAACAGTTTATTGAAGAAAATCATTTATAATTCGCCTGTTATTGGAGTAAATACTCGGTGAACAGAACCAGTTAATCGTAACTCCTTCAAAACATCTATTTCCATATTTGAAGTGCCCATAACCAGTGACCGGACAGACGCCGGCAATATTGCGTCACGCAGGCGGTCGAATAGGGTCGCCCGTGCATTAAACGGCTTCGATAAGCGAGCTGAAAGTTAGTATGCCAACGATAGTCAGCAGTTGTGCATGTCCGATCTTGCATTATATCGCGTCAATCGTTGAATACACAACATTACATTTTATATTAGGGTTACTTTCAATTTCTTGTCTCGTTTTTTTTTAATATAAAATCTATATATAGGGGGAAATTTAGAATTAATTGTATCCGCATATATATTTCTAGTTTTTTTCCTGGAAAATCGTTAGTGTGGTTTCCATTTGTATTTTTTCTTGTTTATTTTATATTTATATTTATTTATCCTTATGTAAACAAAAATGTCCGGCTCTTCCCTTACCTCCATCTTCAGTGGTAACGAGGTGCGGAACGTGGTTAGATGCATGCTCATTTTATCTTGATAACGTGGAAAAACTTGCAGGTGTAATGGATATTCCAGATGAAGATGCAAGTGCAAAGTGTAACCAAATGCAAAGCAGCTTTAAAAAATTCGTCTTTACAAAGTAATTTAAATTTTATTCGCGAACACTTTCGCAATTTATCTAAAAAGATAAAAATTTTCGAAGCGCAAGGTATAAAATTAAAAGAAGGAACAAAAAGTTTAAATGAATATCTCAGTCATTACGTAAGCATTCCTGGATTTTGGAGCTCGTTTGACCAAAAAATCGACGCAGTTTTTGCTCGAAATCCTGATCTCAGTATACTTTTTTACATTTTTACAATGGCAAAGTGGAAGATAATGGAAGTATTAATAAACATAGTACCGTAGTTAAGGTCTCATTGTCGTTACGCCATTTCTCAGCAGTTGCGATGTCGAGAGAAGTTCGCTATATTCAAATCTTTAAAAATATAGCGAAACTTCTCTTTGACATTTTGTGCGCCTGTTTCTTAATATTGCATTTCTCATATTACATATTAAAAACCAGGCGCACAAATTTCACTGAGAAAATTAGGATGTGGATGATGGATTTTTGTTTAAGTAATCAATATAAATAAATTATGCTATAATATGAGTATATATAAAAAATGGGGGCTGTATTAGTCGTAATTTAGTTTATACGTATTTAACATCTTGATTCCATTTTTACAAAAGTACATCAAAAAGTATAACAAAAATTGAAAAGGTTAGATAAGAGTAAATAAACTGTTCTTTCGTAATGCACGTAATATTATTGTCATGTTTGGTGTTTTTTAACTTAATGATAGACAATTTTACCTACTGACGTTGATCTGAAGATGGCTGTTAAAAGCCGAAACTAGTAATCATATATTAAATTGCTGTATGAACGAAAGAACGAGTATATTTGCTCTATCTAACCTTCAATTTTATGTCGTTCATTGGGTACTTAGAATATAGTATACAAAAATGTCTATCCAAATTTGGACATTAAGAAGTCCCTCGCAGACTTTTTTTGTAGATAACACGAAGTTGTACCGACAACTTTCGTATACAGTAGCTTTGCGAATTTTTCCACGAGCTGTACTTTTTCGTCCAGCACATAGCAGCCTTCCCGCAAATTTTATTAAAATACAGCATATTAACTCTCAGAAAGGTTCAAGCATTACAATGGTAAAAGAATTTTGTAAATCGGTGCAGTAGTTTTTGAGAAATTGAATTTTATTTATAACGCGCGTATCCACATAATACCGCTACGCCATTGGTAAGTTAATCTTTGCCGCGGCGTCGTTCACGTCGAAATTTGAAACAGTTAGTCAAATACCTTCATACAATCCAAGCACATGCTCGGGCGCTCTCGATTTCACATACCGCAGCTGGGTCAGCAGAGCGACTGCGATTCAATGAATGCGCGCGCAAAGTGCCTGGATCTATCCGGTGGCTACTCATAACAGTCAACAGCTTCAAACTATCCAAGTGGATTCAGCAACTTCATTGTCTATTGCCGTCAGCTGCCGCGGTTTTCAAAATTGAGGTAGTAGGAGAATGGTAAGAAAAGATTTACAAAAGTTTTGGTGATTATACCAAAACGGCTACTTTGTCAAAAAAAACTGGGAAAACAAAGACTAAAAAAAAATGATATAACGGAAACCGAATTATTTTTTTTTTCTAATGGCCTTCAAAAACTGCATATTACTTTTTTTACGTTACGTTCGGACAACCCAATCGCGAAATAAAAATTAATATATGCCCCCAATTTTTAGCCAAAAATTCACCTGGGGCCGACAACCCATACTTTGTCCGGCTACGGTCGTTCTTAATAAAAAAAATATAAAGTCTTTTTCTCAGTGCGTAGAGTTGCATTTCTTCTTTAATTTGAAACAAATCTTGTATTAACGCCAACGATACCAAACCGCGTTCTTCAGGTCATTAACCAGTCGTAAGCCAACTAACGTAAGACGTCCAGAATCATTCTACCGCGATCGTTTCCTTTCCTGCCAAACCCGCTGCGCTATTAATTTACACCCGCCCCTGCACATACTACATAAATGCATATCCCGCGTCCCTTTCGCCACTGCATATGTCCACTTCCATACCGTGGACGTTCGTCTTTGTCTCCGGCCGGCGAACAGCTGCGAGGCGAAATTTACTATCGCTTTTATTGTATAATTTTGCATTTTAACATCGCGTACGCAGTGGTCCGTTAATAAAGGAACGCACCGCGCGTAGAGAGAGAGAGAGAACACGCACCACATCATCACTTTCTATATCACGAGTCGATATTGAAGGCAGACGCATAAAACATTGCAATTAAAATTTTTACGTTTAAGATGACATAATTAGCGCGTGTGCTACGTTGTATAAGCAGGCGAGCCGGATTTTAAAATCGGTCGATTTGGGTTCTTAATAATCTTACCTGCCGAGCGGTTTAACTTCCCTCATTCGTGATCGTGCGTAAATTGGATACGGATGACCGTTTGACGCGAGGAACTGTCAAATGGAGAGAAATTGGGGATTCGGCGCCTCTGGCGGTATACTTGGTGTACTGTTTTAGAGCGTTTATCGTAGTTGCAACCCTTCGCGGTACGGTCGACGACCGGAGCAACCCTTAAATTTAGTTCATCTACCCTCCGCTAGATGGTGGGTATCACCGGTAACTTTTAAGGGTTGCTGTTTGTAGAGGGGGTGAAAGTTGCACTTCTATCTATTAGGTGCAGATGGCGCTCTTTGATCGTTGATGATGAAAGCGTTGGAAGTTCTTTGTTCTGACTGAAGCATCAACTCTTAAAATTTTTTATAAGTTATCATGAAAATCAGCTATTGTATTTCATAAAATTATTATGGTATATTTTGAACCGTAAGAACTGTCACAATTTTTACTCGTCATACTCAGAGTCAATTTAACGAAACAGTTACATAATTACTATTCCTAGATATGACTTTTAAAATGTGGTCAAGTTTAAGTGAAGATAAAACGCAGGAATTGTGATGAAAAAACGCATTTTTTGAAGCAAAATAAATTATGGGTGCACAACGAGAACTTACGAATTTAATGTTTAATGAAAGATTTCGGAAGCATTAAAAACAATTCCAATGGTTATTAGGTAAAATTGAAAACCATTTAAATCACCCCACTAAAAGAAACAAGGCATTAACAGCCAAACAACAACTTCGAATAGCATTGCACAATTGAAACTGCAAACTTCCTAACTTCCTCCAACATGTTTCGCTTATCATTTTGAGTCAAAATTGGCCGAAAATTTTCCAAGCAGTGTTTCTTTGTTTTCTAAAACTTTTCTAAAGAAGCTCCCTTTCTTCAGGTTTCGGTTTTCCATTTTAAAAGTGTATGGTAATCATTCTATCTATGTATAAACACAAATTAATTTGACAATGATATGCGACATTGCTTTAGTAAAAATCGTTATAAATGCAGTATAACATTACTATAGTAACTAAATTATTTTACTAGTAAACAGTAATTTCTGCAGTTGTTTTATGAAACAGGTTTTCTTAATTGTCATTTTTTGATGTAGGTAGTGAAACTAATTTCTGTTGACAACTTTTATTGTGTAGTGCAATTAGTTACTTTATATGTTGTAATTTACAGAACTTTGCTACCTATTCATTGTATATTTTTATTTGTGAAAGGACAATATATATAGTAAAGAAAATAGTGACACGATGTGTCAGAACAGTATAAACATATCCTTCTTAAGTATTTATTAGTTGCTTCAATATTTCAATGAAGAATTTGGAATAAATAGAGAACTTATATTTAATGATTAATTAAAAAGTTTTAGATCGTGTGACGAATGAGAGAAAATCAATAGCAGGCTAACTAAATTACTAAAATAATCCTTATAAGTTGAGAAACATCCATCAAACTCACTCCACTCCACTCCACTCACGAATTTGAATAAAGCTTGGCATATTTATAGGACGCTTTCTATTTTGAAAGAATTGTAAATTCACGTAGTGAAGTTCTCAAAATTTCGATGCCATTTTTACACTTTACATCATTGTTTTTGAGGAAGTTATGTCGGGTAAGTCTTTTTCATCTTGAGACTACACGGTATTTAGACACAGAAAAAAATAATGAAGGAAAACCGAATAGAGATTAGCTAATAAAGAATACCCAATAAAGATATACGATATGGATCTGCGCCGATGGGCGGTAGAAGCAAATACAATGATTAAGCTGGAATTTTAGAGTATCTAGAAACTGGATTTTGCAATTTCAATGAAACAATAAAATTAAGTATCTCTAGAAAAATATCTAAATTTGTCAGCCAAATATATAGACAGGAGAAAGAAATTTTGGAAGCGATGGCTACAGACTTTGTCAATTCCGTAAAGCCCCGCATCGTAACGTGTGGCTCAGAAAATGCTTATAATGCAGACGAAAGTGGATTTAGTTTCGAATTACATCGCGGCTGTAGCTTAAGCTACGTAGAGGCAAAGCTGTTGCGTGTTCACTGTTCATTCTGTATATGCTACAACACACACGATATTGCCTATTAGTTCGCAACCACTTATTTCAGGTTAGTATAGTAACATTAGCGTTGTGATCAAAATCTTATTGTGCACACTATGCTTGCAAAGCATCTTCATTTGGCAAACTAACTTGTCAATTATTTAAAAAAATGGTTTAGTGATGTATACTTACACCAAGTTATTACCGAAACATTAACAACTTTATTAGTAGATTCTTGAAGTGGTCACTGCCCTGTGACTTCAATACCACTCGACGAACCAACAACTCTTCTTACAGTTCCCAAAAAACAACTGGGATTGGCGCAAACGCTGAACGTATACGGCTTTCGTGTGTGGAAGAGATTCTTTAAGCGATTTTCCGATCAAGTTTTGCTTGCCGATATTCACCTTAAATGCAATTAAATTTATTGTTGAATTTGATTTATACTCAACTATGCTATATTGGCCTACATAGCGCATGCACGCTGTGAAATTAGAATAAGAAAATATTTTAAGTGTTCCTAAATTGCAACTTCCTTTCAACTGTTTTAAAATGAAATATGTTTCGGGTAACGTCTTACACAAGTTTTTCGATGTGAAGAGACCAGTTTAAGTTATCATTTAGAAGTAGGTATACCTACACTGTTGAAAATTTTAACACTTTTTTGACGAATTTTATGGTCAGGAGACGTCCACACTCTTTTCGTGTTATTTTGTCGAGAACTATACGAGTTTAAATTTGACGAGCAAAGATACTCAAGTATTGTCTATTGCTAATGGGTTATTTTGTCCAACTGACACGTGGAATTATAAAATACTTCTAGTCACATTTTATTTGATCTAGACTAGACAAATTTACTAGCTGTTTAACTAAATAAATGCGGTCTATTGGGTGATTTGACATCCTTTTCTAAACACGACGTCTTTTTAATATACTATTCTTACTTCTTAGTGCTATAATATTCTCTCTTTAAGACGTTTTCTCAATTATAAATATGCAGAACCACTCATTTAAAAGTTTTGGTTTCAACTAAACGTACCAATTTTAAAACGATTTTTTGAGAACCATTATAAAATTAAGTGAATGTTTACGCTATTTGACTCAAATCCCCAATAAGAACATAAACGTTAAGAAAACGTTGTTCTTAACGGTAACCGAACGTTATGTCACGTTTATAAACAACGTCGAAGCGACATATCTATGTCCTGACAAAATACGTTGACAAAAAGTTACTTATTAAGCGTTATTTCACGTCATATGCTAATGTTATTTTAACGTTTAATTTTTAATAGAAAATATCGTTAAATAGAAACGTTTAGCACAAGGTGTATTTTAACGTTTAATAAACCACCTCTGTAAAACCTAAAAAATCGGTTTACAGGTAACGTAACCTCAACGTTAACCCTTCGCTAGTGTGGTGGAGTATGCCATACCCCAGTATGTTTGCCTATATACTGGGGTATGGCAACTACACCACACTAACGAAGGGTTAATAAAATTTCTATATCAAACCTTTATAACACATAGTAGTAACGTCACATCTGCGTAATTTAGTGAGGTGCCGAATGTATGAAAATCAACAGCTTTATAAATTATAGGTGAAATATCAGGTTCGTTGCATTCATGCGGTCTAAGACGCTGCGTTATAGAAACTGTACAACACTTACCAAGTTCCAGATGTGACATATATGTTACTTATATTTACAGTGCCGTTTTATGTGGTGATAATGAAAAATTGGTTATAGATTAAAAGTCATAATGTCCAATACTAAATTAAATTTTATTTTAATTAAATCATTCAATGATCACATCATAGTATTGAACTCAGGATAAGCTCTTCAATGAAACATAATGCTTCTTCAGAAAAACTAAAATGTAATTACCTATAAATATAATACAATGCAGTAATAACATAATAATAATAAAAAGATAATAGAATTCTTTACCAAACTAAGAAAGTTTCGAGGTCATTTCATTTATGATATATACATTTCCCTTTTTCTGCACATCCAGGTCTTCTACCCAAACAGTCCATTGGGGCGTATATTTCAACCAGTCCTTCACTGCACTTTCTGCTGTATGTATGTATTGTTTAATTGTAACTTTAAATGGAAGACTCAAACAATAGGTATCATAAGTAACACCAAGGACTACAGGCTGTAAATTTTAGGGATATATATATAAGTTAATGTTTACTTTGATTGGTTTCCTAGATTTTTGTATTACAAACGAATGAAAGTATTTAATACTCACTGTATATTGTTACTATAGTTTCCGTATTATCTCTGGTTCCCGTTTTGTGAAAACTAAGTGTTCCTTCCCTTCCAGTTATGCTTCACTGCAACGACGTCATGTAACAGTAATTAGAATAATTTCTTTTACACAAGAATCCAGATTTTAGAACCATCAGCATTCGCTAACCTATATATTTGAAAATAAAGTAAGAAGGTGGTGTATACTAAGAAACCAGGTTCCTCAAGAACAAATTTTAGAATATAGTTAAATTTTCTGACATTAGTGTTCTTATTTTAAGATGGCTACTATACTGTTTTGCCAATTGTGTATATACATATACATAATTATACGTGCAATGTGCATCGTATATGCAAATATAACCTGGATAGACTTAATTGATGGGGTACCTAGCTACTCACCGTTTAGTTAAATACACTGATTGTTGCGTATCACATATTAATATAAAACTTTGTTATAAAGATAAAGAAAAGTTCTAACACTCGACTAGCGTAGTAAACATGTGACTGCAAGCATACTGCAAGTGCACCGTGCACGTTGCAGATGCGCAACAGGGGTGGAAGAGTTTATTTGAAATGGGGGAGGGATGATACATTCATCAGTAGTGCAGTTTTAATACAATAAATGTGTAACCTATTGTTAAATACATTTTGCATTCATTCATGCAAAAGCACATCTTATCTTAAAACAAGCAAATTTAACACCATTTTATTTTAACTATACTTATACTTATGCGCTGGATTGCAGTTAATAGTTTTTCAAATTTCAACGTTGCTTTTTAACGTAGAGTAAATGGTGAAACTACGTTTTATTTTAGTTGTACTTGAAATATGCGTTACGTTTCAGTTAATAATTTTTCATTTTTCAACGTTGTCTTTCAAACGTCTTTCAACGAGTAAACGGTGAAACTACAACGTCATATTTTAGTTATATCTAAACTATGCGTTACATTTCAGCCACTAATTTTTCATTTTTCAACGTTGTCTTTCACGTAGAGTATACGGTGTAACTAAAACGTTTTATTTTAGTTATATTTAAACTATGCGTTACATTTCAGTTAATAATTTTTCATATTTCCACGTTGTTTTTTAACGTAAAATAAGCAGTGAAACTATAACGTTTTATTTTAGTTATATTTAAACTATGCATTACATTTCAGTTAATAATTTCTCATATTGTAACGTTGTTTTATAACCTAAAATAAACGATGCAACTACAACGTGTTATTTTAGTTAAATTTAAACTATCCGTTACATTTCCTAGTTAATATAACGTTTCTTCAATGTATAGTTAAAAATTGGTTATATAATAAACGTGTTACTTATAACCATTAACGTTGTTTCAACCAATACAACGTTAAATTCACGTAAATGTAACTAACTTGTTCTCACTGGGTCTGAACTAATTACGTAAATAGATGTTCCCAATACATCTTTAAGATGTTGAAATTTTTTATGCACACTGGAATTAACGTTTAATAACACAAGGCTACACTTTGCAGGTCAGTACACGTTTGGTGGCTTGTTTATATGTATATGTTAATACGCAGAAACAAACTCGAAGACAGATACACTTGCAATGCACGTGGTGCGTATGATGCAATACCGTATTAGATTAGGTGAGGTTTCTATATTTCTATTAGAGGGAAAATTTTTTGATTGGTTGACGATTCTGAATGTCTAGAAAAATAGTAAATCCCCATATCTGAACAAAGAATTCACACGAAATTCTACTAATTTCTGTTCTATTAAACACACGTAGTCAATTCGTCTGACAAAGTTTGTAAGAATCAACAGTAAAATATTTGGCTAGCGCGAAATTAACGCCAACACCGATAATATTTTCAACAGTGTAAAATTTTAATGGAAGAATAAGTTATGATTAAGTTCAATCTCTTTAGTTGGTTCTATTTTGCCGTGAAAATATAGAAATTTAGTTAGTCATTTACGTAATACGTTATGTCAGTCTTGTTTAACATATTGGACCTGCCTGTACTATATAAAATGATGTAAAAAGTATCGCCTGAAGAATTTACCGGGTAAGTACAAATCTCAGTACCTCCTGAAAGTGACAACGTGACAATATCATCAGCATACAAAATAGCTTGCTAAGTAATATATATAGTAAACCTAAGTGTACACAGTCTGATATAACAAACAGCCAAGTTGACACCTTAAATCAAATTCAAAAAAATACACTCCCCAAAAGGGGAAAATACTGATAACTTTGAACTGAGTGAACGGAATTAGTCCCTGATTTTTTTTTTACAGAATGCTCATAATCCCCACAGGGTCTCTGACTGTGTACTGAAGAACTTGAAAATGCAAAAATAAATTACTAAAAATGAAAAATTAAATTAGGTAGCTCAACGGATAAAAAATTTTAAAGGGCGCAAAAGAACAATTAATCTCAGAGTTACCCTCGCGAATTAAAACTTGAATCTAATCACGAAAAGTAAATAATGGGTGAAAGAAATCTCACTTTCTTAAATACCCCAAAAACTGAAAAGGTTTAATAGAATAAAATAACAGTAATTTAAACTCACAGACGTTAAATAACCATCAAAAATGTATTATAAATAAGTTAATTATAATTTTGCAGAAAAAAAAAAACCGTCAACAGAGAGTTCTGGTCTAAATCAAAATCCAATATCTTTCAAATCAAACCACGTGGTATCAAATTATTATAAAATAAATTCGTGGAATACCGAAACTTTACAAAAATGAAAACTAAAAGCAAGAACAATGCTACTATTCACCCAACCCGAGGTGAGTAATACAAATGAAACAGCAAACTAGAAAACCAAAAAACGAACTCTTTAAAATTATAATAAGGGAATTAAAACTAAAATCTATCTTCCTGCACGAAATAATAAATGATCTTATATCTAAAATGTGTACACAACAATATAATAACAATTATCATTAAGCGAGTTCCTTGATGGACGAAATATACACAAAGATAATACGAATTAAATTACGATATAAAAATGTAATACAAAATGGCAGCAAAGAATTTAAAAATTTACGTCTACTCACGCTTGCGTCTGGCAAGGAACTAACGCTTACAATCTCGACCGCTGCGTACAACGAAACCGCACAGATCAGTCCGCCAACGGACAAAATCTCAAAACATAAAAACATAAACTATACAAGCGAACGCAAGACATTTAAATGAATGAAATTAATTTAAAACAACTGAACACTGAACTAAATAAATCATACAATCAATTCATTAACTAAATCTTATATAAAAATAAACATTTACATCTGTGAAAATTCTCCCGAAACATTGACAAAGGCTGATCGGAGTAAACATGACAACAATTGAAATTGCGAAAACCGGGGTGCCAGTCCACAGCAATACGTACTTCGTTTGAATGTGAGAGCTTGCGTAATTCCTGAGAAACAAAAAAAAAAGATTCAATTTTTTCATCCTTATGCTAATATCTCGAATGGGATGGCATCGACTGAACTAATTTTTCGTATTTATATGTGTGACAAGAGTACTCAGTCGCTTTAATTTCAGCTTTATTGCTTTAAGGGCACCGTTTAATTAAAATTCCTAATGATTCCAATTGAATTAATTGAACTCACTCATTTCTTTTTTATAGTATACTTTAAGTACTACTAATATTCATAAGTAAATGTCATTCTGCAGGTTTGTTTATTCATCTGTCAGTAGTGTTTGACAGTTAAATAAACCAACGGTTTATTTACATTTTGACAAAGAGAAAATTTGCAACTACCACGTCTATCATCGTAAATGAACTTTAATCATATTTTTATAATTATTTGCAAGCACCTTGCATTCATACAACGACCTCTACGAGGGAAGTAGGTCAGAAGCTTTTTATTCGCAACTATAAAGCTTTCCACAGATCTATTCCGATTAGAGACAATAGACGAGCAATTTAAAAACAATCGCGACACATACATACACATGGATCGGAAAAAGGAAACAAAAACACCGTCGTATAAAGAGCTAAACTCCGATAAAACAACCGCAGAAGAACGGGGAAAAGAAACAAAAGCCCGAACGATTAAAAAAACAAATAACTTAAAAGGAGCCATCGAATAAATAAAACAAATGAACGGCGAATTAAGACGAACTCGGACGCAAGAGGGAGAAGATCGAACGGCAGAAAAAATAGCGGAAAGGAAGCCGGCAGAATCGGCCCCTTTTATAGATCGAAGCGAGACGACAGATCGATCCGTATACACTTAGCTCGAGCGAATGACAGAAAGAGAGAGAGAGGGTAGCAGGCCGCGGCGAGCTCCCGAAGATTCCGATCCCCGTCGGCGCAGATATAAATTGGGGAATTATAGCGCGCTATGACGGCCGGTGGCGTGCGCGTCGCTCGCAGCGTCCGCGAAACAAAAGAAGAACGATGAGACGACGCAACGGTATGCGGCTACCGGCGGAAAGTAGCCGAAACTGGCTGTCTAGCTCGCATCTGTAAAAAGTGGTCCTAGGGATTTCAACGTCTGCCGAGAGTCCGTCAAAAATGATCGCTTGTCTCGAATTTTACGAATGAAAGGCGAAGGGGATTAAGGGTAAGCGGGGAGAGTGTACGGCACTTAGAAATCTCCTGGTAATTGTCTCCCACTTCGTCATTTTCGGACGCGCAGATACGCGATAACAGCGTTCGTATTTGGAGCATTTAATTCTTTTGTTTTTCGATTTTAATTGGTTTTCGGGGCGCGTTTTTTTCCCTTTTTTCCTCAATGGAGTATGCACTCTCTAAACATATCTTTAAATACCCTATCATGCTTGCATCTTAATGTAACATTTCGTAAGCATAATAAATTAAAAGGGATTTAGGGGAAGGTGGTGCAAAATGGGAACATTAAGCTTTAGAACACTGCCTCAGGATTGCAAATTGATACACAAGGTTCTAAGTACGCTTGTTGTAATCTTTAAATATTTATCTGCTGATGGATGAATTTACAATTTTTCGATGGGTACTCTTGATGTTGTGAGAAAATTTTGAAAAGAAATGTGTAAATACACCACCATGGGGGCAAGATGGGGTTCCAGGTGAGTTAAGAATGGGTCGAACCATAAATCTAGGTAATAAATAAAAATAAATAGATTCTTAAAATATTCTTAAAAACATGCAGGAACAAAGCTTAAATTCTTTAAAGCGGAACTACTTAAACTAAAAAAATACAATAACGATAAGCATATTAAACTTAATCTTCACAATTGAGACAATAGAAGACGAACTCATCCACGTTATTCGCACAGTCTCCATGTACCCAACCTTGCCATCCATGGCATTGTATCAATACTTCCCCTTACAATACTAACATTGAGCGTCATCTTCCTCAACAGAAGAACTTGATAATTTTCTTGACGTTTTCTAAAAATCTATCTCTGCTTTCCTTATAAAATTCGGCTTCTTGATCTCTTCTGTTTTCTTCTTTGTCATTTTTTTTCCTTTAACTCTCCCTCAGCACTTCTAGTTGCCTTAGGGATTCTCCAGACTTCTATTTCCTTGTAGCAGATTTTTATACGTAGTGCTTGTTGTCTTTCCCTTGTTACGCTTTGATTGATCCTGTACTTTATTCCTAACATGAGAAACAGACATTATGTCTTCGAGAAAGCATAATGCCATATCCAGGCATAACTGACCAGACTGAAGAGTGAGATAATGATGTCCCCATGTTGCCCCGTACCAATAGCCCCATCTTGCCACTTTGGGACATTTTCTGGTTATGTTATAATAACATATTAAATATTTGAAATAAACAAATAACGCAGTATAGAAAATACATGCAATACATGTCAATTAATAAGCACAAAAAAGTGTAGTTGTAAATAATTAACTTATGCTTCCGATACTGGCTGTTGAACTCACCATCAAAATAATAACGAAATTCTTGAAATTGCAAAGTTCAGGCACAAACAGCAATAACTTTGATATTACTACTAGTAAAGTTTCCTACATTACAACAAACATAAAACAGCACTTGTCAATATTAGGGCTGCTATTATTTGACAGATGCTTACTGCCGTTTTGTAGATAAGATGATGTCCCCATCATGCCTCGTGGCCCCATCTTGCCCCACCCTCCCCTGTAACGTAGGTAGTAACGTAGGATGATGTCCCCATCATGCCTCGTGGCCCCATCTTGCGTCACCTTCACCTACGTTACTACCTTGGAGAAACTTCGGTAGTCCGCTATTCTTAGAGGAAAAATAGTTAATATTTACTACACTCTGAGAGTTAGGATATAAGCTATTGTCTTATATGCTTTATTTATGAAAAGCTGACTGCACTGAACCAAAAATGGGTCCTGAAGCAATGAAAAAAATCATTGTTCACATGAAATAATGCATTAAAATTGGTCCAAAGAGCGAGTTTATTGAATCAATGAAAAAGAGTTTATTAAATGATATATTGTGAGAAAATAAAATGGAAGTCATATTTACTATTACCTATAATTAATATTCACTTCATATGAAAAACTTCAACAACGACATTAAAAAAAATTGAATCCACTAACAATTTGTCGCAGAATTACTAAAAAATTCTCATCATTCGACCTAGTCGTTCTCCCTAATATTTGTTTCATGTCGCGGCCAAATTTAACCCCTTAGCTAATGCCCTAGCTTTCGTACGCAAGCACCACTCATCAGTGAGTAGATATTCAAATAAAATATGGCCCCCTGTATCTACCCCAACACATTCACAAATCCGTATAAATATGATTTAAAATTAGCGTGACTATTTATTAACTCCACCGCCTGATACGACAAGGTAACCCTCGTTTCCCTTAAACGTATAACGTTACTGATAAATTTTCTAATCTACTCCCCATTCGAAGTGATCTATTTGATCCCCTCTCCTCTCGTCTCATTACCGGTTGTACCCACGTGGGCCCTCGTCCAAAAAGGTGTTACGCTTCACTCGCGTAAAGTATTCCAAGTATTTAATATCAAATTGGTAGGATTTTCTAAACAGATCAACAAAGTCAATCAAATTACGTAGGACCTTTAGAAACTTTGAAACCAGGATCAAAGAGCGCTTACAATGCTCCAAACCCAACTCGATTTATTTGGCAAACACCTTACAGATAACGAACATACTTTCAATATTACTGATGGTCTTCATATCTTACATATTGCTAAGAGGAACAATTTACTAAATAATTGAGATTGTAGGACAGCAGATTACTGATAGACACCTTTCTCTCAATTCCACACCGACTTTCCAGAAATTATCTGACAGGTAATTTTGGTTTTGTGTATGGAGTCCAAGTTTCCTTTATCTTATTCTACTTACAGTTTTCTTTTTCTAGACTTAAATTGTTGGTTTAGAGTCTCACAAACCGATGGTGCAACTATTATTTTCTGGAACGTTCCTTTATGTAGTTTATTTTTGTCGTTTTAATTCTATAATCATTCTGCTGCGTTCAAACTGTAATAAAATTACATTGCTTATTTTAGTAGATTTTAAAGTGTAATTCATTAGTGTTTCAGTGTTTGTGTCTTACAAGTTCGATACAAAATTTTATTTATCGTACAATTCAATTTTAAATGTGATTATTAATCTGTTTTTTTTTGTTAGTATTGTTTTATAAAAAAAATCCTTATCCCATAATCATAACTTGTTTTAAATTAAGAAATTAATATTTAAATAATTAAAATAATTCAATTGAATAATTATAGATGATGATTTTAATTTTTAATTATTTTTTTTTAGTTTACGATTCGCATGATTGGCTTGTTTCTGCCTGAGAATGTCCTCATTTGATCGAAATCGGGTCGCTTTCATTGAAAAGTGTTTGTGAGATAGTGGATCATTATTTCAATCCCTTATTTCCTTATTAATTTAGTCACACAGAATCAGCAATGGATTACATAATTCTTGTAAGTTATTTACTTGGCAAGTACATAAATATTTTATGATCCTGCTTACCATGCATCCAAGTAAATGATAAATATACGTTTTTGCTGTAATGAAATAGGAGAACTGTTATCTTTACGGCAATTTCTATACTCATACAATATATTCAATGTATCTGGTACCGTACTTATGGGTAGAAAACTTTGCAATAACATGAAGAATGATGAAAAAGTACTTTCTAATTTTTAGCTAGCAATTGAAGATACGAGTGGATGAAGGTGCTATGTCGCATTTTAAAAACTATCTTTTTTGCATGAATGAAGGTGTTTTGTACCCATCTTTCACATAGCACCATCGAAAATTCCAGAAATTCAAGAACACTCGAGCCTTGTGAATATATGAAGGGGTTATGTTACACTACTTTTGAGAAAAATTAAATAAAAAAAATTAATTTCTGAAAAAGTTTGATTTTATAACATAATACCTTCATCCACTCGTGTCTTCAATTTATTTACTACATTTAAGTTATTTTCACGACCGATTTCAGCTATCTAAGAAGAATAGCTTTTCTTAGGTGACAGATTAATAATAATATTATATAACATCTTATGTATACAGAGTGTCTCACGACGAACTGCATCGATCTATATATGAAAGAGTATACATTGAAAAATTCTGAAAATTTCGCAGTATACTAAAGCCAACCTGCGCTATTGAACTAAAATATGTTTAAATAATCTAGCGCATCCGGTTGTACCGGAAGTAGCTGTCAACTTTGTTATTTTAAATGGAACAATCTATATATTATTACATTATTTAATTTCTTAATTTAAAGTAAGCTTGTTAAAACAACTATGTTGTTGTTTTTAACCATGCTCGAAATATTTCCATTTTTTTTTAAATTTTTGACAGATAGACGAGTGCATCTGAACTTCTATAACTGCAAAGCTATTTAACTTGAAAAATTGAAAATTTGTAGAATTGCTGTTTTCGAAAACATTATACAGAGTGTCTGAAAATTTATTAAACTTTCGAATTGAAAACGTGTCAAAACTTTTTTTTTAAATGCAACTACTTACTTTTCTCTGTGTCATCAAACTGCCCTTATAAAAATACAAAAAAAGTCATATTCATTACCCATCTAAAATGGATACTTTTTAAGATTAAGTAAAATATGTATGTATGGTGTAAAAAAGTAGCTTATGTAGTTTTTAAAATGTCATCCTGCTTTGGTATATCTAAGTAAGTCATGACCATTCAACAAACAATCCAAGATTGATGAAATGTCACTTAGTTTTCAATTATAAACAATGCCGGCACGGTTAAATTATACGAACGAAGATTATTTAAATTTGTTTATTTTTTATGGAGAATGCAATAAAGTGATAACAAGAACATGTAATAGCTTTGCTGCTCGGTATCTTCAAAAGCAGAAGCCGTCACCAAACATAGATAAACGAATAGTACAGAATTTTAAAAACTTCGAATCGGTCAAGGCAATAATTCAAAAACATAAACTTATTGTTAATAATGCGAGCTAAAAACTTATTTAAAATACTTCATAGTAAAAGTATAAAGCAGCATGTCTTACTCTGACCATACAATCTTCCCAGGTAGTTAATGGACTATAATATACAAGATTCTTTATTGTGCCCCATACAAAGAAATCTAGAACTGACAAATCCGGGAAACGACGTGGAATTTGAGGAGAAAGAGAAAAGTAGGTAGTTGTATTTTAAAAACGGAAAGTGTGACACTTTTTCTATTGGAACGTTTAACTGTAATTTTCGGACACGCTGTATAATGTTTTCGAAAAATCCATTCAGTTTCGAATGCTACCCTATACGGTCAACAATTCTACAAATTTTCAATTTTCCAGGTTAAATACCTTTGCAGTTATAGAAGTTCAGATGCACTCGTCCATCTGTCAAAAATTTAAAAAAAAATACAATTATTTCAAATATGGTTAAAAATAACAACATAGTTATTTTAACAAACTTACTTCGAATGTGAACGAGAAATTAAAAAAAAAAGTTAATATATCGGCTGTTCCATTTAAAATAACAAAGTTGACAGCCACTTCCGGTACAACCGGATGCGCTAGATTATTCAAAATATCTTAGTATACTGCGAAATTTTCGGAATTTTCCAATGTATACTCTTTCATATATCTGTCGCAGGGAGATGATAAAAACGGAGATTTGATCAAATCCCTAAGCTAGATGATCAATTCACGGAAGATGTTAAAATAACAACTCTGTTGGGTGATTTCCCTAAAGAAAGTACGTGATTTGATCAAATCCCTTGACTGTTTTAGTGAAAAGATTAAATAATATTGTTTAGATATTAAAAGTATTTAGTAAACCGTTATTAAATGTAGTGTAGGTAATACAACAATAGTCATTGAAACAAATTATTTATTCGAAACTAATTAACAAAAGAAATAGGTACTTAAGCTGATATTTTTAAAACAACAAGGATATTTTTAGTGACGTTTAAAAAGTTTTAGTGATGTAATTAATAAATAATAATGTTCATGCATTTTTATTAAAACACGTTGTTGATTTGTGGCATCTCGAGTTACAAAGTACGTTACTTTTTTTACAGACACATCTTTTGTTTTACATTGTATTTTGGATTGTTCACAGGAACACTTCTTAAATCCTTGACCTCCAAATAAGGATAATTTTCCTGCAATCTCACGCAAACTTAGGTTAGTCCGTGGAACTGTTTCGGTAAATGTTGTAGTAGCTATTTGAAGAGCGTTTCTAGGTAGCCAATCTTTTATAATTCCAGCTGAGGTACCAATTGATATAAATTATTTTTTATATCTAATACGATCCCACGATGTTATTTCCATCTAATGGCCTCTGTCTACCTTAGGTACATCAACCAAAACTGTGGAATCTACTACCACGTCTTTAAATTTCTTCAAAGAAACTTCTTTCATTTTTTCAGCTGATCTAATCAGGTGTTTTGCAGCATTTTCTCTTTGATCTTTAATGCTTTCTTCTTTTTGGCATAAATAGCATAGAATTTCGATCCATATCCTTCTTCTCCTACTGTAGTCCCACATATTGCGTGCACCGGATTTTTACAAATGTCACATGAATGGGCTCGAGTAGATTCCATTCCACAAACAACACAACATACTTTATTGTTGTTGACAGCTGCTTCCCTTCTGATGCAGGTAACACTACAGGAGTTGAAGTAGAGTTGCTAACTGATAGATCATTTGAAGTTGAAGCATTGTAATTAATTAATTCAGATGCTGGTAGATCTTTTGAAGTTGAACCGTCGTTATTGTTCTCTAAGGAATCCGCTGGTAAGTCTTCTGGTGTTAAAATAATTTCATGGTCCTGCTGTTTAAGAAGTAGGTCCAAGTCCTCTTCCGTAACAAGTTTTTCAAGCAACTCTTTCGAAATATGACTAGATTGGAGTCCTGTTTTTGGTTCTGTTCCAAATAAAGCTTTGTAAGGTGATCGTTTAATGGTTCGATGAAAAGAGGAATTCTTTTGGAATTGAACAAAGTAACAACCTATACCCATTTTTTGTGTCATTGTCAATTAGCCAAGCACGTAACATGGCTTCAACATCTTGATTTGATCGCTCACAGATCCTTGACTAGCTGGATGTCTAGGCCTACCATTTATAATTTTGCACGTTGGCCATAGGCTTGTTAATTCTTGTATGACAGCAGCCGTAAACTCACGGCCGTTGTCGCTTTGTAGTATATGAGGACAACCGACTTCCAAAATATTTTTTAATAGCTCCATTGCTACTTCAGCAGCTCTTTTTGAAGTCAACGGTCGAAGAAAGCTGAATTTCGTCGCGTGGTCCTGGTAGTGTAATAGCCATCTGTAGTTTCTGTCTGGGGTCGACTGTAAGTCTACTAAATCGACTTGGCCACGATGATTGAAGTCGCTAGATACAATTGGGCAAACAACGATTCCTTTTCTTGGAAATTTTTTTTTAGACTGACATACCGTGCACAGCTTTAAAAACTCCAGTACAACTGAAGTAGGTATTAGGTATTTCGATTTCAAGCTATACAGCATTTTATCTCTTCCTCCGTGGCCAGTTGACTGATGCGTTTCCCGAAGTATGTGGTAAAAATTTTCCGTTGGGACTATTTTTACAACTGAATCGGAGTCAGATTTTCTCTTCAAAATCAAAGATTTTTTAGTACCTACTTCCATAATATCGTATTTTTTTCCATAATAGTACTGTTTATGTGTCCGTTTCAGTTTAAGTACTGGTGCTAATTTAAATTGTTCAATAACTGTGATAGCTTCTTCTATCCTTTCGCGAGTCCACAAAGGTTTTTCTTTATCATGCCGCTGGTTCAAAAATGTCTTGATAGTTTCATTAAACTGGTCTTCAGATACAAATTCGGTCAGAGTTTGATTTTTTTCTTTATCTGAACCCATTTTTCTACGGTAGGTACTTGATAAAACTAGAAATATACAAAACAATAATAAAAATGCACGCAACCTTCCTCGCATAATGTTTAGGCGCTACTGTGTCACTGTGTGCAATAGTGCGTGCGATGTGCGTGTGCGTCACGTTATAAGTGCGGCGCTGGCCGGCACGGTGGCCGGAGGGGAGCGGTAAGGTGAAGGAGAGGGGTAACAAGCGAAACATAGAGCTGTGCAAGTCCTGACTTGTTTATTTCATCTTTTCACTAAAACAGTTAAGGGATTTGATCAAATCACGTACTTTCTTTAGGGAAATCACCCCAACAGAGTTGTTATTTTAACATCTTCCGTGAATTGATCATCTAGCTTAGGGATTTGATCAAATCTCCGTTTTTATCATCTCCCTGCGACATATCGATCGATGCATTTCGTCGTGAGACACCTGTATAGGCCAAAAAGACTAAATCACCTAATGGTGTTATGCCTTTAACTTTCATTCATACAAATTTTCGTAGATTTTGACTGAAACGATCATTTCCTCTACCTGACAGCCCCAATTTTGTCCTTCCTTTCTTCTAAGCACTTTTTTTCTTTAATTAAATGTAATAGTACGAAATAATGATTAAGCGGAAAATATTACATCAATAACAAGTTTTATGTATAGCGATCAGCTGTTATATAAAATTAAAGTAAATCCGTTTTAATTAATCCCCTCAAGCAAAAATTTAAATAAAACACATTTAACCACAATTGTATAATAAAAATCCCTTGAATGCGTCCTTATCCAAGCACTTATTTCCACAAACAAGAACTACATCTACCTCATAGGTAACTAAACGAAATATCCTTGCTACACCTCGCTTTTTTCCTTCACTTGCAACGTGTAAAGTGGCATAAACTGTAAGCCTTAGATCATTTAACTCTCTTTTTCGGTTTAATTCAGAACATGGCAGTCCATTAATGACGGTGATTCGGTGTTATAGGCATCCTGTATGTATGTTTATATCTGTCTCGCCTTATTTTGTTCGTGGTGGATTTCCATCGGATCTAATTGGCTCTCGATATGTTGGCATTATCGCCGTCAGTGCGGTTGCTATTACCAGTGCCGCGGTCATTTACGGACGCGAAACCAGACAGGTGCGTAACAGTATCAATTATAAATTATCATCTCTTATATGTTGTTATATGTTATTCGTGCGTGTCTTTTTTTCCGCGGATGTGACTGTAACACGACGTAAACATGTAGGTAGAACGGTATAAGTGGTTGCTTTACTTCTAGATACATGGTCGCTCGATTGGTTTACACCTTGGCAAGAGTTGAAGAGAGAAATGTTAGAAAAAAAATTGATAAAATAAATAAATTAGGAATGAAAGGTCTGCATGAATCGGCTTGTTTACCAGAATGAGTAACTCAAAAAATAAGTCGTAATTCATACTGTAATAAATGTGATATCACATTGAAAATTAAAAAAATCAGTTCTCAAAGGACAAAATTAATCAATCGGAAACATAAAGACATAGAAGAATCTTGTGTATGAAAATTCAAATTAAAATACTCAGAATAACTTCAATTAAATAATCAAATATTGATTCAAACATTTTAATTTTAAAAATCGAAAATTCGGAACATCCAAATTCATCAAAATTTAATGAAAATATTAAATTAAATAATCAAAGAAAAATAAAAGTCAGATGAGTATGCCATCTATGAACAACAATTTACATTCACATATATTCATGAAACAAAACAAAATGTCCACATGTCAAAATGCTAAGCCAGGTTAGTTTAATGTAAGAATAAAATAGGTTCAACGTTTTTCAAATGAGAGGAAAAGTTTCTTCATTACAACAATGGATTATAAATCCAAATTTTTAACGTCTGTAACTGTAACTGTATTTTGACGCTAGGAGACTTCGATTGTCAAATGATGTCACCGTAACGCCATGTCTTTTTGAGTTTGAGAATCCAAAATTTTACAAGGAGGCGCAGAACACGAGGAAGCATCACTTAATGAAAAACTTGAAGGGAGAACAACATAGAAGACACTAATTACAAAGTATATATTGAGAGAAATATCCTTTTCATTTAAAAGGAATTGCATTAAACTAAAAGTTTTTCCGTTTTTTACATGGCCAACATGATTTGGTGTTTCCTTGAAAAGAAATATAATTTTAAGTTCATGCATTTCTTCGGAAATAATATATTTTTCGTTGAAACAGTTTATTCTTTTAAGTGAAGATAGTGATAGTTGATTCAGGTCTTCTTTATTTTGATCTTGAAAACTATGCAGATTGGCAGAAAACCGTAAGCATGTTGATTCAAGAGGTTTTTCCTTTTCTTATAAACATTTATTCATTTTAGACTTACGCGTAAACACAACAAAATGCCGTGATCATTTTCAATCGCAATGAATTCGAAATCGAATTATCTCCAAAAACCCATGCACTGAGGAGAGATAGATTTGCCGTTAGAATGTTGTAAGTCCTAGTAGTATTGGAGGAGTTGGTCACAGTGACCACCCTAGCGCACTGTAGTGTGCCCTTAAAGAAATCGTCATTTCAATGGCGATGACTCCTATCAGATGTTGTTTCAGTAAATATACTAGATTAGTATGTTACGACCGTAGTTTCCAGCCTATTTCCCTCCTGTGGGTTCCGGGTCGCACAGGAGTGGAAGGAAACGAAATAACGGATAATCTCGCAAAAAAAGGGGCTGGAATGCCTTTTGTAAGGCGTGAACCCTTTTGCGGGTTAAGTAGCAGTACAATACTGAAGAAACTAAAAATAGAAATGGAGCAGAGAAAATCCAGTTACTGGGAAAATCTCCAGGGAATGAGGCAAAGTAAAATGGGAACTTATAACCAGAAAAGGTTTATAGAATGCATCAACCTGAGTAAGAACAACGTTCGCATATTAATGGGAATACTTTCAGGCCATTGTAGACTGAAAGGACACCCAACCAAGCTAATAAACCTTGAAGCTTATAAAAATTACAGTAATTTTGTTCTCCCACAACTCCGGCTGTCAAAATTAAGAAAATATTTTTGTCTTGTGGAAGCCATCTAACATAGAGTCTCCGAAAACACGGTAACCTCTTGGCTTTTAGTATTTAATTTTCTCATTTTCGTGCCTTTTGGACTGAAGCTTAGTTTTGCTACAAATATAAATTATAATATTTTCCCTATTTTGTCTGCGACCGAAGTATTTTTGGATGCTGTGGAGATTCCACTATAAATTACTTTACATCCGATAGACTCCCCAGACTCCTTACATTGCCCTTACTGGTTCCTGCTGACCTAGATTCAGCGCTAGTATCCTTGGCCTCTCTGAAAGGTCCTTGGGTTCAACAGTAGTTCAATCCGTGCCTTTTCAAAGAAGATTCGTTATTGATGGCTTTCGCTTGAACTAGGTTCTTGTGTCTTGCCTGTGGAAAGATATTTACAATACTCTTCCAGTGAAGATTTTCTTCAAAAATTGCACGAGTCGTTTTTGAATCATATCCAATTGCTCCTGATTCCTTCCAGCGGAGGCTTGTTTATTACGGTCACCTGTAGTCCCCACCTTGCCTTGCTAAAACTTTAATTAGGTTTCTTAGAAGTTTGCGGTGGTGTTTTAGAGTCTTCAACAGGTACCTCTAACCTTCGATGCTCTTCTTATTACACTAAGTGATTTGAAGTACGTTTCCCATCTTGGATATATCTTTTTCCCATCCGTTGGGGTTCAGCTTCTGCCTTCGGCTTGATTGAGGTAATTGGTATACAAACGTTTCAATACATTTACATAGCTTTCCAAACAGAATTATACCTGGTTAATAATAATATTGACAAAGGAATCTATTGTCTAATTCATTTTATTGCATCACTTGGTTGGAATGTGATTTTGAACAGAAAATAGGCAATCTGGTACAATAGAAGGTATAAAGTAGAACGTAGATGGTATGTGTCGTGTTGCTTGTCGTGTTAGATGTCTTATCCCTCTGGTGTGCACTCTACCTAAGCTGGTTTAGGACTGTGTAAACGCCGTAAATGAAGTGGGCACCCCCTGGCCAATGTTAATTATTGGCCAGGGTTTCCAGTTAATCGTTTGCCAAGAAAAATGAGGCGGCGGACGATCTAGCCAAGACGACGTTCGTCAAGAGCATTCGTTGGAGCTTGCCCTTCCTTTAGTAGCACCAAATCGTAAAGTAAATTGTCCATCAATGAATAGATACATAATGAGTCCAGCAAGTGATGGTAAAACTCACCATGACAATGTAAGAAAAGAGGACGACCCAGGAAGACATGAATACAAAAGTTTGAAGAGATAGGCTGCAGAAGAGGAAATATGAAGAGCCTCGCGAAAAACCGAGAAGCATGGAAAGACTGGACTTCTGATCCGACATCCTAAATGAGTATAAAGATAAGAGAAGAAGAAGAAGAAGAAGAAGAATATACAAAAAGCCAAACATCGCTCCATTTATTTAGCAACTACTAATTATAATAATTATACCAGAAGCAAGCTGTGTTTAGCAGCAATAACGAACTTCTTAGAAGCGCATATATGCAGGAAAAATTTAGCTCATGCAGGATTCGAACCTCTCGTTTACCGGATGAGTGCTCTACCAATTCAGCTAGCGAGATTCATGCGACAAATCGACATATGTCGATATCAGATCTTCAAAGGCCGGCAGGACGATCTTTGAATATTGGAAATATTAATTTCCTTAATTTTAACCTGATGGAGGTGTTTAGCGATTACTACTTATCAGACTACCAACCTCTATTACAATAGACTTCAAAATGGTGTATAACAATAAACTAATGTGCTCAATAGCCCATTGCTTTATTATCTAATATTTCACAAATATTCGAAAAGATTATCCAGACACGTCTAGTTAGTTTCCTCGACAAGAATAAGCTGCTAAACAACAGGCAAAGCGCTTACCAAAAAAATAAATTCACTACCACTACTATATACCAGATATTAACGGACATCTATGAGGGCATAAATGAAGGAGAGGAAGTGTTGGGTATATTTGTCGCCCTATCAAAAGCTTTCGACAGGGTAGACCATAGCACGCTCTTACAAAAACTGGAAAGAATGGGTTTTCGAGAAAGAACAGAAGCTCTCATAAAATCATATTTGGGAGGGCGACAGCAATGTATACTGTAGTAAAAGAAAAGGGAATAGCGATATCATCATCGTGGGTTACTACATGTAAGGGTATACCCCAAGGGTCAGTAATAGGACCAATTCTATTCCTAATTTAAGTAAACCTGACATACACCAAAATAGAATAGCCCTTTTCGCTGACGACACATCCCTAGTTATCAGGGCTCCAAGGGCGGGTCTCTCATCGAAGATGTCACACATGTACTGGACAGGATGGAACACCTAGTTTTCACAAAACAACCTAAAACAAAATATTGATACAAAATAGAGCGAATGGATAACAATCAACTTACCGTACCAAAATCAAATATTAACATCCTCGGAAGAAGTTGGCCTTCTGGGGTTGTTGGTGGATAGTCGTCTAAACTGGAAACCTCATATCCAACAACAAATTAAGAAAATAAGTAGCTTCAGTTACGCTCTCAAAATCATAGCATCAACGGTGAGCCGGGAGGCGGCAATGTCAGCTTACCATGCCTACATCCAGTCCCATTTATCCTACGGAATAATCTTTTGGGGAAACAGTGTTGACGTGCAATCAGTGTTTATTTCGCAAAAAAGATGTGTCCGCAGTATCTTCGGTCTTGCTCCGCGGGACTCTTGCAGATCGGTTTTTGTTGAGCAACGCATGCTTACCATTTTCGGACTTTATCTCCTCGAATGTGCAACATTTGTAAAGCGCCATTACAATCAGTATTTTGAGAAGTTTGAACTCGCACACGCGTACACGACCAAAGGAACTGTAAATGGATTTCTAAGTCAACCGCACACTAAACAGGCAAAAATGCAAAAAAGTGTCGAATATCAATTTCTAAAACTTTATAATCACCTGCCCGACAAACTTAAAGAGTCTACCTTTAAATATTTTTAAAACGAAGCTTAAGAACTTTCTGCCTCAAAACGCTATTTATAGTATAGAGTAGTTTCTTAAGTTGTTTATATGCTTATATTTAGGTACTTTACGTATACAGATGTTATGTACCTTTTATGTCTATCTTTTTTTCTTGTTTATTTTGACACTGTTCATACATGTTTTGTATTTTAAGAACAGAGAATATATATTATTATATTATTATAGACTCTAATGGTACAGAAGTTATTTGTGTTTGTTATGGGAATCTACTGAATAGATTTGTTTAAAAGATTATTACGTTAGTTGTTGAAAATCACCGACATTTTCTTGTGATATCTCTTAAAATAATAATCCCATAGAATTTCCACGATCACAAAATGTTTACCTTTGTTTTACTGCAATTGTATTGAGAGGGGTGATATTCTCCTACGTTCGCTGTAATTTGTACTTGCCTCCATGTTAGAAAACCGTCCACATATATTTTCCTTAACAGTTACAACACCAATGTAAATACAAGACGTCCGGATCTTTTTGAGAGGCAGTGTACATTTACGTCAGAGTTAGCGGACAGTCAATTAGCATAGCAACCAGGCGGTCGTCAAAAGTAATATATGCGACAGGCGGTGTTGCACGCCGAGACAGCTAGTGCAGATAAATGGCGTTTTACTACCTCAATTATCGACATATAACAACGCGATTTTCGGTTATCCACTGAGAAATACGTCTTCCGCGATTAAAAACGCTCGTTAAATGAAATAATAAAAATTAAACGAAGAGAAAACAGTACGAAAAATGCTTAATGGGCCACGGTCAGGACTTAATACCGGGTCCATGGTTAGGTTATCGGCACGATGGAAGGACTGTATCGCATGAATTATTACGTATCAGGCTTGCAATTACGTATATTTTGGGATTAAAGGAATTTATTCACGATATGTATAGCGGTTTAATGAATTTGGGAGAAATTGGAACGGCAAACGGCATTGCAATTAAGGAATTGAGAGGTTTGAATGAAATTTAAAAGAGTTTGCCATGTGAAATAAATGCGCGTGTTCAGAACAAAACAAGTAAATTTGTTAGAGTGATACATAAATTTCTACTAGCTACTCTGAGCACCTCTGGGTGTCTATTTTTTTATCGAATAATGTGCGTAGGTAATCTAATTTGAACTTTTTTTGTGGTCGTGATTACTTATTGTTTTCATTTTCAGATTTTTGACAGATTTGGCTATGTACAGGGCCCGTCAAAAGTATAAACAATAATGACATTATTATTTAAATACTGTTGTAATCTAAATTTTATGCAATAAAAGTTGTTTTAATTATATTTTACCGTGTTTTGGTCGAGTCTTCGTGGCATTATTTTTACGGTATCGTGATGATAATATGACTAGCAACCTTTATTTTTTAAATAACAACGTATGATTTTTTTATATTATTTTCAAAAAAATTGGTAGTTTCTTATAACAAAATGACAACAATAACAGAAATTTTAGGGGGACGTAAATTTTATATTTACATACTAGAGGTTAGCGCAAGCTAGTTCATCGATTCTTAACTTACTTACACTTCGCATTATCTACTTTATGATTTTGTTTTAGCATATGTATGGCTACCCTGGATATAATTGGTCGACATTTTGGTCGATCTTTTAGTTTGCCCAATATATATTTGTTGATTTGATCGCAATCAAAATCATCTGCGCGCAAAAATGTTTTAATGGTTGTACTGGCCATAGCATAAATATTTTTCTTTTTGTTAAGTCATTAAAGGTATGCGCTTGTTCATAAAGTCGTAAAAGATTAAGGGCGTCAAATTTAGAGATCGATGAGGTAATGCGATTGCATCTTTTCTCCTTACACGCTGATCATCAAAAGCATTTTGCAAAAACAGTTTTACGGCCTTTGCTGTGTAAGCAGAAGAATTGTTTGTCATTACGTTTCGGCAATTAATGGCACAACATGGGTCCACACTTGGGTGTAATATTTAAGACTGTTGCTACAGTTGAGACTCACCTATTTTGAAAACCAGCTATAAAAGAGCCGACTACTTTTTGAGCACCGGTGAAGATTTCAATTGTGTCATTTAATTATTATTTTTTTTCTTTCCTTCACATGTGTGAATTAGCATTGCACCGGACAGAATTTATAGTAAGAAGTAAGTCATCTAACATAGAGTCTTCGAAAACACTGTAGCCTTTTGGCTTTTTGTATTTAATTTTCTCATTTTCGTGCCCTTTAGACTGTAGCCTAGTTCTGCTATAAATATAAGCTCCCTAGTCAGTGCTTGTTTGATGGCAGGTTATTTTTCCTATTTTGTGGAGGGTCTACTATAAATTGCTTTACCTCCAATACCCCAGACTGCTCCTTATATTGCCATTACTAGTTCCTGCTGACCTAGATTCAACGCTAGTATCGTTGGCCTCTCTGAAGGGTCTTTGCGTTCAACAGTAGTTCAGTCTGTGTCGCTTCAAAGAAGATTCGTTATTATTATTATTAATTATTATATTTATTATTATACGCGATTATTGGGTGTAATATTTAAGACTGTTGCTACAGTTGAGACTGGTCTATTTTGAAAAACGAGCCGACTACTTTTTGAGCACCGCTGCCAGATTTGAATTGTGTCATTTAATTATGATTTCTTTTCTTTTCTTCACATGTGTGAATTAGCATTGCACCGAAAAGAATTTATAGTAAAGAACTAAATTTTAAAAAAAGCAAAATAAAATTACTTCAAAGATTATAAAAATTTTAAATGAAAAAAAAAAAGTAAGAGGCTGAGGTGAGAAAAATAACTGGTGGCAACGAAGACCCACATTCATCAGTGCGTGCTGTAATGTGACGCCTAGAATGCATTTTATTTTAAATTTGATTTATTATTGATTTCCTTAATAAAAATATTTGATTTCAGTCTGTTGATGTAAACATATAAACATGTGGAATTTGTAACGTACATATTTTTAGTTATATTTAATCTGTCTGTGTGTGTGTGTGTGTGTGCGGTGACGTAAGCAACATTAAGGGAGGAAGCGACGAATAAAGAGGTTTGCCGCAAACACGACATCAGCCCAACGTCCCTGATTGGCGGACGGCCGAGGGAAGCACGTGGGAGAGCGTAGGAACACAAGCGAACAAAAAAGTCGTCAGCTGGCTGCCAAAGGAAGTGGACGTTTGTCGTTTGTTTGGAACGAGACGGTTGTAAGGTCCGCCATTAAACACTGGCCACAACACAGTGACATATTATTCAAACTGCATCGCGTAGTGAGCTTATGGTAGCCCCGCGATTTGTTGCTGCCGGATAAGCATACCAGATATTGGTAAAATATAAACGTGTCGTAGGTTAACGTGTTCCCCTTATTGCGTAAGAGTCTGGCAATTTATTTAGTGCCGAGGAATAATATTTCATAAGTGAGGAGTCCAGTAATCAAGTATATCAGATTTATAAGAATAAAATCTATATTTGACTCTGTGTGAGTTGTTAATATAGAGACAAGGAATCAAACAGGATCTAGTTCCTCACAAAATTCTTTAACGACACACAACCGGTTTCACTCTATCCGATCATCCTCAGGCCAGAATTTAAAAACAGTTTAGAATGGTCAAAGTTTAAAATTAAAATACAATTAGCCAACGCAAAGCAGATAAAGGTTCTTACATAAGTTCGATTATTTACTTCGCTTTCGCTAGAATAAGTCGAATGCTATTAATAGTTCCTCTAGTGTAGATACAGCATGGTTTCTGAAAGAAGAGATCGTGTAAGCAATCTATTAAAATTAACCGTTTTACCAATAACCTTTCTGTTGTACACAGCAATGTATTTTCAATTCTTTTTAATAATCACTGAATACTGCTTTGATAATCTAAATTCCTCGCCATCGTAGTTGGTCCAATGGTTTACTTATATGAAACTCTCTGATAGTATATTTTTATTTTTAGTTTGTCACAATTAACTATTTCAACTAGGTTGACTAAAACCTCTTCCATGTAGTCTTCAGAAGTCCTCCAATATGTGCACACTTCTCGTTCATAAATAATTTCGAACTTGTAAACATAACATAGTCTTTTGGTTGTATCGACAACACTCGTATCATTTCCATGTCTTATGAAGCCTTTACTACTGACTCCTAGTGACGGATAGTCACTGTGCTAGAGCTTGTTGGCTGCTTCAACCATTCAATTACATTTTATAAGAATAAACTGGTTTGATACGTATACATATATTTTTTGTAGTTACTGAAAAAACATTTACTTTAGTTATTCAGCTAATAACGTTTATCGCGGGTTTGAAATACCTTAATTAATAATGAAATAAATAATAAAAAATACCAAATAATGGTAAAATTTCAGAATATGTCATACGTCAAATTAATCATTAAAACAAATTAATAACTGGTTTAGATGGTGGTATATCTGGTTGCCTGCTCGCCAGTTACCAATGCATTGACAATTTGTTTTATAGCGTTGCACATAAGTAAATTGCATCTGAATAGAAAAAAAATGGCCCGGTATAAGGGGAGGGGAGGGGGGGGGCATTTCATTATTTCTTTACCACTAAATAATGGTTGTTTATGTATAAAGCTTCTATAAACATATTGTCCCGCCTCTGTTGTTTTCAAATAAAATATTGTAAAGGTGAAAGCAATTTCTCTTATTATTTTATATCGCTATTTAGTATACAGGGTCGTATTGTATTTTAAATACTCGTAGAAACCCACGATCTGAGAGCCAGTTATTTTGATCGATAAGAGATTCTCGTGCTAGTTTTGTTATTTGAATTAATTAATAGATACTATCATTTACCAATTTTACGGCGCCAAACAAAAAATACAATATTCATAAGTAAATTAACGATTGACGACTTCAATCTGACGCAAGAGCATGGCGCAGAAATTCCGTCGAATTACAGCGCCAAGCTGCCGTTGTGTCGCTTGCATTTTGTTTGGAAGACTGTGTGCAGGAGGAAGGGCGGTTGGTGTCTAGGGTTGCCATTCGACCTCGCTTCCTGTCCTCTTGTCCTTCTTGGCAAGAGAAATTCTCGCAAAGGGTCTTCATTAGATATACAAATAGAAAACGAAATAAATGTTGTGTGAAAACAAAGGTCAATACTAAATGAATGACGAATGATTTATTATTTAATTGTGCCACTAATTCACTAATTTTAGTCTGATATCCCCTCCCCCAAGTTTGTCCTCGGCAAACACATATAAAAGGTAGCAACCCTAGTGTGGTCTCCGATTCTCATTGCAATATGTATGGCAACTGTGGCGAGTTTTTATGGATAGGTTTAGTACCTATTTATAAATGTTCACGGGCCGATATGATATACGAAAAAGCATTCAAATAACTTATTGAATCGGGGAGTTGCACCCCTCCACCATTAAATTTTGATGGATTTATGGGGGGTAGGATGGTTTACATTCGTCGCATTTCTTTGGAATTTCGAAGGGTCAAGTAGGCGTAGGAAAGCGCTTGTAAATAAGTTCTTTTTAAAGAGACATAACATTGCATGTTTAAGTAATAGATGTTTACTTCATCGTGTTCTCAAAACATTTCTGCCGAATTAATAAAATCTCGTGTAGCGCGGAGTGATCGGATATATTTTTCTCTGTTTCTCTTACTACGCTACAGTTCTTGTATTATCTTTGTATGTCAGTATGAAACCAGGTAAAAAAACGCACAAAAGAACCTCCATTCAAACTTCAAACTCATCAAAAAACAACTCCAAAACAATCAAACAACGAGTACCTACATAGCTGGAACAAGTAAGAGAAAACCGGCAAAACATAAAAGAAAAAAAAAAAGTGAACCACTGTCTGCTTTCATTACGTAAACAAGACAGGTACACCTCGCACTTTCGGGAGCTGTGTCTCGCCCGACGGCGCAGACGTCTAGCGTCCCTGGCCGTGTCTCGACTTAAAGCCGATATATCTGTAGGCACGGCCGTCCCGACGCCCACACAAATATAATATATCCTTTTCTATTTTTAAAGGGCATTCCATTGTCTATCACTTTGTTTATGTAAAAGAAAAAAAACTTGTCTTCAAGAGAGAAAGAAATTCGACAGAGTTGAAGTATGATGCGTTTTTTGTGGTCGTAATTGAAGACGCCACGCCATACAGTAGTCAGGAGTGTAATAAAGCCGAAAGTTTTGTTAGTAGCGTCGGCTAATATTCGGTTTCGTCCCTTCCATTGCGTGAGTTTACATCAAGCGGTCGTGGGTATTAAGGTCACTGTGTCTGGGGCATTTCGGGGAAAAAGAAACATCGATTTGACGCGTGTCAGATGCGAACAAAATAAAAAATATATGTAGAAATGGAATATGTAAATTTGTAGCTCATATTATTTGAAACATTTTTATTATTCATTTGTAGGTTATATTAGAAATATATGAAATTTCATCAAATATAGTACACAGAGGAGACGGTCTAATACAACGATTCCCAAAGTGGTCGATATAGATCCCTTGGGGTCGATTAATTAATACCAGTTCTTATTTGAAACTTTCAAGATGTTGAAGTTGTGTTACGTATACCAACTTGTTATAAGAATGACTAATATTTTAATAGGAAGTATCATTGTTGTACTTTTAAAAAACTCAACAAGTCGATAAGCGTGCACAAGTTCGTACAAGATGAAAAATATGGCAAGTCAGTAAGCATGGACAAGTTCGTGCAAGGTAATGAGTTCGAGCGTACAAGTCTTTCAGACACGTTTTGACTTGCTCTGTATTTAACGCATATGCGCGATTTAACACGAACGAAACCATGATCATATTGTACTATATAAAACACTTGCACATAGGTTGAAAGGTCATTTTCGTTTTGAAAATCGTTGGAGCTTGAATGATAATACACTCATCTATTAATTTATTTCAAGAGATTACAAAGTGATTACATCGTTAAATAAAGTGAATTAAAATAAAGTGATTGAAAAGGAATTTACAAAGTGCTTAGTTATCTACGCGGGTTAATAGCGTAACCATACATTTCTGCAATTTATGAAAAAGTAACTGGGTAAGTATCAAAAAACTTTTTAATATTTTTCTAAGTATTTTTTGAAATTACTTTAGAAACATTGTTACCTAAAATTATAAATGTTCAGTTTTCTTTGTTTTCGTTTTTTACGCTGATTGACACCTAATACAAATTTTCTATACTACAGTGACTATATCCAAGTTGATCAAGGAGTAAGTTTGTGAGCATACCAAAAAAAAAACATCCAGTACCTAGGTGTGATAAAAATAACCTCGTGTGCAAATTTAACAGTTTTATTATTGTTTTCTTAAGTAGTTTCTTAAACATATTGTTTTTGATTTGCATGCTTACTGCGAATTTTATGATGACAGATACGAAAAGATATGCAGGCAATACAGTTTGGACTATTTGAAGTTTGGATTTATTCCATCTATATCAAATCAACACTTTCCGATGTGTCTCATATGTAAAAAAGTATTCAGTAACGAAGCAATAAAGCCTTCAAAAATGAAGGACCACTTATCAAGAGTACATGCTGACAAAAAAAGTAAGCCCTTGTAATTCTTTCAAGCACTTCAAGCACAAAAACTAGAGAAAAGGCCATCCATAAGATCGATGTTTGCGTCATCATCTATGCAAGACGTTGATGGTTTACGAACGTCCTATAATATCTCTTTACTAATAGCGTAAAAAGTCGGGGAAACCCCACACAATTGGAGAACAGCTTATTTTACCAGTCATTGCGGAGGTCCTCAACAATGTATTGCACAAGCCCGCACATGATATCATAAAGAAAATTCCTTTGAGCAATAACACCGTTCAGAGACGAATATACGAGATGGGTCGCGACGTGGAAAACATTTTGTGCAATTTGACATTGACATTGAACCTACATCTCAACTAGGGTGTGAACCTGTAGTTCTGTACCCTTTCATCTCTGATAGAAGCGGCACGACCAAGCCGCTGGGGGTGGGTGTTTTGAAGTAACTTAAAAACTTACTCTGCGGGGAAGTTGGTGATCGTCATTTTTGAATCTAAGCCGAACCTACGTGTAATATATTTTGAAGTTTTACCTTACTTGAAGGTGTTTGAAGGCGGTCGTCAGGGTTTTTGTGCAATTTCTTACAGACCAACAGATTCTCTGTCCAGTTGGACGAGTCTACATTACCCGGCAATGAAGCTCTGTTGTTAGGATATGTTCGATATATTAAATATGAAAATATGTGCCAAGAACTGCTTTTTGCTACATATTTAGAGACTGATACCAGTGGAGAATCGATTTTTCAGGCCGTGGAACGTTTTTTTTTTTTTCCTTCTACCGACAAAGCTATTCCATGGAAGAACATTGTTTCTGTTGCGACTGATGGTGCACCATCAGAAATGCCTCAAGACGATGTTATTTCATCATATGTCACTCACTTGGACTCCATCAGCACAGACGAGGAGCTTAAGCAGAAGTTCAACCAAAGCTATCAGAATTTCTGGTTGCAGCGCAACATTGAAACGCAGTATCCTGCATTGTGGAACATCGCTGAAAAATACCTTATCGCTTTTCCATTATCATATCTAGTGGAAAAAGGCTTCAGTGTGGTTACAAACATTTTGACAAAACAAAGAAACCGTTTGAAAATCAACGAACGTGGAGACTTAAGGCTGCAACTCACCAATATTGATTGAGTATTCCAGACTACATGAAAAGATCTTGGAAAAGTTACCAACATTTCGAAATTTTACTATGAATATTCCAGGTTACATCAGAAAATCTTCGAAAAATTACTTGTAGTTAGAAATATTACTTCTGATAGTAAAATACCTGTACAGTTTTAGGGGCACAAAACTAACCCAAAATCGTAGAGGAATTTTACAAAATTTTCTTTTAGTGTGTAAAATCATTGTAAAGAAGAAGAAACTTCCTGAAACTTTCCAATTTTGTTATAATTTTTTTTATTTATCAGAAATAAAGTACGTGTATCAAACGATCTCAAATATGATATAAATTATGGGGGGGCTCAAGTTCCTCACATTTTATATAATTTATATTTTTGTTCAACTGCAATCAAATTAGTCAGGCTCTTATAACGTCAGTGAGCCTGAAGGTGGCCAGTTTCGGCCGAAACGTGAGGCTATTATAGATAGTAATAAATCGGAATAGAAAGAACACTATTTGATTGCATTTGAATATTTATCCATTCAAGTAGAAAACATAACTTATATTTTTGTTATTTTGAAGGTAATATGAACCGACCGATTGTTCCTTTCCTAGTAAGCTAAACAGTATTTTTAATGCTTTCAATCAGGGTTTAAAAACAGTTATAATAACGATAATCAAAACAGTTATGAAGAATCGTTATTTTCAATAACTGCTATTTAGAACCGAAATTCTGGAGGATAAACATATTCGGTGTTAATCAGGGATTCTAACGGTCAAATATAAGTATTTCGAACTGTTATACTGCACGAGCCACATCAACTACGAACAGAAGCGTGCGCTTCATGCATATAACAACGTATCTAGCTGTTTGGAGTTTGGATGGCTCCTGCGGTATATCGCGTTTTGACTGAAACAGTTAACGAGAACCAAAATACTGCCGAAACAGTTATTATTATAACGGTTCTGATCTAATATCGATTTCGATTACGGTTCTCGATTTTTGTATCGGTTCTTTTTAGTTTTATATTAGTTTTATTTTAGATATATGTATCGGTTTTAGTTATAATTATACCTGTTAATTCGGGCTAGTCGGGAAACCCCGCTTGTTTGGACTATGTTTCGGGACAAGATTTCTTGTAGCGATGCTTATCGGAAATTCGGGATTCCCGATAGCTTGAAATCCCAAATGTACAATGTACAATCGCCGACATTTTAATTGTCCTAAATATTAATGTCGGTGACTGTACAGGCATTTGAATGTGTCCCGTGAGTTTTTTATAGCTGTGAACATAATAATGTTAAGATTTTTCTAATTTTTGAACATGAACGGGGATGAGAATGTTTTAAATGATATGTTTTCTTAACATTAGAAGGGTTGAGAGAGCGAAGAGAAGGATTCTTTTTTTACTAATAAAATTCTTTTTTTTTGTCACAGTACCGGGGCACAGGATGCATTAAGAATATTTTCAATGATTTTTTTTTTTGATATCGGGAGGGTGAAAGAGATGATTTTATTAAAAGGTAAAATAATTATTTTTTTCACAATACAGGGGCAGAGGACGCCCTAAATATGTTATAATCACATTTTGTTAAGGGTTAAAGAGGGAGAGGAATGATCTTTCTTAATGTTTTTTTTTTTAACATCTGGGGAGAGGACGCATTAAAAATGCTTCAAATTATACCAGATATGAAGAAAAAACATCATTGAAAACATTTTTAAAACTTCCCCTCACCCGGTATTTTGAAAAAAATAATTTCATCACTTAATAAAAAAATCATCCCTCTCCCCTTCTCACCCCTTCCGATATAAAAAACATAATTGAAAACATTTTTTAAAACATCCCTTCACCCGGTATTCTGAAAAAAGAAACAATTTCATAATTTAATAAAGATTCATCCCCCTTCCTTTCTCAACCCCTCCTGAGCTGAAAAAATCACTTAAAACATTTTTAAAGCATTCCCTCACCCAGCATTGTAAAAAAAAATATCATCGTTTAATAAAAAATCATTTCCCTCCCCTTTGCACCCCTCTCGATTTGAAAAAGATCATTTAAAACATTCTTAGCTGCGAGAAACTCACGGGACACATTCAAATATCTGTACATTAACGATTTCATGCTATCGGGAATCCCGATTTCCCGACAAGCATCGGTACGGGAAGTTTCATCCCGAAACATAGTCGAAATCAAGCGACCCGCCCGAATTAACAGGTTTAAGTATAACCATAATTGAATATACATCAAAATAAGAATTGATATAGAACCGAAAAGAACCGATATGAAAACTGATATAGAACCGAAAAGAACCGATATAAAGACCGATATGGAACCGTACTCGAAACCGATATTAGATCAAAACCGTTACAATAATAACTGTTTTGGCATTATTTCTGTTCTCATAACTGTTTCATTCAGAACCTATATACAGGGTAAGTTTTTTATCTTGAGACGACGGAATATCTCTAAAACACTGCATCAAATCACAAAAAAAAATTAAGAGATTTGCTATAACGTAGGGGGTTCACTGAATGGTGCCGAACTCGATCCCCCACCTCAGACCCCCAGAGTGAGAGGGGGGACAACTTTGAAATCTTAAATGGGAACCCCATTTTGTATTGCAGATTTGGATCCTACGCCATCAAGTATGTAGTTTTTGTTTGAAACTTTTTTCGATTCGTAACAGATTGCGCTGTAATCGCAAAATAAAACATGATTGTGAACGTCTAGAAAAAATACACAAAGAGAAGCAAGCAAACAACATGAGCCTGTGTTTTTTTTTTATTTTAACATAAACTAACATTTCAAAAAGCCATGTGTTCGAAACTGTGCCCCTCCACTTCGAACATTTATTGGACTGCTATTCAACGATGCAAAACCGTACTTTATTCAGTACTTGACAAGCTGTGAATACTTACACATTGTCCGATCCCCATTTCGATTATTAATTATTAATCCAATACAAATTAGTTAGTCTTGAATATTTGAACAGTAATGGAAGCTATAACATTACAAGAGAGAATTGAAATGATTTACATCTATGGAGAAAGTGGCAGGAATATCGATGGTGCGGTTAATTTATTCACAACGTTTTCCCGACAAGGTGCTATCGCGCGCTCTTTTACCGAGTCGTCAACAGTCTCTAGCGAAGAACGTACAGTCAAGAAAACGTAATCGCCGAAAAACAATTGCTGGAGAAAATAATGAAATCGCGGTATTAGCTGCAGTAATAGCTCGCGGATCAGGAATTTCTCAGTCCACTATCTGCTAAATATTGAAGCGTAGGAAATATCATCCATTTACAATTTCCATGCATCAAGAACTTCATGGCGATGATTTTCAAAATCGAGTGCGATTTTGTCAATGGGCGCTTCAACGGATACAATTTTTTTTGCTCGAGTATTATTTTCTGGCAAGGCCACATTCACAAATCACAGTACGGTAAATCGACACAACATGCATAACTGGAGTATCAAAAATCCCCATCGGTTGCGCCAAGTTGAACATCAACATCCTTGGAACGTAAATGTTTGGTGTGGAATAATTGGCAATAAGCTTATTGGTCCATATTTCATCGATGGAAACTTAAATGGTGAAAAATATCGAAACATCTTGCAGAACGAACTTCCAGTGTTACTTGAAGATCTTCTCTTGGACGTACGACAAACAATGTGGTTTCAACATGGCGGTTGTCTAGCACATTATTCAATAATAGCACGAGAAGTATTAGATAGAGCCTACAATCGTCGCGTCGATGGATGGGAAGAGGTGATCCAGTGTCTTGGCCTGCAAGACCGCCAGATCTTACTTCCCCTGACTTCTTTTTGTGGGGCCACTTAAAGTCTGGTTTAAAGTTTATACAGAAGTGCCAACCACAAAACCATCTTACATTAAACAAATCTTATTAAAATCTTTTTTTGATTTGATGCAGTGTTTTAGAGATATTCCGTTGTCTCAAGATAAAAAACTCACCCAGTATAATAGTTTGAAACAGCTATTTTTGGAACCTTTTCAATCCCTGCTTTCAATACCTTTCAGCACCATAATAAAACACTGAGTCTCTCCAAATCAAAAAAGTCTGGTTAACAAAACTCTAATCGATGTAGATTTTTACGGCAAGATCACTCACACACCATCATTTCGAGTTAATGCCCTAATGGCTCAAACTCGCAGAATACACGCGCGACGTCGAATCTTTCGTTCGCTCTTAATGATCACCCAGGAAGTTTAAAAAAGAAAAAACAAAAAAAAAAAAAAACAAGATCACGGAATCATCGGTCCACACGTGCAATTTAATTGGAATCCACCTTTCGATTTCTGCTTCCGATGCTCATTGTCTAATTAGCGCAAATTCCCCACGGGTTGTCAGTCTTACGCGTAAATTATCGAATAAAAGAGAAGACGATATACAGGCCCGGATAGTAATTAGAACTTCTCTAGTTCTATACCCACATGCGTGCGTAATGTCTATAAAACGTACGCTTTTAGTTTAGTCTGGTTTTTTTTTTTCGGAAAAATGACATAATTAAGGATCTCGCGTTTTATTGGCGAGATGGAGGCAGCATCTCATGCGAATGGGACGTGTATTTGAGGTTTAATCACCGGTCGTCGTTTATTGATCGCACATCGATTATTATTAAAACGGTATGACGAGGTAGAGACCTTAATTACCTCACTGGTTATACGTTTATTATATATGTGTATGGTCGTATGTACATTAAAGACCAAAAGTACGTAGATGAAAGATGGAAAAAATTTAAGGAAGTGAATATAGTGTAAAGTCATATCTGTATATATTGCGATGTTTCATAAGAGGCAAGCTATCAACCATATTAGATGTAATTATTATTTTATGTACACACCTGTTTGTAAGTCCAGTTTATAATTTGGGTAATTCGCATTAGTAGTCATGGAAATTGAATATATAATTTATCGTTTGGCACTGTACGATATCCTGGTATCCTAGGTTTCGACTTACTTGAATGGGGTAGTGAACAATGAATTCGTTATAGAAAATGATGAAAATCCTTGGATACGAGTATTTGTTGATAAAAAAATCTTCGAAAAAGCTGTTTTATTTTTCATACAGTGTACTGAATTAAACCATATTCCTATGATATATATGGTATTGAAGGGGATTTTCTTTGTAAATTCATGTAATTACCTTCGATCTAAAAAAATATAGAAGACACGTCAAGATTGTTCGGCATTATAAGAAATTTGCTGCGTTTATTATACCTGGGTACATTTTCTATATTGAATCATACATGTCTCTGCTGTTTCGAATGTAATATACACTTCGGATGCTGTGAAGGAGGTTCGTTATCCTGGATTTTTATTATACCGATGTTGTTCTCCCGATCTGAAATCTTCTCTGCGAACATCTGAGTTGATCTGGATTGTCACTATAAGGAAATCCCATTTTGAAGTACTCTGGTGTCTGTGCAAACTGATAAACGAGGTATCTGGTCAAAGTATTGTTTAAATTTTGTATAAATGAATGTATAACTTTTATAATATTTGGTTAGTTTACTTGTTGGATGACAGTTGAGATTGAAACTTTAATTTGTATAAGTTAGTAGACGTGGTTGGTGGTTTTCTTTTCTCTTATGATAGCGCGGCATATTTAAAAGTTATTTTGAGAATTAAAGAATCCAAATATATACTGAATAATTGATATATATTTTTTAAACATTCAAATAAGATACTCATCTTGGGTAAGAGTTCTCATACTCTTTATATGTTTTTGATATAAACTTGCTAATAAATTATACATGTTATTAATAATTACACTGTTTTATTAATGAAAGCTCACTTGATACATTGAATTATTAAGAATTACACTGTAAATTCAATATTTAATAAAGTAAAGGCATAATAATATAGGTGATTTAGGAGATACCAGTTGTACAGCCACCTGGGCAACGGGTTCACAACTGGAAAAATAAAGATAGGTTGTAAAGTAAGTAGATAGTAAGAGGGGAGATCACTAGTGCGCATGTTCTAGAGTGGTGAACTTTAGATATTTTGGACATATACGGCATTTATAGCCATCTAGTGATTGGGATTGTATGTGTGTCTATTTTAGGATATAGAGGTAGGTATCTGCAAAGAAAAGCATATTTATTAGAGAAGCTATTTATACTTTTTTTTAAAAACATTAGTCGGGTAAATCTATTATAGAAATTACATTAATATAGTGGCAAAACATTACGTCATATACAGGCTGATTCTCAATATATACGACAAACTTTAAGAGCTGATTCCTGAGGTTATTTTGATCATAAAATTTCATATGAGTATATGTCTAAAACGCTTTGGTTTTAAAGTTATTGAATGTTTAATAATAAATTATGAACTATGACTAACACGATATAATATCACAGTTAGTTCTTCAAAAACTATTGTGTTGAGAGAGAATTGTTTATTTGTCATTTCAATATTTGTCAATAGTTGTCAGAGTATTCATTCAGTTTATTGCCAGTTTCTATTTTCTAAAATGAATTACACGAATGCTGAGATGTGTGATATGCATTTCGTTTACGGTCTTGCCAATGGAAATTCGCGTGCTGCTAGACGTCTTTATGAAGAACGATACCCGAACCGTATCATCCCGCATCATTCAATATTTGCCCGTCTTCACCAACGTCTTAGCGAAATTGGTAATTTAAAAAAAACGGACCACTGATAACGGGCACCCATCTACAGGAAGAACTCCACAAGTTGAAGAAATGGTACTAAATGAAATTGAGGAACATCCTACTACAAACACCAGAAAAATTGCGTTTGCTTTAGACATTAGTCAGGCCACAGTTTGGAGAATATTGAAAGATCAACTGTTGTACCCATATCACATTCAACGGGGGCAGGCACTTTTGCCGGCAGATTTTCCGCAAAGAGTGGCTTTTTGTCAATGGATGCAACACAAAATTGCACAAAATCCAGACTATTTGGCTCAAATATTCCTCACTGACGAGGCTACTTTCTCTAGAAACGCGATTATTAATTTTCATAATAATCACATATGGGCCGAAGAAAATCCGCACGAACTAGTGAATGCCCGTCATCAACATCAATTCTCTGTCAATGTGTGGGCCGGGATTGTTGGAGATCACTTGATAGGTCCACATTTTTTATCAATGCGGTTAAATGGCGAGGTATACTGCAATTTTCTTGGAGAGAAACTGCCACTACTACTGGAAGAAGTTCCGTTGCAATTAAGATTACAAATGTATTTTATGCATGACGGTGCTCCAGCGCATTTTAGTTTAGTTGCTCGTGAGTTTTTGGACAATACGTATCCAGATCGGTGGATAGAACGGGGAGGTCCACAACCGTGGCATCCTTGGGTCTCCAGACTTAAATTCTTTGGACTATTTCTCTGGGGTTACCTTAAATCATTAGTTTATACGACTCCCATTGAAAATGTCGACGAACTGAGAAATCGTATATCGCAGCTTTTCAAACAATTCGAAATACCCCTGGTATTTTAGAACGGACTCGCCAGTCAATACGACGGAGGATATAAGCTTGTATTGCAGTTGGGGGCGGTTATTTTCAACAGTTAGTATAAGTTAATTTTGTTTTACTAATTATTTTATTAATTTATAATAAAAACATTAATTATGTTAACTTACTATTAAACATTGTACAACTTTAGAACTAAGCGATTTTGGCCATATGTTCTTATGAACTTTTATGATTAAAATAACCCCAGGAATTAGCGCTTAAAGTTTGTCGCATATATTGAGAATCACCCTGTATAAGTACTGCAAAAAATGTTGCAATAAAATTACAATCTACAATCAAATAAATTTCATACTTTAATGTATTTTTCAAACGTTATTTTGTAAAATATATACAGTCGGATCCGCTTAGAACGAGTATCACTTATAACGAACATCCAGTTTTAATGATTTTTTTTCAGTGTTATCAATTGTTTATTAAATTTAAGCTTGGATATACGGAGCGCTTCTTTTAATACGAACAATTTTTTTAATTGCTCCTTCAATTATAACAAGGAATCAACCTATTGTTAGCTATACTGCGCGACTTTAAAGTTATAGCGGCATGCCTTGATTGGTCCCATGTGCCGCTGTGATAGTTTTGATCAATTTTTTAGTTTTAAATAAATTATTTTCCTTATTTCCTTACCATTAGATAAATCTTTAAATAACTAAACCAGCATTCGTGTCCATATTTTCGCACACCAGTGTATTACAATCCAACATACACGGTATACGTAATCATATAATTCATAATTCCTGAACTCCAATTAAACCGACTTAAGCAGGAAACGATTCCAGCTTTATCTCAACGAAGTTGGCCGTGCCACCTCTGCGTACATACGTCCAAGCAGACATGAAGAACAAAATTAATGTATACAGATACGATACGCCATGAGCGAGACTCGTCCATTTATAAGCGATTAATCAATTCAACTCCTCGCGAAACCCTTCGTCTTATTTGTTAAGACCCATGCGTGTATTCAAATAAGGAAATTTAAATTCCACAGGCGTAAATTGTAGAATTGTTTTAATTGCCACCATGATTATTACTTACGAGATGCGTGCGTGTGCAGATTTATACCTTTCTGAAATCCGTGTCTTTATGATTTCCGCAATGCGTTTTGGAATAACTTTTTGTGCTTGCTACATTCTGAGTTGTGCACTACAAGGATACATATAATAACAATTTCTGGCTCGATTTTGAGTAAATACCATGTGCAGTTGTATCACATTGGATTTCATATTAATGATTTGCATAGGTAATAACATGTAATTATCCACTTGTCCTAGAACGTATATTAACCGCTTATAAAAGTAAAAAACCCGAAATAAACAATATAATGTATGGACAACAGAAAAAAAATCATGTATCGTATTTTTTCCAGATTAGGATTTGCGTGCTTGCTCATTTATATTTAATAGTTTATGACCTTACTTTAAATTCAATATTGCTAAAAAAAAATTATTTGAGTTTCCCTAGTTGAAGGTATTTGGGACTCCTCTTGGAGATATTTGGAGCTAGCCACGCGTTGTGTTCATTCCGAAACTTGGAAAGGACACATACCACCATCCGAAATCATTCAGACCAATTAGTCTCACATTTTTTATGCTGAAGATTATGGAAAAAATTATACACCTAAACATTACAGAAGGAGCACTTGCTAGATATCCTCTGCATCCTCTGCAATGGGCATACCAAACGGGACAAATCAGGAGAGGCTGCTCTGCATAGTTTGGTGGGAGGACTTGAAAGGAGCCTACATCAAAAGGAAGTTGCCCTTGCAGTATTTCTAGACATAGAGGGTGCCTTTGATACCACATCAACGCCCTGGATCAACCGATCTTTAATGGACCGGAACACAGACCACACGACTAGCAGATGGGTTGACTGCATGCTAAGAGGCAGAGTGGTCTATGCCAATATGCTAGATATAAATATCGATATGAAGACCACTAGAGGGTGTCTTCAAGGGACTGTCATCACTGCTGTGGAGCTTGGTCGTGGATGATCTCGTCAGATCATTATACAACAAAGGAATATGGACGCAGGGGTACGCTGATGACATTGTTATCGTAGCTAGGGGGAAGTTCCCGGGTGTGGTGGCGGGCATCATGTGTAATTCACTGCGAATGGTGGAGGAATAGTGTCTTTCACAAGGACTCTTAGTTAATCCACAAAAACCAAAGTTGGTTGCCTTTACCAACATGAGGAAACTCAATGACCTAGGCGGCGTTAGACTGTTTGGGCAGGAGTTACATTTAACCAAGGAAGTAAAGTATCTGGGTGTTACCCTCGATGCGAAACTGAGCTGGAAAAATCACTTAGTCAAAACAACAACAAACAACAGGGCTACACAACTATTCTGGCGCTGCAGGAGAGTTGCTGGCAAAACCTGGGGATTAAAGGCGAAGGTGATCCATTTACTATATACTGCCGTGATAAGACCAGCGATGACATATGGGGGTAGTAGTCTGGAGGAGGAGGACAGAAGTGTCCTCCACAATGAAGCTGCTAACCGCTGTCCAGAGACAGGCATTGTTGGGTGTCACTGGTGCAATTAACAGCACAGGGATCGCCTCTTTGGAGACCATTAGCGCTGATATGGGATGGGGATGTTTGATAACCTACTCAGGCGCAGTAAGAAAGAAGTTAAAACCATTACTGGGTTGGTAACTGGACGCTGTCCCCTGAAAACATCTATACAACACAGGCCGAATAAGCGCCCTGTGGCGTAAAAGACGCGAACTATAGGAGGATACGAGTTTACATGTAATCTGCACATGTGAGGAACTGAAGGTACTCAGGCAGAAATATTTCGGGAGAGATCTATTGGAGCCTTCGAAGGTTCTCAAGTTTCCACTGGGCAAGATACTGGGCTTTATAGAGAACACCAAGCTGCTCGAGTGGAAATAAGAGAATTAATAGGGATGGTACAATGAGCACCTAGCTCAAGTGCCCGGACATTAAGTACCCACCCTAACTTTAATGAATGAATGAATGAATGAAGATTTTACAAGCACATAGAGCAGTGAAAAATAATCGACTCGCATTTTTTTTTCAGCTGCTGATACTTATTCACTTATAGAGGAGATATAGACCCATAAAGTTACACCTCTAAAACACATTTTCTGAACTAAGAAGCAAAATCTTATTCTTGACAATTCGGACATTTTGGTTTAATAAGGAGATCAGTGTGGTGTATGATGGCGCTTGTAAGGGGTTAAAATAAAGAACAACTTTTAATCTCCCCACCACCTAAATTAGAAATTCATTTTTTTCTGCTCTAATCGATAAAATAAATTAAAAAAATTAATTTATCCGTTTTTGGAACTTTTCCCAAAATATCATATATAGCGGTTACAGCCAAAATGTCCCTTACACAACCCTTCTTTCCTCTTCTCTATCTCAAAAACTAAATATTCGAGAGCATTCATATCAATTTGGTATTTGGATTAGGTATCCTCAGAAGACGCGATAGCAAAATTTTGGTTAAAAAGGGCTTAAGGGTTTAGATGAGTTTACTTTTCCGATTTTTTGATTTTTTTTCTTGAAAACGGTTCTAATGATTACCTTTGAAATTGATATTTTTGCCACATTTGGTATAAGATTCTATTCGCCTATATCACTTTTTTTCTCAAAGTTATCCGAGGAGGGATTTAGTCTTACAAACATAAAAAAATGTTCAATTTAAAGAAATTTTAGTTAGGTTAAGAATATCATTGTTTCATATATACGCAAATAAATATATTCTTTGAACAAAAATAATGTTTATTTAATTTTTAAGAAAAAATATCTTAATCCAAAAACAATCATTCATTGAAGTAAATAAAACTTACTATTAGTTGAAACATTGCAGTCCTAGCCCTAGATATCTTAGTACAAGAATATTTTTTATTGAATGAAGCTTTATTTTCATGCAAAGAAATTTTAATTTTACTCTAAAGAAGAAATACACTTTTAATTCAAGAGATTACTTTTGGTTTGGAAAAGAAAGCTTTTACTTGAACTAAATATTTGTTATTTTGAAAAAAGATTGTAGTTTTATTTACAAGAATACTACTCTTTTCTAAAATGTATTTTTTTGAAAGTCTTGTAAATAAAACCACAATTTTCTTGCAAAATATATTTAGTTTAAGTGAAAGTCTTCTCTTCAGATTGCTTTTACATTTCTTTACTTAATGTTCGAAATTACGTCCTCCCTGCTGCATACACACATTTAATAATAAATCATCTTTCAACAAACTCTCTTTGGACGCGAGTAAAAATATCTGGAATTATATCTTGGCACTCAGTCCTGATCCTTCCTAACATGTCTTCTCTTGTCGTTGGTCTGGTAACGTATACTTTTTCTTTTACATAGCTCCAAAGAAAGAAATCTAAAGGAGTAAGATCACACAATAAGCTACTTACATATAGGGTGTTCCATTTAAAAAAAATATCTTAATACTCTTTACAAGCTTACGGATCACTCGGTGTACTTAAAAATATTTTCAAATAATGAAGCTGTTACAACAGTATATATTCCAATCATCAAAATTTTAATTCAGCTAACAGCTATTTAATAAATGATGTTGGCCGCATAAAAAACTCACCCTGTATGTATAGAAAATCTCACTTTCCAATATTTGGTAGTTTTCGTGCGAAATTCCGCCTACATACTAATGGCGCACCCGGTATATTTCTGGTTGTATTTAGAACATTCGCATGTACAGCTCCTCTCACAAAAAGGTTAACAATCTGAATTGCGATTCAGATTATATATTCTCAGGTTGAACTATACATACAACTGTGTTCATTGGAGGTAATTTTATTCATGCCAGGCGTTTACTCGTATTTGATAAATTCATACTTTATGTTCGCTATTCATTTGGTAAATTGTCTATGAAGGTTGTTTTGACGACCTTGATTTATTAGTTATATATTAGTTTTCAAATAAGGGTATCTATTCAGTTTACAAGTTTGCGGCAAAAACCACAAAGGGAAGTATTTGTGTTTATCTGATATTCGCCTTTTATAACATATGAATAAACATATTTTTCATCGAAACCTCGCATAACTAAAATACATACAGTTACGGACAAATATCATACGCATATTCTTTCATAATAAAATTAATAAAGCATTTCAGTTAAAATTTTGCATAACTTTAATTTTTTTTATTATCTCAATACTTCCTAAATAGTTAGCTTTTCATTGCTCTTTTACAACATAATACTGAAAAATAAATTGGAATTAACTCTTGTCTGCGATTGTGTATCTCGACACTAATATTAGGTCCCTCTTATAATTTTAATAGTGGAAAAAATAGAACACTGAATAGTTGAAATGAAAGCAGTAGGTGTTGCAGAAAACAAAACATCCTTATAAATCTGATGATGCCATCGGTAAACATGGGGACAATTTTGTGTTTCAGCACGATAACTGTCCCGTGCATAATTCGCAAATTGTACAAGAATGGATACGTTCCGCAAACATTTATTTAACAAGTATTAACCTGGCCTCTAAATGGTCCGGACTTAAGTCCTATTGAAAATGTTTGAGCTGCATTAAAGCAGAATATATATTTATACTGTAATGGGTCAAACACAGCTCTAATTTAGAAAATCAATCACACACACACCGTGGGTCGTATGAACGCCTGAAACCGATCAAGAGATCTAAGACATCCTTAAACACACACATTTTTGCGACATCATTCAAAATTTTAACATACCGAGCATCCAGTAATCGATTACTCATTTTTTTTAAGACCTTCAGTCAAAAACAGGCACTAATATTATAGAAAATCATAAATTACCTACTTTGATAATTAATAAAATACATTTTAACAGCCATTTTGGCCAAGTTTTATGTCATTTCTTTCATAAGCATGTAAAATGAATTTTTCTTCTCTGACATGTTTAATGTTGGGCATTACTAGAATCTCGAAGCTTACAAATCACCAATGATGTATTGTAAATTCATTATTGTATAAAACCTCTGTAAAAAGTGAAAATTTCACATTTTTTGTCAAACATCGTAGAAAGTGCACATACATGATATCTTTACAGAAAACAATTTTCAGAATGATCGAGATGTAATTAACAGATAGAATTCTTACCTTAAAAAAAAAGAACGAATTCCAAAAAAAATCCGGAAGAATTCCTAAATCTACCTCAACAACCTATACGATCCTGTTCCCAGCCTGTCCAGACACCGAACCCAGTGCGAAAAGGTTAGTTCGTTCATAGATAACTTAGCGCGACGATTTTGATATCGATAATTATTCGATCACCGACTGATATTGATTATATTTGATCTGTCAATGTAATGTAAGATGTAAGCATCGAGATTCAGGTCGGTAACGTAAAAAGTAGATGTTATTTTCATTTGTAAATTTATGGATGTAATTTTTTTTATTTTAACAAACCTTTTTGAGTTTAGAAATATTTATCATTAATTGTTTAAAAAAATCATTTAAATCTTTCAATTAAAAAATTTAACTAGTGCCTGAAGAATAAGATTCAATTTCGAAAAAGCGCCATCTACCGGGTAGTGAATTACATTAGATATTCTAGAAATTCCCATATAAATAAATTTAATTGCTCTAAAAGGAAAACTAATGTGTGAAATTTTCAATTTGAAATTCAAATAATTATATCAAAACCTTATCCATCATATTTAATTAATAATTAATACATCTGTTAAATTTATTTCCATTTATTTATTCTTACATTTAATAAACAATCGCATATGTTATATTGTTTTAAACTGTTGTTTTTTGTTGTCTTGTTAAAAAAACCACCTTCCCAAATTTACGGGACACGATCCCAGACGAACCCTGAGAGAGATAACAATTTTAAATTTAAATGTATTAGTCCTACACCCACCCGACTTTTTACAATACATATATAAAGACTTGATTCCAGAAAATGTAGATAAACTATGAGAGACTTCTAGGAAGTAATCGAAAATAATGGGGCTGGAGACATTGGATGCTTCAAGATTGAAGAAATGAATTTATGCGAAATGTTATAATTAGATAAAACAATAAAATAAATTTATACTGAGAACATTTTGTTATTACAGTATCACATGTGTGTATGTATGATACGTTACTAGCAAAGTATGTCTTTGCATTTACTATTGAAAACTATATATTCTATTTATATTCAAATTCTTGGCTTGTTTATGCCTTAATAACAAAAAGTAAATTATAAAAACAAGAAATCCTGTGTCGGATAAATACACAACGAATCATACATATCATACATGTGTTTACACCGATAAGCCGCAGTCGTAGTAAAAGCTATAGTCCATCCTAAATGCGCTCGCCACATACATTTTCGCGTAGGTCGTTAACTTTTTTTTGATAGGAGCTGTACGTACCTCACGTTGCAATTCGGGTCATATTCCGAGAAAAGAAACACTACAAATTATTCTTTCATACCGCTATTCAATCTAGTAACGTTTCATCACTCGACTTCGGAAAAAACCGCCATGAAAATCAAATATATCCCATCCCCAACGCATCTGTGGCCACATCCAATTCCCCCCTCGGAACGAAAAGAAAAAAAAATAAGACAATGTTATTTTAACAAATAGAAAAGCACGATTTTTTCAGCATAATATCATCGGCCACAGAGAGGTCGGACGGAATTCGCAGCAATGCCGGCATCGGGGCGCGCAAGATCCTATCCTCCGTTGTTATTTTTCCATTTTTTCGCCGGTGTTTTCTTTAAAAACAGCGGGCGCTCGCTCGCAGCAACGTTCCGTTCCGCGCGGACGGGGCGTTTGGGCACTGTTTCCCCGGGTTCGTTCGGGGATTTTGGCCCTTATAGGTGGAGCTGTTGGCATTGCGGTACCGCTAAAATAACTGAAATTCACATATAATTATGCGGGATCGTTTATTTTTTTTATCGGAGCTGGAGAGTGTGTGTCGGAGAGGAGGAGGTGGCGCCCTCTGTCGACCGACGAGGTAAAATAAACTTCCGTGGAAATTGCCGGGAATGGGTCAGGTGTAATTGGAAATATCGGTGGCGAAGGGAGGGGGCAAATTATCGGAGGGATGAAGCAGATATTTTCTTTTTTTCCCGGAACTTCTCTCTTATTTTGCGGTTGGTTTGGATGAAACGATGATGTATCGTATTTTTACAATATTCACCGAGAGAAAAAAAGTGTTGTATTAACTAATAAAATGGTGTATTGAACACTTTTTTCTTTTTCATTATGAGCAATGATATTTTAGTGTTAATGCAATACGTAAAAAAATGTTAAATTGCGTTAGTTAACTGAATAATAATAAATGGTATAAGAAACAGACTACGCGTGATTCTTTGAACATGTACTTAATTTCCTCATAACAATTTGTACCCGCTAATTGAATAATACAACAACATTATCCCAACACAGTTACTTGTTGTAGACACACGAAGTAATAATTGTCTCTATAATTTTATAATATTGGTTTAGCACTGGTACAGTGTTATTTCAATTATTAATAAATTTTGTTATACATTTCTGTAAAATGTTGACTCAAAACTTATATTGTTTCATTTAACCTACCTGTAGTATTCATCGAATGGCTATTTGTATGTAATTCAACACTTTTAGGTAGTTATACGGAAAAGATTTTCTTGTTAGTAGAACCATTTTCGATTTTACTTAAAATACTGAGAAATATTTGCATTCTTTCTTTAGAAAGGCTACATTTTGATCCTCATTTTTTTTTTCTTTACAAAGCAGAAATTAATACAGTAAAAGAATTCTTATAATTCCCATCTTACTTTTCAAACGTATTTAAATTACTACCAAAAGTAATTAAATTTTGAAATTTGCTAAAAATTTCTATCCTTTCAAATTCCGATTTCCATTTAGACTAAAATAGCACCACGACAGAAGCATTACGCAATTTCTATTACGTGCCAAAACGCCCAATTTGGAGGTACTTATAGCCCCCCCTAAAGTTCACGTAATTCTTTAATTTTTAGGAATCTCCAAAACTATAGCAGATATCAAAAAACTTCCTTAACATGATTTGCAGCAGATTACACGGTCCCAACGATTATGTAATCTATCTTCGCGAAAAGCTCATAACAAGGGACGGAATAGTTACCTTATAACCACCAGTTTTTTGAGAATTTCCCTTTTTCTAGTTTCTCAAAACAAACCAGTTTTGCGTAGAAAACTACACACAAAAAGATAATTACTCAATTTGAATATAAATGCATCACATTGAATATAACGTAACTTCCTATATAAGCAAGAAGATTATGTATTTATATTGAGAATAAAATTTGTTCAGTTTTCCAAACCCGTGAATTTCGTAGACTAAATAATTTTTTAGTCAAATGTAATCAATATACTAAAATCATTATGAACATATAATATTTTCACCACAAACATAATTATATTAGATATGAGCAAATAGATTTTCTCAACTGGAAACTATCATATTTATGGCTTAATAATTTATGTACATTTGATAAAAGTATTGAGTTTTTAAATTATAGGATGACTGCAATAATTTCAGGCGGAATTAGTTTCAATAAATCGGTTGAATGATGGGACTTTTTTAGTAATGCTGCTAAAGAACTATATAGGTTATGGCATGATATTTAGATAGTTAGCAGAGTAGTACGTATTCATAAACCACTATTTCATACTCTCTAGTGGTGGGAATTGGTGTTAAGTATAGCTATCATATATATGCTGGTTTAATCTTAAATTTAGAATTAATAATGAATAACACCGCTATGAAGCTATCACATGCAATTCGTTTTGATATAGCTCCAATTTTAATTTGGATATGCAACCATACTTTTCTCACCACAGATAAATTCACAGCTCATACACAATACTCTGATTCCAATTTAAATACAAGCAATAACCCTTATTCTTTTTACTTTCAAGCAATAGATGCATATGAACTATCAGTAATATCTAAATCCTTAAAGAACTGTAGATCGTCGGGTATTGACAATATCCCCAGTAGTTTCTTAAAAAAATGCTGTTCTAGTTTCGTAGAACCAAAGCACACATTATAAATGATTCTTTTTCAACTGGAACTTTTCCGGATTCACTTAAATAAGCTGTGGTTGTTCCAATTTATAAATCCGGTGATGTAGACAATTTGAAAAACTACAGACCTGTTAGTCTATTAACAGGTTTTTCTAAATTATTTGAAAAAGTAGCATACAACCAATTGTTGAGGTTTCTCAATAAGTTTAACATCATAAACAAATGTCAGCATGGCTTCATTAAGGGTAAGAATACGGAAACTGCACTTTTCGAACTAACAAGCGGAATTTTAAATGCCTTGGAGAATAAACAAATAACTTTTGCTTACTTATTAGATCTTTCAAAAGCGTTTGATAGCATAGACCAGGGATCGGCAAACTTTTTTAGGATAGGGCCAAATCGTAACGAAAATGAAGTTCAGCGTGGGCGTTGTAAACTCTAACGTATATATTTTTTATTAAGTGTTCCTCTGTGTTTTATTGAACCGAAAACAATGTACCAAAAAGTTTCCGTCGTATCATACAGGGTGTTTAAAAATTACTGACTTGTCCAAGAATCTTAAAGTTACAAAACTTATTTTTTTTTTTCAAAAACACCCTGTAAATTTTTATGTTTTTCTGCAACATTCCCTATAGGCTTCAGTGGTTTTATTAAATTTTCCAAATGGTCAAATAATTTTTACCTGGTGGATTATAAATAACATTACAATAAATTATTACTGCTGGTAAATATTATAATAATCATTGTTTTCTATATGTTGGTACCTAGAAAAGTACGCAATATATAAACCAAACAGTAAATATTCAATATTAAAAGTTTATCTTCATCTGGTTCGCATTTTGCAAAATGAGGCAAAATGCGAACAAAAAGTTAATAAAGTGTTTGTGTGATATAAGAATTTGCAGAGGATTAAAATAGCTACATAATGGAATCTTGCAGACGATGTGGTAATAATAGCAGACAGTGAAAACAAAGAAAATTTGAACATATGGAAAGGAAACATGGAAGAAGAGGCATGACAATAAACATAGAAAAAGCTAAAAATCCTCGGAACCAGAATGTTGAAACTAAAATTGAAATAAATGATACTAAAATAGAGCAAATAAGAAATTTAAATATTTAAGAGAAAAATATCTAAGAGATTGGAAGAAACAGGAAAACAAGATTCTCGAATAAATGATTGATAAAACAGTCAAGTACCACGCAATAAATCAAAAATTTATTAATAAAAAACACAAACCTACAGTAGTGTTATAAAGAAAGGCAAGAAAAATAAGATTCCACTATTTTAGGGCATTTGGAAACACATCTCTGTAGTTCAATATCTGCTATTTCTGAAGATTTGGGCACCTTGAAAACATCTGAAAAATTTTGAAGTAAAATAGAATCCATTTTTAGAAATTCTAATCCAATCTAGATCACAAGAAATGAATTGCGACAAATTTTTTTGTAATACTTCAACGAATGTTAGTATCTTTTTATTTAAAATAATTTGAAGGGACGAAAGTACAGTTGAGAGGGCATAAGAAATAAAAGCAATAATTCCTATTAATGGACGGAACGATTGTAGAAATTCTTTCTCATTTAAAAAAATATTAATAAATTCTCTGTGTTTCCAAAAATCTCAATAAAACTTTTCCACTATTGCACCATCGAACTGGCGATGGTTAACTCGCCGAGAGCCAATAAAGTTAACCACTGCCACAACTGGTTCAATAATACGAAATAGATAGAGGTGTTTGATGAATTATGCAATGACTTCTTGAAAGCTTTGTACAAAACAAAAATACTTGGACAGTATCTACAATAGCTGTTGACTCATCAAGAATTAACAAAAACCACTAGACATTCTTCGCCTTCTCCATTAAGAAGCGTATTGTGATATTCTCAATTTATCTGGCAGTCGTTTGAGCTGAGAAGTCAACAGAAAAACAAACCCTCTTCTTTGGGCACACTTCTTAAGCTTTATCGCAAATCTATTCGTAAATATTTCCAATTTAATTCTAAATAAAGTTAGAAATATTATTGCGAAGTACGCCGAAAGCGTTCATAGTAAATGAATTAACCGGACTTATTTACCGCGACATCAGTTGACTGTCAGTCAGTGAATAGTAGATGTAGTATTTTCTGAGCCCCGCCTTGTGATTGATATTATTTTGATTATTTTGATTTTGTTGTTGATTATAAAAAAAAAAAAATAACTTACTATTATCAATAAAGGCATTTATTATTATTATTATTATTAGATACCTCCCGGTACAATAATTTTCCTAAACCCTTATTGTGGGTGAGAAAAACTATCGGCAATAGCTGAATTAACCGCTTGGTACTTACAACTTGTGCGGGCCGGATTGAAATACGCAGCGGGCCGGATTTGGCCCGCGGGCCGTAGTTTGGCGACCCCTGGCATAGACCATTCCATACTTTTACAGAAGCTTGAGCAATATGGAGTGAGAGGTAACGCTTATAGCTTGGTTTTCATCCTACTTAAACGAGCGTCAACAAAAAGTGCATGTTAGAATTAAAACTAAGGCTGCTCTCTCAGATAACATGGCCATAACAAAAGGTGTGCCACAAGGTAGCATACTAGCTCCTTTACTGTTTATCGTTTACTTTAATGATATTTATAATCTCAAGCCCACCTCTGTTGTAAGTAACTGTTCAACTGTAAATTATGCGGACGATACTACTTTTTTAATAACTGCTAGTACACTAGATGAAGTTATCGATCTAGGCAGCACTTATATATATAACCACACATCCTGTATATTCACTGTAGCACTCGGTGAATAATGGCAATAAGACAAATGTTTTTCTTTCTTATATTCAACCCCTAAATTTTCAACTAGCGCTTTCACCGTCCCATAGTAAAGATAATGAAAATTAAAAGAATTGAATTTCCATCAATTCCCTTCACCCCCTTATCCGGCTTTTTCGCCCTTCTTTTTTTTTAATATCCGTCACTGCCACCCCCAGCACGGAGCGTCACATTCATCGCTCTGCGAGATTACCGAATCCCTCGGCGAAATGCCTAATTTCCAAATTAAACTTTTCAAGATCGACCCCGGAGGGTGGACAGCACCCCACCCGACTCCGTCCTCCTCCTCGGAAGAGATCGATACAGGGATTCGCCACCAAAAAATTCCTTTTTACATCATCCCTATTCGCCCGCATAACCGCCCCTATATCCATCGCGATATCACGGTGCGCGGATGTAAGAAGAAAAATAAAATAGCTCGGAAACTTCGCAAGCGCCTCCTAGCGAGGAGTTCCCGAACTAGGTCGATCTTTCCGCTTCGTCCCGGCCGACGTGGGCGATATTTTAGGTAAGATTCGCGTCTGTGACGGTGTCTAGTCGAGGATATCGATTCCTTTCTCCATCGCACCCTCGTTCCTATCAGCAACGTTACTCCCGTATAATCGCTGGGTCAGATACAGCCTTTCATCTTGTTCGAAGCCCTTTTTTTTAGATGTTGGAGCGTGTCTATGCGTGTGAAGTCAACGTTACATTGGTGTTAAATTTATTTACCGAAGTGGACTGAGTGACCTACAAATTGTGATGGACTTTAAGGAAGAGGTTTTACAGACAAAAAAAATGACAATCATGTCATCATGTCAATTAAATTGTTTTGAAAGTAAAGAAATTTATAAAAAAAAACACCTTTTAGTAAATTCATATCTAGGGCGATTAAAGTCTAATATTTATAGTTTATTACAAATACATTAGAGGGAAGCTTTGCTTAGTGATTAATTAAATATGATGGCAGTCAACCGCGTCCTCTGTAGCTTGTTAATCTCAGGTATAAATTAGAGTAGTTTTAGGGTAGTTTTTTTAGTGGAGTTGTTACTGATGATGATGACTTTGCTGTTGAAACGTTTAGTGGAATCTGTGATGAGATGTTTTGAAGTATGTACTCTGTAAAATGTTGTGGGAGAAGGATTTGATACATTAATTGGGTGTAAACCGCAAGTAAGGAAATATTTTAATTTCCGAACTTGAAAGCATGAAACATTGATTTTTTTTTTAATCATCTCTAGTTAAACCCAGAAATTTAGTAGACGTTTTACATTCCAGTTGTACATTATCCATCCCTACCTGGAAATCCGATGCTGGTAGAGTTAGATAAGTTAAAAACCATATAATGAGCTTTATTTAGGTTCATACGTAATTTATTGTTGGAAAACCATCGACTTAGCTCCCCTACACTGTAAAAAAAGTTGCAGTAAAATTACATGTAAAATCGTTTGGTAACAAAGTTACCTACAATTTTACAGGTAAATTTACTTCATAAGGTAAAATTTCTACCATCTAGTAAATTTCACATGCTGATGTGTTTTTTCAAAGATTGTACTGTGAAATTCGTATGTAATATTTATATGAAACTCTATATTTACCGAACACTGAAGTAATTTTCATATGTATTTTTATAAAGAGAGCAAGCAACTTACCCAATTCTTTTATAGCACCTAATAGGTCTATACTGAATCGCTCAACCAGGGATCAAGAATGAACACGCTTACGCGAAACCTACGATTGTTTGTGACGTACATGATATCATTGAGCCAATAATAAGTTCGACAAACGAATAGAATTACCTACGCGCACAGATAAATAATGCAAGAACCATTTCGCATTTTCCATGATATCTATAGTTTTACCCGAAAATTCAACTAAAAACGAATAAATATAAAAGATCCTCATATTTTTACAGCAAAATTAATACTTCACTAGTAAAATTACTTTTAAAGTGCACTAAATACCCCAAAAAAATGTCAATTTTACACTTTTAAGTAAATTTTGAGAGTAAATACAAAATTTGTACATGTTTTTTCCAGTATTTTCCTTTTGGAATTTTGTTACATCTTAATCTACAGAAAAAGCTTAAAATTTTACCGAAATTTCTTTTTCCATGTTAAATATCCTAGAAAAAACATGTAAAATAAAATTTACATGATTTATTGTGGTAAATTCACAACGTTATTACATGTAATATTCCTGATTTACCATGGCAAAATTACTGTAATTTTTTACACTGTACTATTTATAGTTTATTACAAATACATTAGAGGGAAGTTTTGCTTAGTGATTAATTAAACATGATGGCCGTCAACCGCGTCCTCTGCAGCTTGTTAATCTCAGGTATAAATTAGGGTAGTTTTTTTAGTGGAGTTGCTACTGATGATGATGACTTTGCTGTAGAAACGTTTAGTGGAATCTGTGATGAGATGTTTTAAAGTATGTACTCTGTAAAATGTTGTGGGAGAAGCATTTGATATATTAATTGGGTGTAAACCGCAACTAAGGAAAGATTTTAATTTCCGAACTAGAAAGCATGAAACATTGATTTTTTTAATTAAGTCAATAGAGTGTTCTTTCCAGCTAAGCCTGGCATCTATAGTTAAACCCAGAAATTTAGTAGATGTTTTACATTCCAGTTGTACATTATCCATCCCTACCTGGAAATCCGATGCTGGTGGAGTTAGATAAGTTAAAAACCAAATAATGAGTTTTATTTAGGTTCATATGTATGTAATTTATTGTTGGAAAACCATCGACTTAGCTCCCCTGTACTGCTACACTGTAAAAAAGTTGCAGTAAAATTACATGTAAAATCGTTGGTAACAAGGTTACCTACAATTTTACAGGTAAATTTGCTTCATAAGGTAAAATTTCTACCATCTAGCAAATTTCACATGCTGATGTGTTTTTCAAAGATTGTACTGTAAAATTCGTATGTAATATTTATAAGAACTCTATATTTACCGAACACTGAAGTAATATTCGTATGTATTTTTATAAAGAGAGCAAGCACCTTACCTAATTCTTTTATAGCACCTAATAGGTCATACTGAATCGCTCAACCAGGGATCAAGAATGAACACGCTCACGCGAAACCTACGATTGTTTGTGACGTACATGATATCATTGAGCCAATAATAAGCTCGACAAACGAATAGAATTACCTACGCGCACAGATAAATAATCCAATAACCAATCACATTGCGTATGAATTTCGTATTTTCCATGATATCTATAGTTTTACCCGAAAATTCAAGTAAAAACAAATAAATATAAAAGATCCTCATATTTTTACAGCAAAATTAATAGTTCACTAGTAAAATTACTTTTAAAGTGCACTAAATACTCCAAAAAAATGTCAATTTTACACTTTTAAGTAAATTTTGAGAGTAAATACAAAATTGTACGTTTTTTCCTGTATTTTCCTTTTGAATTCTTGTTACATCTTAAACTTACATGAAAAAGCTATAAATTTTACCGAAATTTCTTTTTCCATGTTAAATATCCTATATAAGGAGTTGACAGTATTAGAACTTACTATAAAAGATATGACTTGTTAATATTACATAGGTTTATCACTGCGCAATTAGGTAAATTACTAACAATGGATATAACTTTTTTGTTAGCACATCTCATGGCTTACTAATACCTAATAATTAATACGTTCTCTATGACTAAAAGACATTACTATTAGTAAGAAATTAGTAAACGTTAGATATTTGAAACATAAATATTTACATAAGTTAGGCAAATAATGTACAGAGTGTAGGAAAAAACTCATTTTATTTGGTTGAAACTTGGAATTTAGGCATATATTTAGCAATTTTTTGCAAGAAATGCTAATACTTCAAATACTATTAAAAATAGGTATACCAAACCCTTATCAATCGATGTAGAATTTTGCGCTGCATTCAATGTTGTAGTAAAAAATACCATCTTCCATTTGAAAGAAAAAAGTTTTGTTAGCTTAAAGATATCCAGATAGGGGGCGCGTTTTTGAACACCCTGTATGTGATTCAGTGATTATTGCTATAACACCTTATAGCTACTTCCTTGTATTTACATCGACTTTAGTAGGACCACTAAATATCTGCTATCTCATTAAATATTTTATTTTATTTGAAAGTGCAAATGCCAAAAAATCTACGAAAATGAAAATATCTTAAAAACGGTCGAGTTTGTTGCAAATGACTCGCCAAATTCATTAGACCGATAAAAAGTATACCATTCCATTTAAGATAAGAAAGTTGATATTAACACCCTGTATACCGAAAATGCTACACAGTTGAAAATATTTTCCTTAAATAGATCACAGTAGGCCATGTCTACATTGCAAGTTTCAAAATCAAATTCCTACTAGAAGTTCAAAAAATCTAATGATCCAGTTCGGTGGGACACCTGTATATATATATATATACAAGGCTATAACTAGCACCTATTGCTAATATGGTCTATTTCTATAGTCATTTTTAACAAATTCAAAATTTGCCTGTGGGGTAGACAACCCAGCATGCACTTCGATTTACAATTATTCCTTTATTAGGCTTTGAAACCTGTTTTGAGTGAGTGTAAGTTATATTCAATACATGTGTTTCCGTAGCAATATGTATTTACTGGACTGAAATTAGGCTAGTTTAAAATATTTATTTAATTTACATTCTTTGTTTTGATTTTCATTAGAATAAACGGTTGCACAGTTAATTTCAATTGTCTCTCGTAATCATCTGATATTTGTTTTTCTAAGAGTGAATATTTGATGAGATTAAATTAGTACCTACTAAATAATGATGAAAATCTATTAAGTGTGTTGGAGAAAATAACGCAGCAACATGATTATCCATATATGTTTTTACGTTTATATGATACTTGAAAGTTTTTTGCAACTATCTGGTTTATTTCTATCAAGTAAACTGTCTCATAATACATATTCGTGCAACTCGATCACAGTAATTAATAACACGAAGCAGCAGAAACTACTAAATTATCATAAAAAAGACACCCATCAGTAGTTTTCTTCATATTTCTCTCGTTTTCATATACAAACTAAACTTCTTGCCATATTTGGGTCAGTGGGCAAAGATTAATCAATCTTCTTATACGTCACCTCTTCTACCTCAAAAGCAACTCTTTCTCTCACACTCTAACCGAACGCACCATCCAATTATTAGTGTCTCTCTCATTTGCGATCTTCTCGTTACGATAATCTGCGCCGATGGGATTTCTACATAACTTTTTTCATCGTCTCTTTCTAGCTGCCTTCACGAACTTAATTTTCTTTCGCGTTATCTCGGGCAAGCTTTACCGTTAACTACGAACTAACGGCTATCCAAAACGGCCAATTATTTCGCTACGAACGCGGTAGCAGCTCATAGGACAGAAAAACGATAGGCAGAGGGAGGAAAAGAGAGCCTTGAAGCCATATTAATATTAGGAGCAATAGTAAATTGCAAACAAGCATTATTTTTTAGTCATCCATTAACGATATTAATCTCGCAATTGTCGTAACCAAAAATAACATTTTAAATTTAAATATAAATTTACCTTTTAATTTATAATAATAACCAAATGATATTTATTTATTTTTTTTTATTTTTTTAAATTATGTACATATACAGGGTTTTCCACGGAACTGGCGGGTTAGAAGTTTTCCGGCTTAACGAAATTCCTCAGTTTTAAAAATTGGGGTTTGCAACAATTTGGCACTTGCTTTCTTTCTAAAATATTTTCACCTTTTTTGCACTTCGGTTAACGGAAGTCGCCAACGAACTTTGTTATTTTAAAATGGAACACCCTATATATTATTATATTTTAAATTACCATAAAATTCTATGACGATTACCATTAGGGTATCTTATACCTATCTTCAACTGTTTCTAAGATATTACGATTTTTGTTAAAATTTTGACATTTACATTGTTGTATGTAATTGATTAATTTTCACTTGATTTAAGTGTCAGAAATCTCCGACTTTGAAATCAACAAGTACTAACATTGTTTTACCAAAACGTAGAAAAAAAATCAGTGAAATTATACAGGGTGTTTAAAAATTAGTGACATATCCAAGAATTTTCTATGTTGCAAAACTTAATTTTTTCAAATAGAACACCCTGTACATTTTTCTATTTTTGGATGTACAATTAAATTCTATACCGATTTGCTGTAGCATTCCCTATGCCCATCTTCAGTAGTTTTCTTTTAAATTACTCGTTTTGTTTATTACCGCTCTCAAATGGCCGAATAATTTCTATCTGGTAGGCCATGACATTAACATCACAGCAATTTATTATTATTAGTAAGTATTATTGTTATAATCATTGTTTGTTACACGTCGCGTGTTCAGACCGATGAATATTATTGTGGAACTTATGAATTAGATAATGAAAAATATTGGAGGAGCTTATTCTAACCTAGATACTATAAATTTATTTTAGATTCACTGAGAATGCAGGATGAACTTAGAGAATCCAATGTAATTAAAGGAATTTATTGGTTGTTAATATATCTAACAGAAAATTTTGAAATGATTTCTCTTAATAGCTTGGTTTCAAATTAAGGGAAATGGCATAAACGATAACGACGACAACATAACAAAAATTGTTTCACTAAAACGTAGTGTGCTTGTCAGGCAAATGTTTTAAAGTTTTTGATATATTAAAGTATTTTCAAAATTATAAAGGTTTTTATGAAGAATATTTAGATACATGCATACTTAACAAATGCAATTTACAAGCAGCATAAACTTGAACCATGACATAGAGCATCAAAAAAAATGCTCAATGTGAATTCCGTTTACGTCCAAGCATTTTATTATTCGACGTCTTAATGTGTCGCCTTATACTTCTTCTCACTTCAACTGGGTCTAATTCATCAAACGTTCTCGTCACACGAATCATTAAATCTTGCTTGGTTGTACCGAAAGTTGCGTACAGTGTGTAATCTGTGTAATGTATTATTTCAAAGTTTTCTGAATTTTATTAGACATATTAGCCGAAAATAAATTCCTATAATTACCGTAAATTCTCTATAAGTTCATCCTGCATTCTCAGTGAATCTAAAATAAATTTATAGTATCTAGGTTAGAATAAGCTCCTCCAATATTTTTCATTATCTAATTCATAAGTTCCACAATAATATTCATCGGTCTGAACACGCGACGTGTAACAAACAATGATTATAACAATAATACTTACTAATAATAATAAATTGTGATGTTAATGTCATGGCCTACCAGATAGAAATTATTCGGCCATTTGAGAGCGGTAATAAACAAAACGAGTAATTTAAAAGAAAACTACTGAAGATGGGTATAGGGAATGCTACAGCAAATCGGTATAGAATTTAATTGTACATCCAAAAATAGAAAAATGTACAGGGTGTTCTATTTGAAAAAATTAAGTTTTGCAACATAGAAAATTCTTGGATATGTCACTAATTTTTAAACACCCTGTATAATTTCACAGATTTTTTTTTTCTACGTTTTGGTAAAACAATGTTAGTACTTGTTGATTTCAAAGTCGGAGATTTCTGACGCTTAAATCAAGTGAAAATTAATCAATTACATACAACAATGTAAATGTCAAAATTTTAACAAAAATCGTAATATCTTAGAAACAGTTGAAGATAGGTATAAGATACCCTAATGGTAATCGTCATAGAATTTTATGGTAAATTCAAAAATATAATAATATATAGGTGTTCCATTAAAATAACAAAGTTCGTGGCGACTTCCGGTTAACCGAAGTGCAAAAAAGGTGAAAATATTTTAGAAAAAGTAAGTGCAAATTGTTGCAAACCCCAATTTTTTAAAACTGAGGAATCGTTAAGGCGGAAACTTCTAAACCAAGCAAGTTCCGTGGAAAACCCTGTATATTACAAATACTCAGGTGTATATATAAAATTAAACAAGTGTAAATACAATTTTATTCCGCAATAATCATTGGTATAATAATGATAATAATAACAAATCTATCACTAATTGATAAAATCGAATGTCCATTAAAATAGATCAATGCGTTCCAATCAAACCAATCTCACAACATAATTCCATCTAATAACAAAATTAGTCTTGTAAATTGAACAGTCAAAAATAAAGACATCATCTTAATACAATACAATAATCATTTAAGTTTTCACAGTTTATGTAGTTACAAAAAGAACATGCAGATGTATTCGAAGACAAACAACAAATGTAGGTTCAATTTTGTCTTGTATACTTTAAAATAAAATTAAGGCTCACAGTTTAATTACGTATACAATAATCTCGAAATATAAAGTATTGTACAAAATGCAAAGGATCTATTTTAAGATTTGCTCATCCATTATTTTATTTATTTCGTATCTGAACAATAAAAATGTCATCAGCACCTTGTTTTTTGCATATTACCGCGCAGAAGCAAATCCTTCAACAATATTTGAAAAGTATCAGCAAGTTAAAAGAAAAATTAGCATTTTAAAAGCAAATTTAATACTTGTTTTATATGATATTAGTTGCTAACTGCAAAGTATATAACAATAAATTAAATATTATATCGGCGTATGATAGATTAATATATTTCAGTGCATAAAGAAAATAAAAGTTAACACAATCCACACATTGATGAAATTATAAAATCGGAAACTGTTTAAATAATATGAAATTTCCTTCGGATTTTTTTTTATGATATATAATTTCAATTTCTTATATTTGAAACATCTGATAAATAAACTATATATTATTTACAAGTAGCACTGACCCTTTTATTATGAAAACTATTGTGGTAATACCTCTATTATATCTAAATATAGGTATATGTATTATAAAAGCATCTCAATTGAGAAGTGAATGTTGAAAAATTAATCAATCTTTCATAATAAAAGCAAGTACTAATAGGTAATATTATTAAAACTAAGTATCTAAATAATACCTATGTACTTAATTATTGATAGATTCTATATCGTTATCCGACCCAAACCTGTTTTTATATCCAATCTGACGTTATGTCTCTTCGAAAAGGGTGACAATATGTTTACTTGAGTAGTCTTTAACTGTAATATAGTGGAATATTATAAGCGATAAAGCAGGGTTATTGGTAACACCTATGATTAAAAATAATCAGTAAAATGACTCATAGAGCGAGCAATTCCTTTTCTTCTTTCCTTTGAGGTTCGGTTTTCGAGGGAAGGGCTTCAGCTGCAACAGCTCTCTCGGCTAAAACCTTTCAAATTCACTGCTTGTTACCGTTTTCTTCGGAACCAGACGTCCTTCCCAGCCATGCTTCCATTTCGTCAAATTCCGAGCCTCCGGATTTTTCTTTCTACTGTGTTACACTACTTAAGCCTCCTTGTACTTGATTGGGTTCCAAATTATCCTTGTATGTACTTCCCTCAGTTTTGGATTTTTCATAGTTTAGTTTCCTCGACTGGGCAAACATGTCAAATTCATCATCACCTTGTGAACCATTCCGAGCAGTTGCAATTCCGATGTTAGCCAATTGTGCGGAAGCACTTGTATTTGACACTCCCAACTTGCTTAGCTGATCCGTCAAATCGTCTGGAGGCCCCAAATCTACATATAAGGCTATCTTCCGATTGCAGAGGCGGTTTATGGTTGGGAATCATCGCTTTAGCTAAGACTGCCGAAGCTCTTTGCCCACCGGCTTCCCTGTTCTTCTCCCATCGGCTGTACCTCAAGAAGTTATTCATATCATCGTTGATACGCAACAGATCACCTGAGCTCTCATCGTTAGATAGTTGGCTGATCAGTTCGACTAGTCTCTCTTGCATGCTGCGACAGGTTGCGTTCAATTCTTGCAGCAATTCTACCTCGTTGGGTTGCTCGCTACCCGGTTGCATCTCGCTTAGCATTTCCCCGAGCACCATGTTCGACTGAACGACATCTAATTTCGATTGGAATTTCACCGTCTGTTCGGGTGTTTTATTTATGTATTTCCAGGGTCAAAGTTCAAGGAAAATTAAAGTCCAGACTGAAGATAGGTAATCCAAAGGCCGATACAGGTAATTGTGAAATCCAAAATACTATGGATTTTATAAGAAATCCTTCACACAAAAAAAATCTATTATCAATCTGAATATTTTTATTTATTCAGAAATCGAAACTTAATATATTTTTAAATGAATTAAAACTTGTTGGTTGGAACATAAGAGTAAATTCTCTGAAAACACAATATGCTCTACAAATAGTATAAATATTTGTATTGAAGTATACTTCCTCCAAATGAACATTGTTATTGTTGTAAGGAATAAATCTGTGCACTAAAATTATACTTAATTTTATACAGTAATTCATTATACCAAACGTATAAGGGATTTTATTTTGAATCTACAGACTTTCTCACTATGATTGCATATGTGTATATTGTGTTTTCAAAGAATTTACTCTTATGTACTAACCAACAAGATTTAGTTCATTTAAATATATTGTAATGGAATGTGTACTCGATATTATTTAAATGTAAAGTTACTATTTTACTTAGTTATATTTTAAAACTAATTAGATATAATTAAAAAAGGATATAAAATGTAGCAGCAGACAGCCAGATGATGTCCAGGTGATGTAGGAAATCTCTGCATTTGGCAAGTCATTCAAGGCATTTTCCTTAGAAATATTCCCTTCAGGAAATGAAGATGATCAGCCGAGATATACCTACATATCGAAAATGAATATTGAATATTTGAATAGTATATTTTTACAATAGATATTGACAGATCAAAATTGAATCCAAGTTCAATTGAAATGAACATTTTTTTACAGTGTATTTATTTCATTTAAATTTAGTCTAATAATGTTTGTATATGCATTGGCATTCCAATTGCATTGATATGTCAACAGAAAGACATGGGAAATTGCTGGAAATAGGGTTCTGTCACAATTCTATGTGTATAAATAGTTACCTACTTTTTGTGTACAGTAATGAATTTTAAGATTGTTAATTTTACATAGTAAGTGTTTAAAAATTTCAAATGTATTTTTCTCATGATTCAGAGACACCTACCTTTATTATATTTTAATTGTAAGGTGATTCCAGCATTTTGCAATAATTATTTATTTTCATTTCGTTTAAACATTCGACAGTCCATTCGGTCACTTGGGCATTCTCATGTATTAAACAAAGTATATTCCCCTCATTTCGGTTAAATTAACGGACATTCTGCGACAGTTGTACTCCTTGTCGAAGACAATCGCTTTCAAGTCGGTTAAAAGTTTTCAATTCGAAACCATTCAAAAGCCAACCTTCGTCAGAGGCAGACGTGTCTCAATTTATTTTTCGTAAAATCTAACGGCTATTTTGAAAAATCCAATTTTATTCCAAATTACAACCTGAAAATAATTGTTAATTGTTAAACAAAGTTTATAACATAAATATTATCCAAATTACCTATTACTTTTGGGTAATTTTTCTCCAACGACGATTTTCCCGAGTAATGTTCCTGTCCTGATCGAGCCATACTCCGTGATCAGAAGTACGATGTACCAGGGCCCCTATCAGATACCCGACCATTCCTGACCACACCGATGTCCGCAGAATTCGTCCTTGTAGAAGGCATTCCTCGTCAAATCTACCTAAAAATAAACGTATTATTTCAATTCTAATCTAAATTTAATTATACTTATAAGAAATTCCATTTTTAATACGTTCAGTAAATTTTGGGGTTTGGAATTTGTTTGTATCATTGCTGAACGGTTTGCAGTTACTTAGGGAAAATTTATATAAGTTGGTAGTATTCTAGGAATAAGTATTTGATATGTATTTGCAGTACGAACCAATATCCAGTAATTTTTACCATCAAGGTTGGTCATTCTGATTCACATGTCGTTTAAGCATAGCTTAACTCCCGTCTGAACGTTCAGAAAACGCGGGAATTTTGAAATTTAATTTAGACGTTTTCACGTTCTCGATAATGAATTTATTTTGCAAATGGTGCAATCACTATAAAACGTTTTTGTTATTAATTAAGCGGACTCACGTAACTTACCTGAGATAATAATATTTTTAGATTTATGTCTGATCTTACACAGGTTCACATTTCGAACTTTTTTACTAAATAAAACCATTATTATTCGCACTTAAATGTTTTCATTATATATGAGAGATTGATCTCTATTGAGGTACAACATTATCGTACGTACGATGTCAGGGAAGCTGGTAATTAAACATGCAATTTGAAGGAGAGGACATTTTTGGAAACAGTCTTGCACGCCTGCTTCATACGTACTGAGATAATAAGACGGGTAACTAGCTATTCGTTAATTTCTTGATGTCAACGTGCTTCAATCGGAAATTCTCGCCCTGCATGCCATCTGGCTTGTGAGAGAGCATACTTCTAATTTAAAATTAATAAATATAGATGACACTGGGATGTATAAAATTTGATTTTTACTAATTTAATTAATGTATTTTTTTTTTAAATTTAATTTTTTTAAACCGGGCTCTACACACAGAAAAACGTTTTCTATTTTCAAGTACATCTGTGTTCTTACACATTTTTACTAAATGTAAGATAGTATTTTCTTTATTTTAGAGAATTTACTAGATTCAAATCAATAGGTGTCCTTAAATATAATAAATTATTTTCTTGAAATTTTACTAATATCAAAACAAAATTTATTTGTGGCAAATGTTATCTCCCTTAAAACAAGTACATATAATTTTTATAAGGAATAATTCCATCTCTCTTACGATTTTTTCTAATATTGCGTGCATTTCCTTGACGTAAGTAACATAAGTTTCTTGTATTTAGAATAGAAAAAAAAAGTTGGAATGTGGAAGGGTTGATATACGCTGAAACTTGGTTTTATCCAGTATGATCGAGTTTGCATTTTGGTATTTGATATTTCGCAGTATTTCGATAATATTTGCCCCTGTGCGTTACCTAAATCTGCTTTGTCACCTGTTTATAGTGGTTTGAATAACGTTAAGGTATTTTATAATATAACATGCGTATATATACTAGTAAATAAAAAATATACATTATAGTTACGGATATTTTTATAAATTGATATGTCTGAAGAACATTTTTATATTCGGCTTCATATAAAAGGTCATTTGAGTGGTGTAGCATTGGGCGGAGATAGAGAACCGCAATACAGATACTGTAGTAATACTGTAATGTAGTATCTAATATACGAGGGGAGGTCCAAAAGTTCGTGGAATGGAGGGTATGGAATGCGGATAGGTGCGCTCGCTATGTGTCATTCTGATTGGGGACTCATCATTAGTATATAGGTTAGCTGCAGCCCTATTGCGTCAGTCGTTTACGAATAGTTGCCTGCTAAACAAGTCAATGCGAAAGAAAACTGAAACTATGGAGAAAATTGAACACCGTGCTGTAATAAAATTCTTACCAAGCAAGGAAAGAACGCTCAACCATATTTAATGAAATGGAAACCGTTTATGGGAACAGTGCCCTAGTAAATCAATGTTTTATAAGTGGCATGGTCTTTTTAAACAGGGCCGGAGTCGATTGAAGACGACCCCCTCTCAGGACGGCCAGTTGAGGTCACCACATCAAACATCGTCGAAAAAGTGGAAGAACTTGTACTGGAAGATACCCGTTTGAAAAAAAAAACAATTATCTGCATTAGTTGGAGTATCAGATACCACCATTTTGCGTATCCTACATGACCACCTGAGTATGACAAAAGTCAGTGCAAGATGGGTACGGAGAATGCTCACGCCACTTCAGAAACAACAGCGGCGCCGATGCGTCCGAACATTTTTGGAGCTGTGTGGAGACGAACCTGCACACATTTTGGAGCGGATTGTTACCGGAGATGAAACATGGGTTCATCACTTTGAGCCTGAGTCCAAACAGGAGTCCATGCAATGGCATAAAAGGGGACACCACCGCCAAAGAAATTCAGTGTCAGAATCGGCTGGAAAGTTGATGGCTACTGTTTTTGGGATTGTGAAGGGATATTATGATTGATTACAAAGAAAAAGGAAGGAGCATAACCGGAAATATTACGCAGCGATATTAGGAAAATTAAAGGAGGCCATCAAGGAAAAACGTCGAGGAAAATTGACCAAGGGTGTGTTCCTCTTGCAAGACAATGCGCCGGTTCACAAGAGCAGAGTTGCATGGCTGCTCTGCACAAGCATGGCTTTTAATCAATAGTTCATCCACCCTACAGTCCAGACCTGGCCCTAATGATTTTTATTTGTTCCCAATTTAAAAAAACACTTACGGGAAAGAAAATTTTCCGACGACAATGAGGTAAAGGAGGCAATTTTTAGCCCATTTTGAGGCGAAAGATAAAAATATTTTATGATGGTTTAGAGAAATTAATTCTAGATCTAATAAATGTATGTGCTTAAGGGTGATTATATTGAAAAGGAAAAATAGATTTTATTGTTTTATTTTATTTAAAACCCTTTCATTCCACGAACTTTTGGACCTCCCCTCGTAATAGTAAATAAATACTTTTAGTTGTAAAGTTATTCGATTTGTATTTTTTTCCTTACCTATGATTTAACAATTCCGAAAATAAAATTTAAATAAACTAATTTTATTAATATGTTAACTAGGTATACTTGTAATTTATTTCGAGTTTTTACCTTAAAGTACGTGGTGTTACATGGTAATAATACACAAATCCTATGTAAGAAACAACGTATATTATAAGTAAGATACAAATATGTATATTTAGCCAACGAAAATTATTATCAAGCAACTAGTCCTGCATAGGGTCCTCTGCCAGCATAATTAAAATCATAATAAGATATTGGGTTTGGTCTTGCTGTTTGCAATCAATTGAGTAACATTTCGTCATGCTGCTGGGTTTTTCCGAATAACCAACAGTTCAGTTATTTTTGACGAAACTTTAATCAGTTTTTTGCAACCAACAGTAGTAGAGTAAAGGTTATCGCACATTAGTCCGTCACATAGCACGGTGCGCCCCGTAAAAAAAAAAAATGGATAGAATTAAAGCAATACAAAAATACAAATGAATTAACAAGCGCCTATTATACCAGCATACATAGCTCAGCACAATGCTATCGGTTTTGTGATGGGGCGCATCGTGCCGTGCTATGACGGGCTAATGTGCGATAACCTTAAGAATAAAAACACCATTTTTGTTTCTTGATTTAAAGAAAGGAATCCTTAAGTTCAAGTAAGTACTGTTTTCATGTTTAATAAAATAACGTTTGATTTAAAGGTATTAGATGTTTACCACTAGAAAACGACAAACTAATATTAAGCTCGCTTTGCATTTATTTTAAGGAGAGGCCCGCTTTATATCAAATTTATTTTTTCTCGATTCAAAGTTCTCATAAGTTCGAATTAAATACATAATATTCTTGAAACCAGTTTTTTTTTTTATTTGTTTCAGGTAACCAGCTTTCCTTTATCTAAGGACATTAAATTTCTTCAAACAAGGAATTAATTTCTTGGGATATTGAGAAAATAATTTTCTTCGTCCAAGAAATTATTCATTTGCTTATATATAAGAACGAGAGGTACTTCAGTTGAGAAATTCTCACTTGATTCTAGAAATTACTTCTCTGTGTGTATGCTACTCTGTAGCGTTATAATACAGGGTATTCCACGTAACTGGTTCATTAAAAGTGTATGATGTTCTATTATTTACTTATATTTGAGATTTTGGCACCAGTATCTTTTCGATTGGAACTATAAATGTAAAATACTTTAACCAAAATATCACTTCCGGTTGACCGGAAATGGATGTCAACTTTCTTATTTTAAATAGAATGATATAATTTTTTATTCATTTTTGGATTCTACAACTATAAATACGTCAGTTTTCGTTAACTATTCCTATAGCTACATGTTGCCGTTTTTGAGTTATTTAAGTTTTTCTTTTTTTTTAGTCATAATCATTGCATCATTAAAAAATTAATATCTCGGTTAATATTGCAAGTAGAGACTCTAAATTTGCTATGTTATGAATGTAGATATTACTCTAAGAAACGGTAAGCACACTTTACATTCTAACATACAGGCTGTCCAAAATTGAGGAACAAAGTGACATATTTTCAAATGCAGAAAACTCAATTTTTTTAAATAGAACACCCTGTATTTTAATTCGGAATTAGGAAGTAAATATCATCCCCTATCACTTTATATGAGCATTCCCTATACCTATCTTTAATAGATTTTGAGATATGAACGACTTTTTGTTAAACAGACTAAGTAGCCCTATCTTTGCGTGTTTGTAGCTGGCTCTGAATGCGATTAATGTCAAATTCATTGACTAACCAAAAGTGTTTATGTATATCATTGTAATTACACTTTCGTACAACGCAATATTAACAGAAATGACTATCGAACAGACATTCTTGTATGGTTATTCAAAAATAATACATGAATTTGACGTGAATCCATTTCAAAGCCAGCAAACATTTAAAGATAGGGCTACTTAGTCTGTTTAACAAAAAGTCGCGCATATCTCAAAATCTATTAAAGATAGGTATAGGGAATGCTCATATAAAGCGATGGGGGATGATATTTACTTCCTAATTCCGAATTAAAATACAGGGTGTTCTATTTTAAAAAATTGAGTTTTCTGCATTTGAAAATATGTCACTTTGTTCCTCAATTTTGGACAGCCTGTATGTTAGAATGTAAAGTGTGCTTACCGTTTCTTAGAGTAATATCTACATTCATAACATAGCAAATTTAGAGTCTCTACTTGCAATATTAACCGAGATATTAATTTTTTAATGATGCAATGATTATGACTAAAAAAAAAGAAAAACTTAAATAACTCAAAAACGGCAACATGTAGCTATAGGAATAGTTAACGAAAACTGACGTATTTATAGTTGTAGAATCCAAAAATGAATAAAAAATTATATCATTCTATTTAAAATAAGAAAGTTGACATCCATTTCCGGTCAACCGGAAGTGATATTTTGGTTAAAGTATTTTACATTTATAGTTCCAATCGAACAGATACTGGTGCCAAAATCTCAAATATAAGTAAATAATAGAACATCATAAACTTTTAATGAACCAGTTACGTGGAATACCCTGTATATTATGTTTCGATTTCTGAGTAAATACAAATATTCGGATTGATAATAGATTTGTTTGTGTGTACTGCCATCATGGGTAGGGCCAGAAACGCAGGGCTCTTCTTTTATGATTCCAAGATTATCAGTGCTTCTTTTGGGAATAGTAAACACATAAATTTAATTTAACAGATTTGCTTGTCACCCCCTTTATATTATTCTTTAAGTTTGAATATGAATGCATACCAAAATACAAACACCGATTGTGTCTAAGCAATCTTATTCAACAGGCCTTCCTCCTTTTTATCCAAACCATTGCTTCTTTTCTCGCCATACCGCCACTTAGAGATCATCACCCTCTTTATACTAGTCCATTTTGATTCAAATCGTACGCGCCAAACGAAAAGGCATCGCGTTAGTTTTCACACGCAACGAAACCGGGCAATAAATTCGGCGATCGCTACGCCCAGAATAACCGGAAAACGCGCCCGATATTTACACATCGCGGCACAATAGCGAAAACCAACAGCAACACACACACACACACGGAAAGATCGGGTAACAGAACACCTTCCGATACAATGAACATAATGCGACGGGCGCTGAGCGTATTTGCGGTCGCTTATTTCCCCGGCCACAATGGCAAATTGGCACCCTTTATGCAGATCGTCCTGTCTCCTTAGGACGCCACAATTCGCAGAATCCCAAGGACCGCGTAAATATTCTAATTTGCAGTTTAATACCGCGATCTAGAACGGTGTCAGAGAAGGGCAATTTCTAAGGGGACTGATGTTGAATAATTTATGTGTTTTGAGGTCGGATGCTGTTCTGTAACTGGGTGATGTGATATCGATGCTTTGAGGTGTAAAGAAAGCTATAATCACCGTTGATCAGTTTTACACAGTTGTGCATAAATGATGAAAGAATTATGTAGAGCGATGTTCTTTATCGATTTATTAATCGAATATCTTTAGTACTTTGCCTTATGACTTATTTGGAAAGAAAACTAAATGTGGGAACATTGTTGTGTGTTACTTGAGTTTGTATTAATTTACGTGGTAATTGAGGATGCACGGAAAACCAGCGCATGAAGTTTTGTATTCTGTGTTTTAGTTCATTGTAGTAAATGGGAAAACCAATTGCTGTATTAAATTAAAAAAAAAAGTCAATACAGGAATAATTACAATTATTGAAGAATCACGTATGCTAAAATTAGAGTTTATTTTATTGTTGAAATGTGTAAAGAACTACTCAATTGTAATTTGATTATGGTAAATTTTTTATTTACTTAACTGTGAAGACAATACAATTGTGCTGGTACATACTAATAATTTTTATAAAGAAAAAAAATTGAAAGTTTAAAATTTTTAAATTGTACAATAGTCAAACAATTGATACAAAGGTAATTAAAAAAGTTAATAATATAAAATTTAAAATTTACTTATAGAATTATCAAAATAGTGAAGGTAGGTTATATTACAATATTCATGCCCTTTACGATGTATCCAATATTCAGTGTGAATCGATAAATGAAATAAATTATTAAAATACTACCAAATGCGATAGCCATCAAGAAAACTAAAATTAAAATAAAAAATCGATGGAACAGACTATCCAAAGAATTAAAATGCTGATTTGGTTTTTTCGTTGGTCCAACTTTCGAAAACATTTGCTATAGGATGCCTTCGGTGTGCGCAACGAGTACATATCCTCGGATTTCGCAAAATCTTGACGTTTTTTCTATTTATTTTTCTATCTATTTTATCATTTTTAGGCTGATGGTAGATGCATCGATTTACAACGAAAATTCCCTTCGCTGTGGAATATATTACAAAAATATGATTTAATTGATTTTATTTGACGAAAAATAAAACAGTTTTCAAAGAAGATTTTTATCAATAACCACGTCGTCTCCATGGACCCCAAAACACTTATTTAACATGAATTACATTGAGTCTCCACCCCTTTGAAATAGTCGAAATCTAGGAAACCCTATATTGAAGTCGTACAGTTACTAGACGATAAATTTATACATCTAATACCACGATTACGGTGCAAATTGATTAACACCGAATACATACTGGATTTACAAACCGGTATATGTACACTGTCCAACTTATTTAATGTCGTCGTCTACAGCGTAGTGACTATCAAAACTACTCACCATTTGCACAGGTGCGCGTTCGACTGGCGTCGCGTCGGCTGTTCCAGGTAAATGATTTATGTTTCCCAGTTATGCAAATCAGGTAAATCTAGGATAATTTAATATCGAAAGCAAACCTTTAATATTGTGGTTTGAACGCAGATTGAATTGAAATATCTGTTTTACAGCTTGAGACCAAGTGACTAAACTTTAAAACTAAAGCTTTTATTTTATGTTTAAAAATAATCAAGTGAATCTATAGATAACAAATCGAGTTGTATTAATTGCTCACTTATTTATATTAACTTTTATTTTAATGTTATTTATATTTAATTTATTTTTAAAATGAGAAATGTATTAAAAAACAAGAGAGTAACACTTCATAAGTTCATTACCTTTAGTTTCAATAAATATTATTATTATAATTCCCCACAGATAAGAAACGCCGTAAAATTCCTGTTCGTAAGAAAATCAGACATGTTCTGCAGATCATTATTTTGTTAAATAATGCGATTTACAAGGCGATTGTATTAAGGGGAAATTTTAATAAACTACATAAATTATTATCACATTACTAAGAATAAAGCTTTTCTTTGAAATTTCAGTAGCCAAATTATAAATTCATTAATTCATTATATGCATTTCAATCTGGGGCAATTATAAAACTGGGCCGCTTACGACATTTAGTATGCATCCTCTATGTAATCCAGCAAGTCAAATTTTGCTGAATAACGAGCTCATATACCTACATGGTAGAGCATTTATTTTTAAAAACAAAACTACATGTTCCTAATATTCCTAATTTCAGAATTAGAAGGAAATACTTGCAACACAAAATTATTAATAAAATTAGAACAAATATAATTAATATAAAATTAATTAATATATAATTGCATTTTAAAAATTTTATAAATTTGAGAATGGATTCATTCAAATATTTTTATTTTTGTAAAAATAATAACATGAGCCTATATGAATTTTTTTTTGCAGATTTATTTTCCCAAATTTATAAAATTTTTAAAATATAATTATATATAATTATATTAATTCTAATTTTATTAATAATTTTGTGTTTGTGTTGATTTATGTATTTTTTATATATTTTATAAATATATAAAAAAAATACATTAATCTGCAAAAAAAAATTCAAACATAAATATCAACAAAACGTTTTTAAAAAAAATATTGCTCAACTAAACACTATCATGTAGATATATGAGCTCATCATTCAAAAACAACGTAGGCCACGTTGGATTACGTAGAGGATTAATTGTAATTTATAGGAAACGGCGAGTTTTGTAATTGTTTGTAAATTGCAATCAGTTTAGGCAATACACTTCAAAAGTAATGAATTTATAATTTAGGTATTAAAATTTCAAAAAAAAAAATATTCTCAGTAATATGATAATTGATATACTTTATTAAGATTGTTGTTTATTACAATTAAGGTGTATGTCCCTTCATTTAACAAAATCGCTTTAAAAGTATTATTGTATGACACTATCCATAAATAATTAATTAGAAGTGCAATTCAAGAAATATGGAAGGTTGGTAATATTCTGTGATGTAAAAGCAGCCAGCAATAATGAGCAAATACCAGTTGCAATATTATTTTGTTTATTAGATTTTATATTGTCTTTATTTGGAATTAGCATTTTTACTTCAATAAATAATATTACCAGGCCAAACATAGTTTTTATTTCTTATAAATAGCAATTTTACAGTATTACTTACACGTAGGTGGGTCCTGCAATAGTAAACACTAATAATTAAATATTATTCAAATCTCCATTTAAAAAAAATAGTAATTAATAAACGCTTACAATAGCTAATATTATTTAATTAATATAGTTCTATGAAGTTCTCCTCTATTGTTTGCTATTTCTTAGGTTTTTAAAACAATTAATAGAAGATTTACTATGGATACCAAAGTTTATTTATTTCTATGTGAGTTTAAGTTTTAAGATTCAATTGGGTTCAAGTTATGAAAGAGATATTTCAATTTGAAGCACATCGAAACCGCAGTCTACAACGTTTACTTATGATATTAAATAATCCAATCTTTTTACCTAATTTGCATAATTGCGGAGGGTTTTACAACTGTATACCCCAATAAATTATTTACCTGGAACAGCCGACGCAAGCCGAATGCGAACTTGTGCAATTGGTGAGTAGTTTTGATAGTCACCGCGCTGCGGACGACGACATTAAATAAGTCGGGCAGTGTACATAAAATAATAATTACGTCTACTATGGTTGGTGATTCATCCTACGTACTGCTATGTACTGACTGAATTAAAAATGCAAAATGAAATTAACAAGGAAAAAGAATTAATTTTAGCTAGCTCAAACAGAAAAAAATTAAAAGGGCGCAAAGAAACTATTAACCTCAGAGTTACCCTCGCGAATTGAAACTTGACCTGTAACACGAAAAGTAAATTGTGAGTGAATGCAATCTGACTTTCTTAAATACCCCAAAAATTGAAAAGGTTTAATTAAAAAAATAAAAGAACAGAATTTTTATCCCAACGAAGATAATTAACAGTCAAAATTTATTTTATAAAATGGGTTAAATTACAAAGTGGCAGAAAAAAAAAACCGTGAACTCAAGGTTCTGGCCAAAAAATAAAAACTGCACTTGATTCTAAATTACAATAGGACAATGCTATTTCCTATACAAAGCAAAAATTTTGTTTTTTCAGGAAGACAGACCTAAATATACCAATATCAATCCACGTAGTTTCAAATTAAAACAAAATAAATTCGTGGACAAACACTAGAAATTTACAAAAATGAAAACTAAAAGCAAGAACAATGCTTCTACTCACCCAACCAAGGTGATTGATAAAAGAAAAATGAATCAGCAAAATAGAAAAACGGAAAAAATTAACTCTTTAAACTATAATGAGAAAAATTTAACTGAAAATATATCTTGTCGAACAAAAATAACAAAAGATCTTATATCTATAATGTGTACACGTCAATATATTAACAATTATTGCAAAATGAATTCCTTGATGGACAAAATTTTTAAAGAAACGAAACGAAATTTACTATAATCAAAATGAATTACAAAATGGCAACAATGATTTACAAAAATACGTCTACTCACGCTGACAGTCGACCCAAGGAACTGCTTGACAAAATTCTACAACGCAGTCGTAAACAATACGAACAACGCAAATGCACAAATCACCGACAAAAATCTAGTAGAATACGCATTGAATCAACTAGCAAACGCTAGACACAAAAATGAAAGGAATTAATTTAAAAAAACTTAACACTAAATAAATTAAAACAAATAATCAACTCTGTAACTAAATTTATACAAACTAAATCTAAATTTGTGAAAATTCTCTCAGAATATTGATTAAAGGCTGAACGGAGTAAACAAGACAAAATCTAAGCAACTTAAAATACACTCGCGAAAAACGGAATGCCTATCCATAGCAGTATGTATCACAACAATGTGTGTACCTATCACCATTGCTATTGTATAATTTCCATTGTTAACATTAATAAGCTTAATAAACGCTGACAATCTAGAAAGTGCATTTGGAGTAATATTCGTTCCATTCTGAACGCCACCCTTAATAGAATCACTAACGAACCGATCGTTCTAATTGGAAAGGAAATTTCCGATGATTTCACTTTCAAACAAGCACGTCCTAGTCTCAGTTTAACCCACTTCCATATTCGCCCACATCGGCACGCTCCTCACTCCCTCCCAAACCCAATTAAAACTCGCGAGCGACGAAGTAATAAAGCGGGAGGATTAAAACCACCCCAAACTTTATCAACATTCCTCCTTTGTACGTCAACTTACGTTCATAATTTTTAATTGTTTAACCGCTAAATCCTCCATCGATCCATCCAAACTAGAGTAAGTATTCGTTATAGCTGCTTCCATCCATCTTACAACAACGTAGCGTCCTGTAAGGGGATTTCCTTTCTTATCGATAAGAAACGAGTGCGCCCATTCGGTGGTGAGGGGATTCGGGGAGACCGTCTACCTATCTGGGAGAGTGCACAGCGCGCTCAAACCGGCGACATCTTGAAAAAAGTACCTACTGCTGGAGCTGCGAAACGTAAGGGAGGACTGTGTAAAATGCAACGGCGCATATATGCCTCCCCTTTCATCCCCCTAAGCGAGCGCATAGGATATGTAGGTAGGTGCATGTATGCCCCAGTAATTTAGGTGTAAGAGAGAGCAGGACGATAAAAAAAGGTACCAGAGAAGGAAAAACATCGTCACATAACTGGGAAAATACATAAAAATATATATATGTGGCATCCGATGCGCTGAGTTTTCGTTATTCTGTTTTTCTTCCTTCCTTCATTTTTTTTTTCTCTTCACTACTACTATTTTGCTTTTATATCGTGCGCCGTCGTTCCTACCATATCTACTTCTACTTCCATTGCACAGGCAGCGCATCTAGCGTCGTAGTTTTTCTTTCGTTCTCGTTTTTCGTGGTGCTTTTCTTACGCTGAACGCTCCTGGACCTCTTTCTTTCTTGGGCGTTGTTCGTTTTTTTTTTTTTTGTTTTAGTTTGGTGTGTTTTCGTGCCGTTTTCTGCTGTCTCTTTGTTGATCCTAGTTTCGTGCGCGCTGTGTGCCGTGGATATAAATTTTGCCGGTTCGCTCTTTACTGCCGATATATTTTCATATCGTACAAACAAGAAAATGGGTGCCACATCGCTATGGCTATAAGTTATAAGAAAATAGATGGGGGAAAAGGAAATTCTGCTGGGTGGCGGAAATGTATACACATTGTGTGATAATTTTCTTCTTTTTTCTGCAAATAAATTAATCTAAGTTGAAGTTAAAATAAAATGTAATTCAGTTGGGGGTTCCTTATGGTCCAAACTTAGGTTCTGTATTGTTCATGATTTGAAATTGCGTATGTATACAGGCTGTCCTACCGAACTGGGTCATTAGATTTTTTTGAACTTCTAGCAGGAATTTGATTTTGAAACTTAAGGAAAATATTTTCAACTTTATAGCACTTTCGGTACACAGGGTGTTGATATCAACTTTCTTATTTTAAATGGAATAGTATCAATTTTTATCGGTACAATGAATGTATCGAGTCATTTGCAATTAGTTTACATGAGGGTTCCCTATCCCTGAACTCAACCGTGTTTGAGATATTTGCAATTCTCTTGATTTTTTTACATTTGCACTGTTTCAAGTGAAATTAAATAGCTGATGAGGTATCAGATATTTAGTGGTTCTACTAAATGTCGGTGTAAGTACAAAGACGTAGGTAGAAGTGTTATGGCAATAATGACCGAATCACATACAGGGTGTTCGAAAACGCATCTCCAATGTGGATACCTTTAAACCAACAAAACTTTTTTAGTTCAAATGGAACATGGTATTTTTTTACTCATTGAATGCGGCGTAAAATTCTACATCGATTGACATTAGGGTTTAGTATACCTATTTTTGATAGTTTTTGAGATATTACCATTTATTGCCTAAAATGACTAATTTCCAAGTTTCGAGTGAATAAAATATTTTTTTTTCCTAAAAACACTCTGTATATTATTTTTTAGAATGATGCGTTATCTTTTTTTGCATTGTTTGGTTTCCATACCTGAGATATTTATCATTGAAAGTTTTCCAATTATTAGCAAATTTTATGTGATTGTAATTATAAAATATTAATAAGCCATAATTATTATGCGACAGCAAAATACATGTTAATATTTTGCCTGCTTGTTAAATACATTGAAAATAAGTCAAATTAAAAAATAAACTAAGAAACTAGAAAACTGAAAGAACATTTATATTGGACATTTTCGAAGACTTTTAATAGTTTGTTCCTGATTTATGTTATCTGTCTGTATCGCTTAATACCTAGTTTATACAAAAAGCAAGAGGCTGCATTGTTTCGGAGATTCTATATCAAGACGGCTCCTCTACAAAAATATCTGGTCTACTAAGTGAACAATATTTGAAATATTATGGGTGTATTTAGGATATCTGGTTTAATTTCCCTTTGTATTTTATTTTTTGAGGTTTTATTCATTGTAAATAAGTGTAGGTATCTAATCATTGTTACATTCTTCATGAATGTAGAATAAGCCTAAAATATTATTTGTATATGTAACTTTCAATGTTTTCCTATTTTTTCCGATTTACAATATTGTACTTGTTAGAAGAAAATGTGTGAAGGAGTCGACACCATTAGGACTTACTATAAAAGATATAACTTGTTAATACTGCAGAGGATTATCACTGCGCAATTTGGTAAATTACCAACAATGGATACCACTTGTTTGTTAGCACACTCATGTCCTACTAATATCTAATAATTAATGTACGTTCTCTATGGTTAAAAGACATTACTATTAGTAAGAAACTAGTAAACGTTAGATATCTGAAACATAAATATTTAGACAGGTTAGGCAAATAATGTACAGAGTGTTTTGTAGGAAAAAACTCATTTTATTTGTTTGAAACTTGGAATTTAGGTATATTTTTAGCAATTTTTTTCAAGAAATGCTAATACTTCAAAAACTATTAAGAATAGGTATACCACACCCTAGTATCTGTAATCCTGTAATAAAAAATACCATGTTCCATTTGAAATAAAAAAGTTTTGTTGGTTTAAAAGTATCCACATTGGCGATGGGTTTGCGAACAGCCTGTATGTGATTCAGCCATTATTGCCATAACACTTTCTACCTACGTCTTTGTACTTACATCGACATTAGTAGAACCACTAAATATCTAATACCTCATCAGCTATTTAATTTTCATTGAAACAGTGCAAACGTCAAAAAATCAACAAAATTGCAAATATCTCAAAAACGGTTGAGTTCAGGGATAGGGAACCCTCATGTAAACTAATTGCAAATGGCTCGATACATTCATTGTGTCGATAAAAATTTTACCATTCCATTTAAAATAAGAAAGTTAATATCAACACCCTGTATACCGAAAGTGCTATAAAGTTAAAAATATTTTCCTTAAATAGGCTACAGTGGGTCATGACTAAACTGCAAGTTTCAAAATCAAATTCCTGCTAGAAGTTTAAAAAAATCTAATGACCCAGTTCGGTGGGACACCCGGTATACAACCTTTACCCGCTGGATTGAGGCAAGGAACTCTCTCATGCGGTTCAAGTACCTACCATTTAGGAAAGTTTTTAAAACATAAATAGAATATCAATTTTCAATTCCTAATAATTACATATACGTATATTTTGTATATGAATATTTCACCCTATTTTTACCATTTTAATATTTATGAATCTATTCTACACCACTTGTTAAGAAATATCTATGTGTCTATCTATCATACAGTTCACCAAATTTCCTTGCATCTTTACCAGTTTAGATTAAATACAGAATTAAATTTTCTCTTTTGGTTTTGTATTTTCAGCACTTGATTTTTTACAATAATTGTCCTCGTACAGTTATCTCTTTCTCTACACTTTTCTTTTATGTCATTCGTTATCTAATCTCTTTGTTCACACTTCTTCTTTTAAATGTCTTTATTAGACTTACTACATCGATTTGTTCCAATAGTTAATTTTGAAGGGACAGATAACTATTCTTTAACCCTAAACCTACCAAGGTGTGCTTTTGAGGGACAATTGATTTTGAAATTGCTGGAACTTTGTAAGTTAACTGCCCACAGACTGGAGGATTTTTGTATTCTCAAAATAAACTATTTAACACAGAATGACATAAAATTTTTTACAAATATTTTTCTATTTTACTAAAAAATTAAAATAATTTACGACACGTCCTACCAAGGTGTGTCTTTGAGGCACATACTGTTATTATACTATAAAATGCATTGCTACGTTATTTAATACTAGTATGTGGGTAACTCCCGTAATAAGATATGCTTTATATTTCGGGACTTCCCCTTGTATGTAAAAACTTCCAGTTGCATATGAAGGGAATTCCCTAAATGCGTTTTGCTAAAACGGTCAGCTTACAACTGCATTGCTATCAGTGTATTTGTGACTTTCCTAACGAACGCATTGGCCTTTTAGGTTGCTATTGGTTAATTTTATTTCTTTTACCTAGTGGAGAGTATAGTATAGACCATAAGCAAATAAAGTTTTGGTTGACCCAGTAAAAATAGATTTGTTGTTTATGCTTATTTGGTTTGAAATTTATGCAGAAAGTATGACCGATTGGTTGACTGACCGACGCTGGCCACTAACTGAAAAGGAGTTGCTCGATGCATTGTACGAAAGTGATGAGGATTTGGGAAGGAATGTAAATGATGGTGAAGATGAAAAAGAGCCAAATGACGAAACCTCTTCTAGTGAAGCGGATTATCAAGAAACTGGCGATGAAGAAAGTGATGAACAACGGCCATTCGCAAACTTTTATTGGAAAAGATGGTACCGAGTGGAATGCCACGCCGATTGCCAAGGGAAAAACACGTGCACACAACATAATTACAACAGCTTTGAACAAAGTGAAACTTCCACCTGGAGTGCATGTTGATACTCCTTGTGACGCATTCAATTTGTTTTTTGATGATACGGTTATTGGTATTGTGGTTACTTTCACTAATAAGGAGGCTGTTCGTATTCTTGGCGATTTGTGGAAACCAGTTGACGACGTTGAAATCCGTGCTTTCTGGGCCTTTTGATTACTGCTGGAAGAAATAAACAAGAATGGTGGACTATAATGAGCTATGGAATCCTTTATATGGAAATCTTGTTTATCGAGCGTGTATGTCACGAAATAGATTTACTCAATTACTAAGATTTATTCGTTTTGACGATAAAGCGACCAGAACCCTCCGAAGGCAAAAGGACAAGTTGGCACCAATTAGAGAACCTGTGGGACCGTGTTAATACAAATTGCTGAAATATTATCTTCCTGGCAGTAATCTAACCTCGATGAACAACTGGTGCCTTTAAGAGGTCGTGTATCTTTCCGACAGTACCTGCCAAGCAAGCCAGATAAGTACGGTATGAAATTTGGTGGATATGCGATAGTGGAACTAGTTATCCGTTACGTGGTATACCGTACTTAGGAAAGAAGGTCTCAACAGAGCAGAAAACTTAGCGCAAAAGGTGTTGAAGACCTTTGTGAACCTTTTCTGAGAACTAAAAGAATATTACGTTCGACAACTTCTTCACCAGCTACGAGCTTGCATCCAGTTTGCTTACCAAGGCCTAACTTGTGTAGGAACGCTCAGAAAATAAGCGCTGCATACCACCAAATTTTTTTACCTCACAGGCGACGGAATATTGAAAGCAACTTGTTGGTTTTCAGAAGACAATGACTTTGGTATCTTATGTACCTAAGAAAAATCGCTGTGTCATATTATTATCTACAATGCACAACGACTCCACCATTGATAGGAAAATAAAAATAAATCTGAAATCAATAAGTATTACAATCCACGAAAGGAGGGGTGGATACACTTGATCAGATGGTACATACATATTCAGTGAAACGCAAAAAATAATGCCTTTGGTCTATTTTTTCAATATAATTGATGTGTGGGAGTAGCTTCATTTGTCATTTGGAGAAATATCCATCCTGACTGGCATATTTCCAAAAAACGAAGACCTTCGCAAAATTTCTTACGAGAAATTACAACAGAATTAGTACTGGGGCAAATTAGACGTCGTAGTTTGAGTGGCTTGCATAAAAGTCATACTTCATTGATACAAACTACGTTGAATCAAGTACCAAACCACAGGGGAGTCTTCGGCTCGAGAAGTAAGAAAACGAAAACGGTGCTATATTTGCCCATCAAAGAAAAGCAGAATGTCAACACAGTTATGTGATAAGTGTAAGCAAACGGTTTGTGGTGAACATTCAGAGAAAATACTCACGTGCACAAATTGCAAACTACATAAATAACTTTCACATATTTTACTATCTTGTACTATTTTTAAATTATATCTTCTGACACACAATATTCTTTCTATATGTTTTAATCTTACTGTATACCTACTACATGAAATAAATAATGCAAATTTTGCTATTATTTACATCAACAATGTGTACAAATAGATGTGTGCCTGTGAGGCACACCTTGGTAGGACACGTTACGATAAAACGTTGGTAGGACTAGGGTTAAGCCATTTTCCCTCTCAAGAAGTTTCCAATCGATTCACATAAGATTAACTTTCAAACGATCCAACCTTTCATCTGTTTGTATACGTCGCTGTTCAGAAATTATAATCGGCTGTTCCCTGTATAGCTGTGGTACAGTTATAATTTGGCAAAAATGATAAGATGACGAGGTTGAAACAACATTGACTTCTAATTTCGCTTCTCTAAGGTTAAAGGAACGGAAGATATCTTGAATTTTTTTGGTGCTTTTGTTTTCCTTATTATGAAAATTACTAGTAAAAGTTCTTGTCACTATTAAGTATATTATATTTATTTTTTCGTTTTTATTAGAGATTTCATCATATTACTGATCATATCCAAAAAAGCTTCATATCACCCATCACAGGTCTATAGATATTAACAGGTTACCATTTTTCTCATATCTTTGCTAAATATTTCATTAATAAAATGTCATTGAATCATTCTTTGTTTGCTTCATTATCAAATTTAGTACATCTGAAATTAATTTAAAAAAAACCCAGAAGGTATGTAAAGCGCTTCCTGGTAATTACTGCCTTGAATCAACTGCAAAACATTTTTTTTCTAAAACGGAAGAACCTGCTGAAACTATTCCTTGAGGAATTGGATACTAGGGATGTGTTATTACGTTGTAATAAACGCGCAAGCTATAATTCGATATAATTGCGGCAATTTACGCTCACACAAAATAAACTAATTACTAAAATAAAATATGTTCATAATCGTTCAGGTCTAGTCTTTTGAGTAAATTAAGCCAGAAAAGAAAAATTGCGGTTCACAGTTATTAAACGGTTGTCATTTCGAATGCAAATTGATCATAAACCCGCATAGATCATACAGTAGTAGTGCGTAAATAGTAATTTGTTATGTGTAATAAATTTCCTTTAAGTTTGTTAGATAAATTTTTAGGTAATTTCGAGACAAAACTACCAGAGCAGAAAGCTGATGTGTTTTAAAGGATATTACAGGATAATATGTTGAATTAACTGCTTTTTATCGTATGTGCTTCATGTTTTAGTATCAAGCAAGTCGTTTTGCTTTCTCAGATCAAAACTTTACTGTCTTTCAAACCGTTTGCAATTGTAACCAACACAATAACATACGTATAACAAAAAGCAATGTAATTTTGCCCCTGTAGGGTACCTTTTTTTAATCCTCAGAATGAAAATTCGAAATTTAAAATTACATGAGGACTTGTAATAATTGAACAAGAGCATAAATTTACAGTTAACACTGCGTAGGCTATCACGGCCGGTGTAACTATAACTAACAGCTTCTTGCGGGTTTCGCCGTGTGTCAAAACTTTCGCTCGACGTTTCGCTGTTCATACTGACAGCTTCTTCAGGATAGCTGAACTAGTTTAACTGAATTTAACTGAACAGTTCAGTTAACGTGCAGAAATCGCAAATTGTGCAAGAATGGATACGTTCCGCAAATATTTATTTAACAAGTATTGATCTGGTCTCTAAATAGTCCGTACTTTAAGTCCATTGAAAATGGTTTGGAGCTGCAATTAGCAGAATATAAAATTATTGTGATTTCCGGCTATATGCTTTTTACGGAGCATAAGGAAAAATTAAATAAATACACTTGGCTTAATAAACATGCAATCATTAAATAACATGTATAATTCATGAACAAATCTATACAGGAAATATATAAAAAAAAAAAAAGTATGAGAACTCTTACTCAGGGTGAGTATAACTATTTGGGATATTCAAACAAATACTATCAATTATCCAGCATAATTCAGATTCGTTATTTCAAAAAGGAACTTCTAAAATATTCCGCGCTGTCATAAGAGAATATAAAACCACCAACCACGTTTGCCAATTTACAAAAACTCAGAATTTAAATCTCATACGAAATAATAATAATTTAAACAATGTTTTGACCAGATACCTCGTTTCCGGTTTGTACAAATGCCAGAGTACCTCTGAATGTGATTTCCTTGTAGTGACAATCCAGATTCGCTCGTATATTCACCTCCTTCGTTACAAACACATGTAAAATCCCATGTAACACATGTACCCAGATATAGTAAACACCAAATTCGTGAATTTATCCCCTACAATATCAGATATACCCCCGCAATATGGTTTAATTCATTTATATCTGATGAGAAAAATGACACCGCTTTTTTAAGACTTTTCATCAACTCTCAACACGTAACCAAGGATTTTCATACATTTTCTTTATACGTCACATTGAGTCATTACCCCATTCAATTAAAATAGACACCTAGGTTACCAGCTATCGTAGTTGTCAGACGATAAATTATATCAACTTCCATGACAACTAGTGTGAATTTAATCAAATTATACTGGACTTTACAAACAGGTGTGTAACATAAAATAATAACTGCATTTCAATATGGTTGTAGCTTTCCTCTTATGAAACACAGCATTTCCCCAAATAAATATTGAATAAATTTTTAGCTAGTACGAAAATTTTAAATTAATGATTTTCTTTTAAAATTAACAAAGAAACGAGGTCTGTTACAGCAAAAGGAATAAACGTCCCTGAGACGCTATCTTGTTCCAACACAACGTCCTTTTGTACTGGAAACGTTTCAGGGCTGGTCTAATCCATCACAAACACACCCCACTAAAATTGTATTTATCATTTACAAAACGAACACCAATAACGAATAAAGTATGCAATAATATTAAAATTATTTTACAATAAGGATATATCAAATTTATGTGATCCCTTTCATTCTATCATCATAACCTTTAGTAATTCTGTAATCACTTTCTGCATCGGAATGATATTCATCTTGACTATCCTCATCCTGGTTTCTATGCGCACCATGTCTTTTACTGTCAAAATCTTCGCTCATTTCAATAGCCTTCTCCTCCCCTTTGTAATCTTTAACTTCTTCCTGTTGCATCACCGGCTCATCCTTACGAGAAATTCGATTTTTCGATTGATTTGCATGAACCTTGTCAGCAGACTCATTCGTGTTATTATCAACATCCATTGGCTGTGCTTGAGCATCCTGAGCGCTTGTTTTATCTAACGTAGACTGTTCATTCTTCTCCACATCTTCCTTGGCCTCAGAATCCATCGCACCATCAAATTGTGCAGTTTTCTTCTGATTGTCAGTATCATCTTCTTCAGTTTCATGGGAATCTGGTTTGTTGGAATTTTCGAAATTATTACTATCATCTTCTTCAGTTGCATCTCCTTTTCCAACATTTAGATCATCGTTTTCTTGTTCTTGATTTTCATTTCTATTTTCCGGAGGCACTTGTTCTTTCATAGTGTCTATGTCGAAAGTATTTTCATCTTGATCTTCTTCATTTCCTTTTTCACTGTCGTGCAGTTGTAAATCATCTAGTGAGTGCATAGGTTCTGGTTCCAGCAATTCCGGTTGGTTCCTGTGATAAGGATCAATTTGATCGTCATCATATTCGGGATCCTCTTCATTTATTTGGTTTTTATTATTTTCAGATTTGCCATTGGTATCTGAGAACTCGTCTTTGTCCGTAGGTGCGTTTTCTTTTGTCGTCAATTCTTTATTGCCGTCTTTTTTACCGCTATTTTCTTTTTCTTCATTTGTTCCATCTTCATTTTCATCAGCCTCATTTCCTTCTTCTTCGTCTGAGCCCCAAATTTGTTTATTCTAATTGATCTGCTCCCTCTTCAGTGTCCCCATTTGTCTTCTGTTTCCTTCCTATCAATCCTTGTGTTCCTCCCCATATATTCTTACCTCTTCTCTTAACTCAGCTATTTGCTGTCGCTCCTCAATCCTATCTTGCATTACATCTTAATAAAATCTTATCATGTCCCATCAATTCGCTCTCTCTCTGGTATTTTTTCTGCGTCACCCCCCCTAACTGCTGATACCCTCAATGCTGACTTACATTTGCCCCGCCTTCTAATATCCATCCTTTCTTTTAAATTACTTATAACAAATATTGAGATATACTAAATAAAGTTACCCAAATAAACTCGCCCCACGTTGGGCGCCAAAAAGTTATATTGTGATTTCCCGGCTATATGCTTTTTACGAGCATAAGGAAAATAAATAAATAACTTTCTTTAATAAAACAGTGCAATCATTAATAACATGTATAATTCATGAACAAATCTATACAGGAAATATATAAAAAAAAAAAAAGTATGAGAACTCTTACTCAGGGTGAGTATAACTATTTGGGATATTCAAACAAATACTATCAATTATCCAGCATAATTCAGATTCGTTATTTCAAAAAGGAACTTCTAAAATATTCCGCGCTGTCATAAGAGAATATAAAACCACCAACCACGTTTGCCAATTTACAAAAACTCAGAATTTAAATCTCATACGAAATAATAATAATTTAAACAATGTTTTGACCAGATACCTCGTTTTCCGGTTTGTACAAATGCCAGAGTACCTCTGAATGTGATTTCCATTGTAGTGACAATCCAGATTCGCTCGTATATTCCACCTCCTTCGTTACAAACTACATGTAAAATCCCATGTAACACATTGTACCAGATATAGTAAACACCAAAATTCGTGAATTTATCCCTACAATATCAGATATACCCCCGCAATATGGTTTAATTCATTTATATCTGGATGAAAAATGACACGCTTTTTTAAGACTTTCATCAACTCTCAACACGTAACCAAGGATTATTCATACATTTTTCTTTATACGTCACATTGAGTCATTACCCCATTCAATTAAAATAGACACTAGGTTACCAAGCTATCGTAGTTGTCAAGACGATAAATTATATTCAAACTTCCATGAAAACTAGTGTGAATTAATCCAAATTATACCTGGACTTACAAACAGGTGTGTTACATAAATATAAATAACTGCATTTCAAATATGTTGGTAGCTTCCTCTTATGAAACATGCAGCAATATTATTTTACCATATATAAAGACTTCATTCCAGAAAATGCAGATAAAAGATGAGAAACTTCTAGGAAAGTAATCGAAAATAATGGGATCTGGGACATTGGACGCTTCAAGATTTAAAGAATGAATTTATGCAAATGTTATAATTAGATAAAACAATAAAATAAATCTATAGTGAGAACATTTTGTTATTACAGTATCGCATGTGTATATGTATGATATGTTACTAGTAAAGTACGTTCTTGCATTTACTATTGAAAACTATATATTTTATTTATATTCAGATTCGCTTATTGCTAAATGTTACAATTAAATAATTACGAAAATGAAGGAAAGAAACTTGTCTATCCACTACATTCCATGTTGGCCGTATATATGCGAAATAAGGTATTCTAATAAATCAATAAGAACAGTCAGAAACAGAAAATCTATTTTACCAAGGAATACATAAAAATATTATTTCAACGCGTGCTTGTTTATGTCTTAATAACAAAAACTAAATTATAAAAACAAGAAATCCTGTGTTGGATAAATACACAACGAACCATACATTACATCTGTTTACACCGATAAGCCGCAGTCGTAATAAAAGCTATAGTCCATTCTAAATGCGCTCGCCACATACATTTTCGCGTAAGTCGTTAACTTTTTTTGGTAAGAGCTGTACTACATGTTATCGGATACTGATTGAACACCTGTTCTAAATATTGAGAAAATCGACTGTAATGCGATGCATTCTACAAAATTTTACTTATAGTCCTTATTAGGGGTCCCACAAGGTTCCAATCTTGGACCGCACATGTTTATTTTGTTTATGAATGATTTAATGGATTGCATTAATATTGATAAATGTATGTTTGCGGATGACCTCAAAATTTTTTACCGCAGTAACTTCCATCAACGATTGTTATTATTACAAGACCAAATCGATCGGCTGACTGAATGGTGTAAAGCTAATGGTCTACAATTAAATGTCGATAAGTGCAGATCTATAAGCACACCAGAAAACAAAATCTCATTTTATTTGACTATGCTATTAATGGAGTTTCTCTTATCCGTGAGAGCGTTGTGAGGGATTTGGGGATTTACCTTGATACTTCCTTACTTTTCTGCGCATCGAGAGAAGATTGTACTATCAGCTATGAAGATGTTAGGATTTTAATAGAAGCTCTTTCTTCGTTTCACCTGATACAATATAAACTACTATACTACTCATTTGTCAGATCTAAGTTGGAATATGGGTCTTTGATCTAGAATCCATTCTACTCTTCGCATAAAGAAGCACTGAGAAAGCTTCTAAAATATTTATACTTTAAACAAGAAGGCTCTTACCCCTGAGATTGGTTATGACTACCAGCTTCTACTTCAGCAATTCGATGTTGAGTCGTTGGAAGTTAGACGACAATTACAATCAATAAAATTTGTTCTAATCTAGGCAAATAACAATATTGATGCTCCTTACCTTTTATCACGCCTACAATTCTTTGTTCCTCGCGGTTCCCCAAGATATACAAGCACGTTCTATGCACCATATGCACGTCTAAACTCTTCTCTAAATTCCCCTATAGTATCAATGTGACGTATCTTTAATTTAATATCATCGCTCTGTGACATACATTTTACACCTCTGCAGGAAATATTGTCAATAGCAAATAAGCAGTTGTCATAACTTGTTAATTTTTGTTTTGCACATACAAATGTTTTTGTATTAGCGTTTAAACTGAGCTCAAGTACTCTTTATGTTTACATTTTTGTGTTTTTTTTTGTACAACTACATGAATTGTATTTTTTTTTGTCCTTTATTTGGAGCAATCTGTTGGGCAAATATATTATTACTATTACTATTACTACTATTACTACTATTAGCATATTTCATGGTGCAGTACCAAGACAAATGCGGTTCCCAAACGATCTTATTCGCACTGGTGTGAGAGAAATATTTTTCACTGATTATGCGATGAGCATTGTGCTCACAAAACTTTAAACAGTACAAAACTGAATACTGCTCGAAAAGCTTAAAACACGTAAGCTCACCCTTGAAAACTTCAATTGAGGAGATTCAGCGTTTATCTATATAAAATCTAAACTATTATGATTCAGATTAAGTATATAATAAATACCAGAGTTCCCCGATGTTACGAAGTGTGATCTTTCACAGATTGCAAATATCTTTGCAGATTTTTTTTCAGTAGCACACATCTTTACATAAATAAGTTACAGAAACCTAAGGATAATTAATTTCGTGAAGAGAATGAAGAATAAGTAAGTGCGTATGTCATTCAACATCAAAAGTTGATCTTTGTTGGCAAATATGACGTTAAAAAATTAATGAAAATAGCATAAACGTCGTGGTCGGGATAATATAATAAATGTTTAATAAAATTTTGCCGAGCTAAAAGTGCCTTAAAAAGTCTTTTAGTTAACGTACTATTCCATATAACAAACGTGAAAAAAACCGCAACATTCACTGACTACCACAACTTCTAACACCAGTATTTCTTTACCATTTAACTTAACACTTTTTTACCGCCACACAAAAACGACATACATTCTTTCAATCAGAACAATTTCCACGCGAGCAAAAGCACCGTTTTTGCTAGTACCAGAACTTCCAGAGAAACGAGCAGATTCTTTCTTCACAGCTCGTGACTTTGCGCTAGTCGCGTAATTAACACTTGTTTGGCCCCAGGCTCAGCCTTAGGCATTTCCATCTGGCCGTTTTAGTACTGACGCTATTTGGTTGCCGTTGCTACCGTGTTTGGACGGTCTTGCATTCGTCCAGGCGGCTGTAGCGGAATCTCTCTGATGGTCTACTGCCAGCGATTCGGCGAAAAAATAGCGCTATTTAGCGTGTCGCTTGCAGTCGATCCGTTACAGTCGGGTATCAATGAACCAAATGATTAGAAGTTAGATGAAGAGAATGTAAAGGAATGCAAGAATGCAAAAGAGAAAATGGCATTGTGATTTAGAACTTTTATGATTATATGGAGATCACTAATTACATATACAGGTTGTCCCACCGAACTGGGACATTAGATTTTTTTGAACTTCTAGCAGAAATTTGATTTTGAAACATGCAGTGTAGACATGGCCTACTGTGATCTATTTAAGGAAAATACTTTCAACTCTATAGCACTTTCGGTATCAACTTTCTTATTTTAAATGGAATGGTATAATTTTTATCGATCTAATGAATTTGGGGAGTTATTTGTAACTAGTTTATATCAAGGTTCCCTATCTTTAAACTCGACCGTTTTTAAGATATTTTCATTTTCGTAGATTTTTTGACATTTGCACTCTTTCAAATAAAATCAAATATTTCATGAGATAGCAGATATTTAGTGGTTCTACTAAAGTCGATGTAAACACAAGGACGTAGGTATAAGGTGTTATAGCAATAATCACTGAATCACATACACGGTGTACAAAAACGCGCCTCCAATGTGGATTCCTTTAAGCTAGTAAAACTTTTTTGTTTCAAACTGAACATGGTATTTTTTACTACAGCATTGAATGCAGCGCAAAATTCTATATCGATTGATATTAGGGTTTGGTATACCTATTCTTAATAGTTTTCGAAGTATTGGTATTTCTTGCAAAAAAATATGCCTAAATTCCAAGTTTAAAACAAATAAAATGAGTTTTTTCCTACAAAACACTTTGTACATTATTTGTCTAACCTATCTAAATATTTATGTTTCAGATATCTAACGTTCACTAATTTCTTACTAATAGTAATGTCTTTTAGTCATAGAGAACGTATTAATTAATATATAGTAGCCATGAGATGTGCTTAACAAACAAGTGATATCCATTGTTGTAATTTACCAAATTGCCCAGTGATAAACTATGCAGTATTAACAAGTCATATCTTTATAGTAAGTCCTAATGCTGTCAACTCCTTCACACATTTTCTTCTAACAAGTAAAATATTGTAAATCGAAAGAAATAAGAAAAACATTGAAAGTTACATATGCAAATAACATTTTAGGCATATTCTACATTCATGAAGAATGTAACAATGATTAGATACCTACACTTATTTGCAATGAATAAAAACCTCAAGAAAAGAAAATACATAGGAAATAAAAAGCAATATCCCAATATAAACCAATATTTCAAATATGGTCACTACTAGATCAGGTGTTTCAAAAGCGATTGAATTTAGGAATAGGAAACCCTCATGTAAACTAATTGCAAATGACTCGATACATTCATTGTACCCATAAAAATTGTACCATCCCATTTAAAATAAGAAAGTTGGTATCAACACTCTGTATACCGAAAGTACTATAAAGTATTTTACTTAAATAGACCACAGTGGGCCATGACTACACTGCAAGTGTCAAAACCAAATTCCTGCTAGAAGTTCAAAAAAATCGAATGACCCGGTTCGGTGGGACACCTGTATATAATTAATATAATTTAGGTACTTTAAACTCTTCTGTATTGGAGTTCATGTTTATATTTAGCAAGCAGAAGTGGATTCTTGTACTAAAGAATGAAATGTATAATATATGATGTCATTTCCATATTGTTTGGTTACATATTATTCAGTACAACCTGCTCTGACGTTTCGCCATCTTCAAGTACTCTACAATGTTTAATGTTAAAATTAGCGAAATAACAATTGTAGATTTATAAATAAGTTAATAAAGTAGTTAAATATGATATAAATACAAAAGCTAATACTTACAAAATCGTCGATAAGAAAATATAAAGTAAAATAAGCCAAATGTTAAAATTTTGATTGACAACACCGAATCTACGTCCAAAATTTGTTTTATTAGTTGCGTGTATGGAGATGTGTGTATGTTTCTCTATGTATACTTCTAAATGTATGTATGTAACGCCAACTAGATGTTCAGGCCTACGATATGGGGTGGGAGTAGGTATCGGGGTATTGCACGAAATACTGAGGCACAGAATAGAGAATAACCAGAAAGTTTACTCCAGTGATTAAATGGACAGATATTCTATCCTTTTTCAATTAAATTCAGGCGATTTTCGGGACGATTGTACATTGTTATATTTCTGTACGCAGAGTGGTGGCGTCGTATAAACAACAACAAAAGATGAAACCATGACCATGGGTAATAATATTTGGATGAAATTTCTTGTTAGTTTCTATTCTATGGCTGAGAGGACGTTTAGTACTGATTTCTCAGCCACTGGGATGGTTATCGTTGTACGCTTAGCTCTCCTCAATATAATACAAGGGAAGAATTAGAAAGAGCTTTCAATTTTGTGATGCATATCATTTGTTGTTGTTCATTTAAAATCGTTATTTGAGGAATTCTTCAAAACGGTGTCCCCTTTTTCCCCCTTAAAACGAACTTTATTAAAAAAAAATCAACAACAATGAGAAAAAAATGATTGTTGCCTTGTTGTTTATTTTTGTTTATTTATTTATTTATCTCAGGGGAGATAATATTTTTTATTTCTTCTAAGATGAAAGCTTCAAGCCGCTTGCATAACTGTCTGCAGCCGTGTAGCGGTGTAAATGTCATACCTATCCCCTATTGCGCTGCCAATTTAAAGTTATTTATCCTCCCTTAAGGATAAATAACTTTAAATCGTCTTTCACAGTCAATATAATAAAAATGTCTCCGCGTAATCAATAATTATAGAGTGTGAAACGCTGACATCATATTTCTTACCAAAAACATCATTGAAATAAATACCAAATAAGCGAGGCCCTAACACGCTGCCTTGTAGGACACCCCTATTAACGACAGTTTCCTTTGACTATGTGCTTTCTATTCGAGAAATATGATTTGGACCATAAAACGGCACTTTTTCTAACACTGCAACACAACCATTTCTGGAATAATTTTTAATGATCTATGCTAGCGCTGGGCGATTCGAATCCTAGTGACTCCCAAGGATTCGTATAATACGATTCGTGCCGAAAGACTGTGAAGAATTCGTATAGATTCGTCATGATTCATGACTCTTTGCATTTGATTAAGGATCTTGCAAAAAAAACAGTAAACAAAATTTTCGTAAAATTATTGTCATTATGCGCTTAACACTTGTAGAGGAACGCGCAATAACTAAACATTTCTGTATTAGCCAGCTCTTATAAACTGTTGAAATAGTATCGCTTTTTATCAAGCAAGTTGTATTTTGTTTTTAGATTGACATATATGTAAGCAAGTAGTAATGAATAAATAAGTCAAAGCTATAGTTCGCATATAATTTTTTATCAGGTTATGGGGCCAGACCCTAATTTAGCAGTAAAGCAATAATTTGTATCGTGTATATAGTGAATAAGTCGGTAAGTGAATGTCGTCGGGTGGTTATTTAGTAAATGTACCAAAGTTAAGAGGACGAGAAAACTATGATGATTGGGCGTTTGCTGCAAGGAATTTTCTTGTACTGAAAGTATTGACATAGACGCCATTCCGTCGAATTTAAGTGTAGTAGAAGACAGAAAAGCGAAAGCAAAACTTGTAATGACCATCGATCCAAAATTATATGTGCATATTAAAAATGGAACCAAGGCCAAAGATTTGTGGCAGAAACTTAAAAAGTTATTTGATGACAGCGGGTTCACGAGAAAAATCAGTTTACTGATTTCAATTCGACTTGACAATTGTGAATCTATGACAAGTTATGTAAGTCAGATAGTTGAAACTGCATAAAGACTAAAAGGTAGAGATTTTGAGATAAATGAAATGAGAATGGATCGGATTATTGTTATTAGCCGGACTTCCAGAAAAATTTGCACCAATGATAATGGCAATAGAACATTCTGGAATCGCCATCAGTTCTGATGTCATAAAAACGAAATTGCTTGATATGAGCGCTGAGGTTAATAGCAGTGATACAGAAATCGCTTTATGGTCAAGGCAAAAAAGTTTGGTCATACAGATAAGGGCACGAATAAACCGTCAAACAATACGTCAACTGTCAAGAAGACAATAAAATGCTGCAAATGCAAAAAATCTGGCCACTACAAAAATCAGTGTCCTGAACTGAAAGAAAAGCAAGTAAATGCTTTTAGTGCTGCATTTTTCAACAATGAGTTTAATACGGAAGACTGGTATGGTGGTATATAGATTCAGGAGCTAGTGCTCATATAATGTCTAGTAAAGAAAGCTTATTACGAGTTCGACAAGTACATGATACAAAGGAAATTATTGTTGCTAATAAAATGTCCGTGCCAGTTTTATGTGCCGGAGATACACAGATCACTACAAAAGTGAACAATTCTCAGTTTTACAAGAGCAGTTCAAAAAGCGAAGATGAATTTTTGCACTAGAGCAATGGGGTTGATTAGATGTGGGAGTGTTGAAATAGTGTCGCTTTTTATCAAGCAAGTTGTATTTTGTTTTTAGATTGACAATATATGAGCCGTTGAAAACCAGAGTGATCTAAGTCAAAAAAATGTATTCTGAGATATGGAAGTGATAAAGTTAAAGTATTTTCTAAAATTATTGAAAATAAAGTCCGAATTATGTTGGCGAAAATATTTTAATATGCATATTAACTTAAATATCTGTAAACAGTAATTACTTCTTATTTTTATTTTTCTACCATTTTTTTGCAGTTTGAAGACATAGACCATTATGCATTTTAACGTATCATTGAAATGAGTATACACTTGGTATCGGTGGTGCTTGGGAAAATACAAACATTTACAATTTTTATATCTCATCAGATTTTATTGGTATTAATAAAGACAAAATATTGACGTAATATTTGTAAAATTAAGCAAAACAAATAATATTTATTCATCTTGAACATATTCAAGAGGGCCATAATCCTCAACACTACTATCTCCAATAATATCTACAAAATATTTCTGATTAACGGGAGGAATAAACTGAAAAAGTTCTTCCATATTCTTCTTTTTTTTATCATTGATTAAGAGTGGGGATTCATATAACGGAGTTAACACAACATGTTTCAAATTTCGAGGTGCACCTTGTCGTTTTGTTTGCACATCAATTACGTCAAACGGGAAATCTTCGTTAAGGTCATTTGTAAAATATCTTGTAAGGATGATTTTTTTTCAAAAACCATTGTGAGCCAGATACTGAGCGTTATCTTCATTTTATATTGACGAGTTACAGACTGTTCCAATGGCTTTGTCGAAAAAAAGTGGTTTTGCTTCATTTCACAAATCGTAAATAGATTTTTTGATCTGCATTTTTTTATTATTGTATACCAATCGTTGGGAACGTATATTGATCGATTCTTAGCATATTGCTCTATTTGGCCGGAAATCCGGTCATGGGAAGATAAGAATGTCCGGGAACCATGAATTTATAATCAATTACTTCATATTAGTATCCGCTAAAAGTTTAAGCCAAAACAAACATGCTTAAAATTGCGATTTTGACCACCGCATGCATCACTATAAGCAATAATGTGCTTTCCTGCTCCCTCGCGATGCAGTTATTCGTCCCATACGTACATAAATGCATTTTCTTTTTCATGTAGTTCATGTATCCCTAAATTGTAGACATACATGTTTCTTTTATAGTACGCAACTGAACATGTCAAAACTGGAAAGGGTAGTGCCTTCTGTAAATCGAAAGTAAATCCATAAACATCTTTATCCAAAATAGACAGAGACCTGTCGCTTGTCAAGCTAGATCTTGCTTTTTCAGCTTTGCGTAGATGCAAAATATGTTCCGTATTCAAGCTGTGTTTCTTTTGTTCATCGGTTTCACAATCTATTTTTGCTTTGAACAAGTCGCACTGTACACAAGTGTCTTTTGAAGGCACATGAAAGTGCAGATTAAAATCTCGATGAAATATATTCCTATAAACTGCTTCCGTTACAAAAGACATGTTTTCATCAACACACTACTCCTTGTAAAGATTGTACATTAATCTTATGTTTAAATTAGAATGTAGGTATTTTCTGTTAGGATTATGACTTCGAGTGTAGTGGACTGATAAAAGGGAAACTATTTATATGATACGGATATATTGCACCTTTTCTTCGGATGTCTTGTTCACAGGTTCATGCTTTCCTCGTAAATCTTTACCTGGAGATGAGGTACACGCACGTTTTAGGGCTCTTTCCAATCGACCATTTGATATTTGAAAAGTTTGCAAGAAATACTGTTTACATACATTATGTGAAATGTTGCCCGATATTTACGTAATATGTATTTGTTACGGTCTTTGGCATTCTGGTATTACTTCTTGGACGATGCATCTTTACTTCACTTTGTTTAACCAAACCACACATGTACGCATTTTGTGAAGAAAAGTTTCCCATCTTCCAAAAATTCTCAAAAGCTAATTTCCTCTCCCCTTCAGTAATTCTTCTAAAGCAAGTTTTCTTGCAATTACAATTTACGTTATTAAAAACTTTAGCAGGAATAATCTTTTTTGATGTGCTAATATATTCTTCACCTGTATTTCTTTTTCTTTTCCGAATCGATTTAATATGTTTCTCAGGCTCTCTGACACGTTTTCTTCCCATACGTTTTGACTTTGATTGGGCTTGATCACTAGAGCAATTGTAGGTTATATTTTGTGTACACATTAAAATACTAATTTACTGAAGTACCTGATAACGACGATTCTGAATCCTCCCGCTCGGTTCATATTCGCTTCCACTAGCACTAAAGGGTTCTACTTCTGATTCACTAGAACTCATATTTCTAATTTTATCGCAGTACCAGCTGATTGATACTCTTACAACTATACACTATCTGAAGCTGATGCTCACTAATACGTTTACAGCTATAGTAGGCTAAGTCGGACTTGTACCATTTTGCCCTTAAACACTAGCGGTAACCTGTTACGGCACAAAAATAAAGTGGTGATGTTTTATGACAAATACCAAAAGAATATTTTTTTTAACTTGGTCAAGCAATAGACTTGAATGTGGAGAATCTAGGTCTGTATTTATTTTCAAAACCTTATTTTTTGACATAGACCACTCTGACTTTCAACGGCTCATATGTAAACAAGTAGTAATGAATAAATAAATCAAAGCTATAGTTCGCATATATTTTTTTATCATAAACAGGTTTCTTCACAAAAAAAAGAAATACCAAGAGAATTTTTTTTTTTGCAAAAAAAAGTATCAAAAATAGAAAGTTCACATTCTTATCATAGTTCGCCTTAAATAAGTCTCCTGATGTCAAAAAATCAAATTGAACAAATTATTCCTTCTAGGTTCTAATGTTCATATATTTGTAATGTAAGTGTATATAGCTAACAACACTTCCCTTTACTCCCCATTATAACATTTAATCGTATCTAAAACATCCCGCCCAACTTCATTTCATTCCACGTAAACCTAATTTCCCCGTTTGTTCCCGGTCGCCTTTGATTACGTCGAATTACACCTCGTAACGGTTGAAAGCGAACCGCGCACAGCTGTTCCGCCGCTCAACTCGACTCCTAATCGCCTTAAATTATTCAAACTCTCGCAACTCACGACTCCCCTCCACCACCACCACCACCGTCCGACTACTACCACCCGCGATGAATTAGCGACGCTTAAAGCGTTAACGAGCAATTAACCGCGCGCGCGACGCCGCTAATCCCGCGGTCGCATCGTCCTCCCCCTCCCACCCACCCCTCCCATCCACCCCGCACAAGTAGCGGCGAGGAGCGCGTCTTACCGTTCGCGCTGCGAGTTGAGGGGAAGGGGGGATAGGGCAGCGCGATCGCGAGTGCATCTATGCACCGCCGTCGGGACGCCTCGCGCGTCGTCTCCTTCCCTCTCGTCTTCTTCCGATGACGAAATATCCAATCAATATTAAGCTCCTTGGGCCACCCCCCTCGAGCTGGAGCCGGGAGAGAGAGAGCCGAGGGGCAAGTCGAAACTTACTTCCGCGTATGTACCGACGTTGGTACTACGTACAGCATTTTTTAGCGTCTTTTTTTCGGAGAGAAGACCAGGAGAAAGAGAGAGAGCTGGGGGGGGGGGCGCGGGGGCGCACCGCCAGGGGGGATGTCTTCTTTTCTCTTTCTTTCCTCGTCTAACGCGGCTTCCTCCGTAAATTCTCAACCGACTTCGCTCGCTTCGTCGTATGTGCATGTGGCTCATACGTGTTTCGTCTGTGTGTGTGTGTGCAATGGGGGGAAAACGTGGGAGAGGGTTCAATCCCCCTATTTTCTATATACGGCCGGCAGCCGACCCGTGCGCGCTCTCCGTGTGCCGCCCGCTCTGCTCTGCTCTGCTCTCCTGCATTTCTTTTTCTTATTTCTGTAACCCAGTTCTGGGGGCGCCCGCCGTTTTTCCCCCTGCGTCTTCAGTCTACGGACAGCTCGTGCTGCTGCTGCAAGTGCATCGGATGCACATATACGCGACGACGAGGACGCCGTCCGTTGCTGGCGGTCGTAAGTGCGTACGCCGGCCGCGCGCCACTATCATCGCGTCTTCTGCCACACGGCTTAATTAACGGCGTGCGACGATACGTGGGGGGAAACCGGAAGCGACACCGATGAGAGATGAGCGTCGTTGCGTCCGCCGCCGCGACGACCAATAAGCGGGCCGTCGGGGGAGACGACGCGCGCGAACCCCACCGCCGAGCGCCGGGCCTGATTAATGAATCCCCCCTTTTTGCTCCACGAATCGTCCGAAGTTTCCGTCGACGAGGGTAAACGGCACCTGTACTACGAGCGCGCTTGCGATTAATTAACTCAAAACGAAGGAATTCCGACGACCTTCAAAGAATTTCTCCCCACCCTCGGATATTTCCCCAAAACTGCCAAAATTCCAAGAACTGATCCCTACAGCAGCGACCATTCCCCTGTTCCTAACGCGATTAACCATAACCTGAATTGAGCCCCAAGTTGCTCCTACAAAAAATTCTCCAAAAATATTCCTCAAAACTCCAATTCTAAAAAAAAATATCCTCCAGATATATTCCCCAAAACTCAAATTCTAAAAAAACATTCCGAGCATTGTTTCAACTCATTGATCACTATACTCCTAACGGTATTTCATTTATTTACTCCAAACTTCAAAATTTCCTATCCACCTCAAATTATCCTTCCCATCTTAAAACCTCGGATATTCCCCCAAAGCTGCCAAAATTTGAAGAACTGATCCCTAACAGCACCGACCATTCCCCCGTTCCTACGCGATTAACCGTAACCTGAATTGAGCCCCAAGTTGTTCCTTCAAAATATCCTCCAAAAATATTCCTCAAAACTCAAATTCTAAAAAAAAACAGTTCCGAGCATTGTTTCAACACCTTGATCACTAAACCCTAACGGTATTTCGTTTAATTACTCCAAACTGCAAAATTTCCTATCACCTCATATTATCCTTCATCTTAAAACCTCGGATATTCCCCCAAAGCTGCCAAAATTTGAAGAACTGATCCCTAACAGCACCGACCATTCCGCCGTTCCTAACGCGATTAACCGTAACCTGAAGAAAGCCCCAAATTGTTCCTACAAAATATTCTCCAAAAATATTCCTCAAAACTCCAATTCTAAAAAAAAAAAACATTATTCCGAGCATTGCTTCAACGCCTTGATCACTATACTCCTAACAGTATTTCATTTAATTGCTCCAAACTGCAAAATTTCCTATCCACCTTAAATTATCTTCCATCTTAAAACCTCGGATATTCCCCCAAAACTGCCAAAATTTTGAAGAACTGATCCCTACAGCAGCGACCATTCCTCTGTTCCTAACGCGATTAACCGTAACCTGAAGAAAAGACCCAAATTGTTCCTACAAAATATTCTCCAAAAATATTCCTCAAAACTCCAATTCCAAAAAAAAAAAAAACATTATTCCGAGCATTGCTTCAACGCCTTGATCACTATACTCCTAACAGTATTTCATTTAATTGCTCCAAACTGCAAAATTTCCTATCCACCTCAAATTATCCTTCCCATCTTAAAAATTCAGATATTCCCCCAAAACTGCCAAAATTTGAAGAACTGATCCCTAACAGCAGCGACCATTCCTCTCTTCCTAACGCGATTAACCGTAACCTGAATTGAGCCCCAAGTTGTTCCTTCAAAATACCCTCAGAAATATTCATCAAAACTCAAATTCTAAAAAAAAAAAACATTCCAAGCATTGTTTCAACACCTTGATCACTAAACTCCTAACGATATTTCATTTAATTACTCCAAACTGCAAAATATCCACCTCAAATTATCCTTCTCATCTTAAAACCTCGGATATTCCCACCAAAACTGCCAAAATATTCCTCAAAACTCAAATTCTAAAAAAAAAAACATTCCGAGCATTGTTTCAACACCTTGATTACTCTACTCCTAACGGTATTTCATTTAATTACTCCAAACTGCAAAATTTCCTATCCACCTCAAATTATTCTTCCCATCTTAAAACCTCAGATATCCCCCAAACTGCCAAAATTTGAAGAACTGATCCCTACAGCAGCGACCATCCTCCTTGTAAGCCGATTAACCGTAACCTGAAGAAAGCCCCAAATTGTTCCTAAAAATATTCTCCAAAGATATTCTTCAAAACTTCAATTCTAAAAAAAAAATTATTCCGAGCATTGCTTCAATGCATTGATCACTATAGTCCGAACGGTATTTCAGTTAATTACTCCCAACTGCAAAATTTCTTACCCACCTCAAATTAACCCCCATCTCAAAAATATCCTCCAATTATCCTCAGAAGTAGCGAAACGGTTCCTCTGTACCGCACACGATTACAATTAATTAACTGCAAGCTAGAAAGAGACACAAATAAATTATTCCCTCAAAAATATCCTCCCAAATATTCTCCAAAAATATTCCTCAAAACCCAAAGCATTCCCAGCATTGCTTCAAACATACTCCTAACGCTATTTCAGTTAATTACTCCAAACCGCAAAATTTCCTACCAACCTCAAATTATCCCCTCATCCCAAAAATATCGCCCAAAATATCCCAAAAGTAACGAAAATGATTCCTCTGTTCGTAACACGACTACAATTAATTGTTACCTGAAGAGTGCCGCAAATTCTTCCCTCAGAAATACCCTCCAAATAGATTCCTCAAAACTCAAATTCTAAAGAACCTTCAACGCCTCGGTCACTATATTCCTAACGCCATTTCAGTTGATTACCCCAAACCTCTAAATTTCCTACCAGCCTTAAATTATCACCCCACCTCAAAAATACCTCTCAAAACTCAAAGTATATTAATAACATTCATCAATTGAAAACTGTAAAACTTACCATCAACCTCAAATAATTTCCCCAAAAAATATCTTCTAAAATTTCGTATTCGACTATTACCCCTACCTCGCTATTATTACTAATAACCCCAAACCATAAAATTTTCTACCAACCTCAAGTTATCCTTTCAAAATTATCTCCCTAAACCCACAAAAATATCCTTTGAAAATTCGTATTTCGACTATTACCACTACTATTATCAATACTCCCAAACTATAAAAATTTCTACCAAAACTCAAATTCTAGAGAACGTTATAGGAATTCCTTCAACTTCGAATATTTTCTTTTTACTTCAACCGTCATTGCAATTAATTGACCCAAACCGAAGAATCTCCTGTCAACCTCAAGTTATTCCTCTAAAGAATTCCTCCCACAAACTGAAATTCTAAATAACGCTATAAAGATCCCGACTGTACAGCCAATTCCCAATTGTACGATTATATCACTTAACCCAAACAACGGAATTCCTAATATATCAAAAAATCCCCACCATGACTATCGTTCCCCTAATTGATCAAATCCTAAAACAACAATATTACAAAAATTCCCATTATTTTTGTTTCTAACGCGATTAGTACTAATTAACCCAAAAATTCGTATCAACTCCAAAAACTTCCTCCAAACTCCAAATAGCATAGCACGAATCTTTACACCTCCTTAACTTAAAACCATATTACATTTTTTACATTATCCCTTCAAAGAATATTCCCTCCTCTCAACCCCTTTTCATTTTTTTTAAATAACTTCAACGATTCCAACTAATCCGAACCAATTGAACCAGCCCATCCATAAAATCCATAACTTCCCAAAACCCCTCTGTATAAGGTATTTCTTCTTCCCTTCAAAACATCAACAAGACTCGCAACGAGAATCTCTTTCGTGAGTGCGTCACCCCCACTACCCTTTGTGCGTTCGTCAATGTGCGTGTAGAAACTTCAACGCTCGTATTTTTGGAGGCAGTCGCGTTTCATCCGAGCGACAAAAGCGAACTGTGGATCGAGCAATCAGAGCCAGCTCATTAACCCACTTGCTGGCGTCGCTTGCAGCCACCACTTGACAGGTTTTAATTGGGGAGCGGCTGTTTTTAAGAGCGGTCGACGTTCAGAAAGATAGGGGGAAAAACAAAAAGGGAGAAAATATACTATAGTAACGTGAGATCAAAAAAGGAGGTGCAGTTCTCTTCGCGATAATTTTAATTCAGTGCTTTTTCAACAATTTTCCGACTGACTGATTTAATTGTTTGTTTGTTTTGGCCCTTTTCGAGTTTGTTTCGTCAGATGGTACCACGATTTGAGGTGTCTAGGACTTTTTTAGATTATTCCGAATAATTATTCGAATTTCTAAGCCTTTCTTTTCCGACCTTCTAATGCTTGAATTTCCCAGATATAAATATTTCGACCTCGTTAAATTTTTTCAAAAAATTGGTCTCAAAGTTTAATCTTCTATTAATAATGTTGGGTTTTCAAGTAGCATTCGAGTATTTTTCCTGTTCCTTCGAAATTGAATCTGACTTAACTTCTTGCTCCAAATATTTTTTATCTCTTTTGCTCTATTGTTCGTCATTATTAGCTTTTGGGGTTATATATTAAGCGATTATGTTGAACTTGCAAATATTTCGCCCTTATTAAATTTTTCCAAAAAATGATCCCAAAGTCTTCTATTGGTCTTTTTTATCTCAAAGTACCGTTTGAGTATTTGTTCTCTAGGAATTAAATTTGATTTAGTTCTTGCGTCTTCATCCAAACATTAACTGTAATTAAACTATGTTTAACTTTTAATGGCCTTCTATTTTCCCCTATTGTTTGTCATTTTTAGCTTTTGGAGTTGATTTAAACGACTATGTTGAACTTGCAAACGTTTCGCCCTTATTATTTTTTTTCCAAAAAATAAGATCCCAACGTCTTCCTTTAGTCTTCTTTATGTCAAAGTACCATTTGAGTATTTGTTCTCTCGGAATTAAATTTTGGTTCAGTTCTTGCGTCTTTATCCAAACATCAACTCTAATTAAACGATGGTTAGCTTTTAATGACCCTCTCTTTTGCCCTATTGTTTGTCACAAAAAATTGGTCCCAAAGTCTTCCTTCAGTCTTCGATAATAATGTTTTTTTTTTCTCAGAATATCATTTGAGTATTTTTGCTGTTCTCTCAAATTTGAATCTGATTTAGCTCTTGCGTCTTTATCCAAACATTAATTCCAATTAAACGATGGTTAATATTTAATGGTCCTCTCTTTTGCCCTATTGTTCGTCATTATTAGATCTTGGAGTTGATTTAAAAGAATATATTGAATTGACAAATTATAAACGATTGAATTACCCAAATATAAATATTTCTGCCTCATTATTTTTTTTTTCAAAAAATTGGTCCCGAAGTCTTCCTTCAGTCTTCGATAATAATGTTTTTTTTTTCTCAGAATATCATTTGAGTATTTTTGCTGTTCTCTCGAATTTGAATCTGATTTAACTCTTACGTCTTTATCCAAACATTAATTCCAATTAAACGATGGTTAACATTTAATGGTCCTCTGTTTTGGCCTATTGTTCGTCATTATTAGCTCTTGGAGTCGATTTAAAAGAATATATTGAATTTGCAAATTATAAACGATTGAATTACCCAAATATAAATGTTTCTCCCTCATTATTTTTTTCAAAAAATTTGTACCAAAGTCTTCCTTTAGTGTTCTAGAATAATGTTTTGTCTCAAATACCATTTAGGTATATTTGCTGTTCTCTCGAAATTGGACCTAACTTAACTTCTCCTGTTTTCATCCAAACATTAACTCTAATTAAACGATGGTTGACTCTTAATGTGCCTCCCTTTTGTCTTATTGTTTGTCATTATTAGCTTTTGAAGTTGATTGGAAAGATTATATTGAGCTAAATGCAAATATAAAGGATTTAATTTACCAAATATAAATGTTTAGCCCTCATTAGATTTTTCATAAAGTTAATCTCAGTCTTCTATAATCATGTTTTGTCTCAAAGTACTATTCTCGAAATTGAATCTGATTCAACTTTTTGCATATTCACCCAGATATTGACTCTAATCGAAGCTAAGTTGTTAAGTTTTAGTGGCTCTAAATTTTTCCAAAAAAATGATCCCAAAGTCTTCCTTTAGTCTTTTTTATTTCAAAGTACCATTTGAGTATTTGTTCTCTGGGAATTAAATTTGATTTACTCCTTGCGTCTTTATCCAAACATTAACTCTAATTAAACGATGGTTAGCTTTTAATAGCCCCGTCTTTTGCTCTATTGTTCGTCATTATTAGCCATTGGGATTAATTTAAAGGATTATATTGAACTTTTAAGTTATAAATAGTAAAATTCTTTAGACAAAAGTTTATAAAGAAAATATGGGATCTGGTACTACTTTTCTCCGATAAAATTTGCTCTTCCAAAGATTTTCTATTGGTTCAATGATTGAATCATATATTCCACTAGATTTTCTATTTCTTATGTTGCCCAAATAAGCTCTAATTATATTATACAACTATATAAATTTTGGTTTTTTCTTTAGTTTCAAATATATTATAACCTAATTTCCTGTCTTGTTGATATTAAACCAATTTCCTAATATCTTTCTAATTGTTTCTACAATTACATACATCGATGGTTAACGATTTTTCCTCTATCTTTCCAAAAATTAATACAAACAAATTTCACTAGCTTTTTGTACAACGCCTGAAATGTTTAAATCAATTATATACGATAGTACTGTTGCTGGTATAAATTATATTTTAAGCCACAAAGTTTCCACCGTGAATTATATAAATTAATCAAACATAATATGCCAACAGCGTATTCTCCGTATTAACATCCATGCGAAAACAATAATCCAAGTGCCCCTACTAAACTCGCTCTGTTTAATCGGAACCTCCCTCTTTTCTACCCCTTTTCTACTTTCACTACTTGTTTTCAAGTTCACCCCCTCCATGCTTCCGCCCTAATTGGTTCTTAATTAACACAACTGGCAGCGCAGCTCCTGGTCGTTTTCCCTTTCATTCGGCATCCCCACTTCCCAGCTCGTTCTCCTGGCTCCGTTTTAATTTTCCCCACAACTTCTTGGCCAAGTTATTACTGCAGTCCATCTGTCTCTCTCTCTTATCATTTCCCCCCACCACTTTTTTTGTATGTCGTCGTTTTATTATTATAATAATTGTAATAAATCCATGGAGGATGATAATCATTATTATTTGATTTAAGTCTAATCGTGTGGACTCTGAGAATGTCGAAATTGGAAAGCGAAGTTATTGAACACTGACGTTGAAATGTTTGAAAATTGAGTGATATTTTAAAATACAAGAATAACTAAGTGTGATTTCTGCTGAAAACTTTATTATCGATTAATTAATATTAATAATAATAATTAAATGGTGAAGTTCCTCTAGTTCTGAATTACTGTGGTTCCTATAAGCACATACACGAGAAGAAATAAATACAATATATTATCTATACATAAATATAATATACCATACATATACATCATATATTATTATTACTATTGTACACTAAAAACAAAATAATATAAAATTCATATACAACATAAATATAGATTTGTATATTTTTAAATACGAAGCTTTTATAAAATTAATACAATAAAACAAAAAGCATTTGACATTATACCAATTCTGCCAATTCAACAAATCCTATCCACATGGAGCAATATCCACAATACAGAACAAAAGCAATAAAGTACGACTTCTAAAGACGAGGCCAAAAGTTACCATAAGCAGCAGATCATCATCAATTTTATCAAGACTGAAGACCATGGATTCCATAGTAAAAACTGAAAGTTTGGCGAGTGTTCGCCAAAATCAGGACAGCCTGTTGGACAGTTCTGATTCGAGCGATTCATCGCAGATGACCAATAATAACGATTCGGGTCTATCGCTGTATAAGTCGGCTTCGTTCAAATGCAATAATTTCGTGAATAAGTTGGACAGTTATAACAACAATCAACTGTTGCTGCCCACGCAGTTTTATAAGACTCTGTTGGCGAAGGCGGTGTTGTCTAGCAACGATGATAAAGCGAATGTGTACAAGAACATGTTGTTCCACAAAGATAGGGATTTCGAACAAGTCAAAGTAAGTGGAAGATGTTTTTTTTTTATTCAGTATGTTCTTTTTATGTAGTTTGGTATTGATTAGTTTGAGTAACGAAAGGAAAATTTAAATATGATTGAAGGTTTGACCTATTGGAAATATATTCTAGAGTGTAAGAAGAAAAATATTAACTGTAATTATTTATTAAAGTATGTACAGCCACGAGCATCTAAAACGAAACCCCTGTAAGCAAACGTCCACACTAGGTAGGAAAAAAAAGCAGATTTCCATACTAAGGAGACAGTGGCAGCTCGTGAGTTATGAAAGAAGGCCGGCACAATACAATAACCTGTCTATTTTTTGTACATAAAATCCATTCTCCTATTTTTCATGCTGGAAAAGACGTCTATGACTTTGTTGTAAAAATGCGTTCAGTCGATCTTCTGACATTGTGCTTCTCCGAGAAGTTTTAATGCGTTTGAGGGTGGAAAATCATCGTTCACATACTGCTGTCGACATGGGGATGGTACAAATAATATCCAACAGTTTATATGTTTCCGTCAAAACTTTTTTTAAGTTGTTGTGTATTATGAACACTAAAAGCGGCAAAACACCACCTACATCTACGTGACGTCAATTTCACGCTGTCCAACATAGGATAAGATTTCACATTTTTTTATACACAAAATTAACCGACGCAAAATATGACTTTTTTCCACATCTTCGTTGTACTTAATTTTTTATGTCGCACAATAAGCACTGTCTAACTATTCAACCGTATGTTCATTTGCCTAGAAATTAAAATCTGCTGTTCGACATGGGATGGTACAAATAATATCCAACAGTTTTATATGTTTCCGTCAAAACTTTTTTTTAAGTGTGTCTTGTGTGCTATTATGAACACCTACATCTAGCGTCACATACCTCCGCTCATAATTACGAAAGTTCACTTTTCAATTTTACGCTGTCCACATAGGATAAGATTTCACATTTTTTTATACACATTAATTAACCGACGCAAAATATGACGATTTTTTCCACATCTTCGTTGTACTTAATTTTATGTCGCAAATAAGCACTGTCTAACTATCCACGCATGCATTCATGTGAGAAACGGGATTTTCGTGTTTCTTTGCCCTCTCAGCGATATGCTATAAATCATTTAACCCTTGTTTATTCCACGCACTGATTCTTTCTTAAAAATTAAGCGGATAAAACAAAATAGTTTATTTCTTAGTGAACATCCGCACATCCACTCATATTTTTCATATATATTTTTATTGAATACTCTTTTTGTAAGTTCGAGTTTTACTTGTGGAAGTGTAGTTTATTTGAAGATAGGAATAGGCCTTCCTTTCTCTTTAATTAAAAGTTTTTTTCTCAAATGAGAGCGGGTTTTTTTTTTTTTAAGATTTTGCACTCAATCAACTTCCATCATTATAATAAACGTCACTTCAAGCCTTTGAAATCACACATGCACGGTACGCGTTGAAATCGATGCAGTCGCAACGAATGCAAGACGTTAACTGGGGACACGGCATTGCGTGCCCCGAAGCGACCGTATAAGCGCATATAGCGAAGATAAACGGAGCCGTCCGATTCATACTCCAAATAGGTATATCGGAAACAGTGCCCCGGAACATAGTTCGCTTCGCATAGCGTTCGCATATACGCTAGCGTCTGCGGTGCGGAAGGAAACTTTAATACCATCGTTATAAAAATACGTAAAAATAATAAAATAAAATAATGCACTGAATTACATGCGAATTTCTTTCTGTGTTTATCCTGGTGGTTGGGTGGGCACGTGCCCTTGTGCCCTTTAGTACCAACCGCGACTGTAAGGAGAGTATGTAAATGGAAACAGTCCGCTATAAGTTTACAAGCATCAATATATGAATTAAAGTTAGGTACTCCTTTATTGTCATTGCATTATAATTTATACATAATATTAACATTCTTATTTATACGTATAACAAGTATTTGCTTCGAATCTTATCTTAAAACAAACAATAGATATATATATTATGGGAAATAATCTTGTGAATTTTCTTGTTTGTGATTATTATTTGGTTGAATTTTATTGGTGCGCGGACTTTTTTCTTCTCGAAAATGTGGAAATTATTTTTACGTTTCGAAATAACTATATTATTTGTTCTTCAGAAATTATGTTATGTGTACGACCAGGCCAGGCGAAACATGTATATTTCCATTCAGCGCGTTAACGAGCCACTCATGACCACAACTTCCCCAGCTTTAAGTCCTATGAAAAAAAAACGGAGTCGAATAAAAGTGAATAAAATAGATATCTAGCGACTTTAGTGAGTAGCGGCGAATTATCCGTTAGGGCAGGTTCGTTTCGAATTTTCTCGTTTCTCGGAAAGTCTTTCGCGCATTCTCGATACCTCTGGTCCAGTCCGACCGACTCGACCCACCCCTTCGCCAATTCATGAACCCCCAAGTCGTAGAGTCTTCAGGTCCTTTAGCGTAGAATTTTTTTTACAGATTTACACGTACTAAACGGAGCACGCCACTGTAGTTGTTAGAAAGAGAGGGAAGTATCAAACTTGATATAATATAATAATAATGATATAAATTCACCATCTCGGTCACTTCGTGTGCTTTCCTATGAGCGAGGATTACTTGATTAGTCTTTGAACGCCAGTAGTGACAAAAAGTAGAAAAAGTAGGCGAGATGCCACCGAAATGTCCTTCAAGTAATCCTCGCTCGGAGGAAAGTACGCGGAGTGACCGAGAAGGTTAATTTATGTGAATTTATATATTATACCTGTGAAAACCTAAAGAAAGAGATATAGCACATCTAATAAAATATTATATACATTAAAATGTACATATAATAAAAATGCAAAACTAAGATAAAGTTTGTTTATTCTTTGCCGTAATTAATTAGTTTTTTTTTTATAAATCAAAAACAAAATACTACTGACTATACGTACATGGCATATACAGGGTTGGGATAAAGTATGGAACCAAGCAAATAACTTTAAAACGGAGAGGATGATGTTGACGAAACTTGCAGATAAGTGTAAGGAATATAATACATCTGATTGTTTTTGTTATTGTGACTGTACTTCCGGTTCAACCGGAAGTTCCCTCTATTTTTTTTTATTAATGGAACACCCTGTATATTTTTGCCGATTATAATAGACCTTGTTTTTGCGAATTCGACCATCTGATTTTTGCACCAATATTTGTAATAATTGAGAGATAATTAGTTCGGCCAAAATGTCAGCGGGATGATACAATAAGTCCATAGATGTCGGTCACAACCCGAAGCTTTGCCCAGCAACAAACAAACAAAAGGTATTATCATCTAGTAGATAACTGTTGACAAACTGTCAAGTTTATTTAATTGACGCCCATCAAATTACTAATTATACGGATGAAAATGGTGCATTTAAATGAAAGAGAGCGTATTTGAAATTTAATGATGATCGGTTTGGCGATGGCGTTAGAACTCATGAAGAAGTGTGTCACCTTTTTAATGATTTGCATCCGAAAGAACTCCTATACACGTTCGGTTGTCACTAAAACACTAAACGTTTAAGTATGACTGGACGGTTAGAAAGTCACCAAAAACAGGCAGACCGCAGACCGAAACTAACGCAGTTGTTAGGGAAAACATTGCTATTGAATTAGAAGAATCACCTCAAAAACCCTAAACTTCTACTACAACTTTAGCACTAAACCATGGCATAAGTCGTCGTTCTGTAGGAAAATTTTGAAGAGAGAAAAGTTCCATCCGTATAAAATACACCTACTTCAAGAACTGTCAGATGATGATTTTGATCGACGCCTGGAGTTTTGCGAAAGAATGATGGAAATTTGTAATGCAGACGAACATTTTGCAACTAGTATGGTATTTTCTGACGAAGCAACTTTCTGTTTGAATGGAACAGTAAATCGCCATAATTCCAGGTACTGGTCCAATGAGAATCCACTCACTGGATCCGTGAAGCCCATACTCAACATCCTCAAAAGCTGAATGTCTGGATAGCAATTGTTGAAAACAGGCTTATAGGCCCATTTTTTATAGAAGGAAACTTAAGTGGGGAAAAGTATTTGGATCTACTGAGAAACCACATTATTCCTGCACTTCAACACAATGGGGAATTGCCTCAAAGTTTTTGGTTTCAACAGGATGGAGCCCCTCCCCACTATAACAGGCGAGTTAGGAACTTTTTGGATGCTATTTTCCCAAATCGATGGATTGAACGTAGAGGATTCATAGAGTGGCCTGCACGTTCTCCAGACCTTAGTCCATTAGATTTTTATCTGTGGGGTTTTCTTAATCTCGTGTTTACGTTAGGCGATCAACTACTTTGCAGGAGTTGAGGCAAAGAATAGTCGACGAATGTGATTTAATCCGCAGAGAAGTTTTGGAATAGGTAACTCAGGAATTTCGTAGAAGACTTGCATATTGTCAGGAAGTAAACGGCCAGCATTTTGAACATTTTAAATGAGTTCGTTTATAAGATGACTACCATTTTGTTAATAATTTAAGATAAATAAAATTAATTGTTCAGTAAATGTGGAGTGTTCTATCTCTTCATTATTTACAGATAACGGTGCTAAAACCAGTATGGTCGAATTCGCAAAAACAAGGTCTATTATAATTTGCAAAAATATACAGGGTGTTCCATTTAAATAAAAAAAATTAAGAGAACTTCCGGTTAAACCGGAAGTACAGTCACAACAACAAAATCGAAATTAGATGTATTATATTTCGTGACATTTATTTGCAAAGTTTCATCAACATCATCCTCTCCGTTTTAAAGTTATTTGCTTGGTTCCATACTTTATCCCAACCCTGTATATTTAAAATAATTGTAAAACAAGTAAGTTTCTCTCATGGTATACTGTAACTGATTTTTTTGTCGTTTTGTTGTTAATTTGTTTGTTTGGCCTAGTTTGATTTTGTATATGCAACACATATTGTAATTTGATGTTTGACGGAAATTTTAAAAGCATACATATTGAATAGAATAAATTTGATAAATTTTCAATTTCTTAGTAGTTATTTACCGAATTACTACGTTGTTTAGTTTGAATTAACTCTAAAATACGTCTAGCTCTATATTTTTTTTCTCTTATTAAAACTTTAATTTCATCAAAAAATAATGTGCGATTTCAGTTGGTGCGCTACTTTAAGGTTCTTTGCTGTTAAAATTTTATTTATTTTCTCTGAAAGATTTTGAATCCAGCCTAAAGAAATATATTTAATATCTTTATTTTTTTATTGTTGGAGATTTATATTAACGTTCCTATAATGTTTATATCTTTTATTTATAATAAAATGTTAATTAAATATTCTGGGTAGTCATTGACTATTAATTTCTTCTTTTTTATCTTGGTTTTTAGGTCAGAAAAATATAGATATGTACATCAACAACGTTTCGCTTTTATTGCTAAAGCTTTTTCAAGTAGACATATAAACATATAAATTGTAAATGGTATAAACAATTTTTTTTGCTTAATAAAGGACAAAATCATAATTGTTTTGTATGCTATAAATTTTGAATATATCGTTTTGTTTTATTTAAAAATTGCGTTTCAATATAGTATTATTTTGATTATTTATTGTTAGGCGAATATGGAAATACTGAATTTTGTAATTAAATAGAAATTTTAAAAATATTGTATTTAGTTATAGAATTAAATTATGTAGTTTTGTAAAATATTGTATGTCTGTTTAATTAATGCGTTTTTATGTTTATGAAACTGAATCATTTCAGGAATATTACGAGTTTTTAAATGTTGTTCTTTGTTTAAAATTGTTATATTGTGAAAATCAAATGTATAATTTAGACAGTCTATTTTATAAACTATGTGATAGAGAGATAGATAGCTTTAGATGTATCCAATAAGTATACAATAATTGTATATTGGATACGTCAAATTATATTACCTGTATACAAGATAGTCCACGTAAGTGTTTTATTAAAAGTTTATGATGTTTTATTATTTACTTATATTTGAGATTTTGGCACCATTATCGGTGCGATTGGAACTATAAATGTGAAATACCTCAACCAAAATATCACTTCCGGTTGACCGGAAATGGACGTCAACTTTTTTATTTTAAATAGAATAATATAATTTTTTGTTCATTTTTGGACTTTATGATCGTAAATACGTCAGTTTTTATTAGTTATTCCTATAGCTACATGTTGCTGTTTTTGAGTTATTTAAGTTTTTAATTTTTTTTAGTCATAATCATTGTATCATTGAGAAATTAATATCTCGGTTAAAACTGCAAGTAGAGACTCCAAATTTGCTATGTTATGAATGTAGGTATAACTCTAAGAAACTGTACGCACACTTTACATTCTAACATACGGTGTTCAAAACTGAGGAACAAAGTGACATATTTTCAAATGCAGAAAACTTAATTTTTTTAAATAGAACACTTTGTATTTTAAGTCGAAATTAGGAAGTAAATATCATCCCCTATCACTTTATATTAGTTATTGAAAGTTTTCAGATTGGTGGTATATATGGAATTAGTAATAATACTAACTGTCAGTGATTATAAAAATAAATGATTGGAAAGAACACTTATTTATATATTATTACTAATTCCACTTTATTCCCTATACCTATCTTTAATAGATTTTGAGATATGAGCGACTCTTTGTTAAACAGACTAAGTAGCCCTGTCTTTAAATGTTTGTAGCTGGCTCTGAATTATTTAATGTTAAAATAAAAAAAAACACAAAATCTGTTACGAATCGAAAATAAAGTTTCAAACAAAAACTACATACTTGATGGCATAGAATCCGAATCTGCAATACAAAATTGGGGTTCTCATTTAAGATTTCAAAGTTGTCCCCCCTCCTACTCTGGGGTTGGGGGGGATCGAGTTCGGCACCATACATTATAACAAATCTTATTAACATCTGTTTTCGATTTTATGCAGTGTTTTAGAGATATTCCGTTGTCGCAAGATAAAAAAACTCACCCAGTATATCGTTCTGGATTATGAATTATATTATTGCTTTTGATTTGGTGTGAATGGATGCATATGGCAGTTACCTCGCTGCAATTATTTTAGCTCCTAGGTAATATAATTACCTATTACGTAAACGCAGATATATTAACAGAACTTACAGCGCTCAACTTAGAATTAAATCATAATTTTAGATCTATATTATCTAATTTAATATTTAAACTATCATTTTAAATAGATACATAATATGTTTTGCATATTTTATCCATTTTGTATTATTAGTCCTATGCACCAAAAATTAAACCTATACTTTTTTATATGAAATAAATATCTACAAAAATACAAAGCCAAATATTCTTGCAGAAGTAAGAAAAATATATTGAGAAATCATTTGTAATAAAATATAATTAATGCTACGTAACATATATGTATATTTGTAAAACATTTGTATTCCTAATACATGTTTATAATATATTTTATATATATTATGTTAATATAACTAATATTCAAGAAAGATTCAATATTTTCTAAATATTTCTGAAATATGAAATAAATATAGTTGGCTACTGGGGTAGCGTCTATAAATAGAATAAAATATATTTTTAATAAATCATTCAATTTAACACTTTTTTCGTGATTTGTTCCAGAAGGCTTTCGGATGGGAAGGCACCCAATCGGGCGGCAGTCCCTCCGGCCCCCAGGGGGGCGGCGTGGGCACGCAGGGTGCCCAGGGCCTCGTTCACTGGATGAGCGTAATGGCCGAACACATGGACCCTGCGGTATCCCACTACATGTCTTGGAACCAAGACGTAAGTACCTTCTTTATATTTTTTTTTTTAAGATTCTATTATATTATCACGACCCCGTAACGTATTTGACAAAAAAAATATAGGAAAAAAAACATCTAACGGCTGCTCCTTTAGCTGTTACTGCTTTGCATATTTACACCACTTAGAGAAAAAAAAGGGTGAACTTACCCCTCTCTCATTTTTTTCTCGTGCATTCGCTTGCATAGTTTAATAATAAGGGAATCATATGTACAGTGGAATTTCCACCGTCGTCCTTGTTCGTTTGTTTTTCTCACGACCAAACAACTGGGTATGAACGAGCAATTTATCTTCTTCATTTGTCTTTTTCACTGGCACACAGAGCTAATGGGTGTCTCGATTTAAATATGCACGAATGTAGGGGATGCGTATATTCAGTTGTTCGCTCTGAGTAAGAAGATGAAAGGCAAGGGTAGATATTCTCAGCCCCGATGCGTTGCGGCTCTACTGGCTTTTACTACTACTACTACTACTACAGTCCACACATGTGCGTATGCAGATGAACCTCTATAGTCTTCATTTTTTTGTCTCACGCGCCGCGGTTGAATGGGGTTTTAATTTTATTTATATATTCATGTTGGCATCTCTCTACCAAAACCGATGCGAGCATATCTCTGTGCCCTTATGAGCGAGTTTGTATTCCCTAGAAAATCTCTACCTGTCTCATGCGCCGACGAATCCTTTCTTTATACGTTTGAATAATTTTTTTCACCTCTAGGCTATTAAAAAAAATCGTTTTTTGTCTTCCCATATGCACGAACATAAGAAGCACCTATGTATATACACTTTTTTTACATACATTTAACTAGTACCGAAGTGGTATCAAAGGGTTGTTTTACCTAATCAACCCCGCTCCTGGAGAAGGGGCACAATCAAACAATTTTTTTTCGTTCATACATAATTAACATATACGCTCTTTCACGATGCATGAGCCCCCATTCCGCTGGTTAATTTTTTGTGATTGTTTTTTACTTATACTTAAAACTTCCCTTTCACGTCCAACTGCGATATAAAAAAATTACCCTTAGTAGTACTTCTTTTTTTTTTGGTAAGGGTGCGACATATGGATGACTGTGCTTCATGTGTTTAATTCAGGTAGGTATATATATGCACGATTTCAAGGTAGTGCATACGTTTCCTTCATTAAAAACCTCAGATGAAAGTGAAAAAAATTAATATAAAAAGTTTGAAAGGATACCAGTGAAAAAAAAAAGTGAAATTTAGATTATTATGATTGGGCTTTGTTGGTGTCACCAGGTTGTTGGTTGGGAAGACAAGGTGATTGTCGATGTTCAGTTGGCCGTGCGCGCATATGTTTTTGTCTGTTGTAATTTCTAGATTCATCCCTCTGATTGTAGTCGTGTTAAGGCACCAAAAAAAACCGTGTCATGTGCTCCTATATACATGACCTTTGCCTTTGTTAGCTCGATTTAACTAAAAATTCTGTCGAAAAATCGTGGTTTTGAATGTTTCTTGAATTTGTTAAATATAATACAAATAAATTCAGTATTATATGTACTTTTGAATTTGAAATTTCTGAAATATCTTTTTGTAATATCGCTTCATAGAAATACATAGAAAGAACTGTCTAATGCAAACTAAATAAAAATAAAATACCTGTTATAATAAGTTCTATTTATAGCAGACGGATTATTATTGTAAATAATAATCCTTGTTTTTGTGAGCTAGCGACTTTAATTCCTATTTTATTTAAAACATATCCTAAAAATAGATATCAAAAATCTACATAGTCTCAATATTAGACTTTCAAATTTCAACATATAATTATTTAATAAACTTCTGTCTCACAACAGATTCTAATCTTCACACGCTACGCTAACATCATCAGGTGTATAAGCATATTGTCAGAATACCAAATATGTATATGTAATTACTATATCTTAAGTTACATAATCAAGCTTGAGGACAACATTATTTTTCTTAATCACCAGATTATTGAACATACGCATGCGGAATATGATTTTAAAAAAGAATTAGAATATACATATATACCGTGTAGCAGAAATTAATGGTTGTAAGAAAGGTGTTTCAGATAAAATTAAAAAGTAGTCAGAAAATAAGAGGTCATTAAGAAATATACTACACTTATTCCAGAGACACTAGTAGAGAAAAAGTTTTGCAGATTTAAATTTAATAAATTATGGGTTAATCAGATATTAAGCCTGTGTAAAAGAATACAATCTTGTGCGATTTTTCAAAATTCTAATACTTTAAGAGGCAAATTAAATGTAATATTGAAATTATTGATTTTAAAAAATGTTCTGGAGTTTATAAGATCAAATGCAGTGTTTGTAATAAAGTAGCTATACATAGGTGAAACAAATAGGAATGCGGAGATTGGATTTAAAGAACATTTATATCATGTTAAGAATCAAAATACTGATAAATCTGCTTTGGCATATCATTTTGTTAATACAGGACTTCGTCAATTAATGGTTCAGATGTAATTAAGCCTTCAAATTGTAAAAATCTTAATATGTACACTGAAAAAAGAGATTGCATTAAATGAAAAGTTTTATAACTTTTAGTTTTTATCATGTTCAACGAAAAGAATACCTTTTCTCAGAAAAGTGTTCATTTTAATTGAAAGTAGCGTATTGTTTTGCCGGAAGACTTTTTTCTTCTTAAGTACATGCTTTTCAACGAAAAGTAACCGTAATTAAATGGAATGCACCTTAGTTTTGATTAATATCTTATAATGTCTTTATAACTTCTGTTTAAGTAAGACAATACATATTACATATTATATTGTTATTATTATGTACATATTTAACAACATATTTTAGTTTCTTTTAAGTATTATTGAATTATGAACAGTATTTTAAGTAAAAAAAGCCGGACGTTTTGGTTTATTTGCGTGGACACGCATATATACATTGATTGAAAACTTTTGCCTTTTAACGGAAAATGCAAGCACCTGTATTCAATCTGAGTACTTTTTTACGCGGAAGTATTCTAGTTTTATTCATGTTCCCACGTGCATAAGTCTCAGATACATAAACAATAATGAACAAAAGTGAATATTTTTTGGGCGAGGTTAAAGAAATTTCAGAGGTAACTGCAATCTTTTCAGTTAATGCTGATTTGCTTATAAGCCAATGAACTTTACATAGTAATAGTATTTGAAGGTTTTAAAACTGTTATACACGGGAAAATGATCTTATTGTTTTCAACTATTTTTCATGCATTTGGTTACAGCTACTAAATTATTACTTGATTTAGGAATATTAAAAATATTCCTGTATTCAATCAAACAAATAATTTGGTTAGTAGATTTATTTGAAGCTAACGCAGTATTTATTAATTTAACTAAATATTTACATGGAAATAAAAATAGATATCGTATTTTATTTTCGTATAGCAGTTTTCTCCCCATATAGTGCAGCAGATGAGCAGATACACTTATGTGTACTAAAGAAATTGTTGCATAGATGGCACATCTCCTATTTCATTCCAGTAACAGATAATATATCACATAAAATAGGCTGGAAACTACAATCATAACTTACTAATTTGGTATATTTACTAGAACAACATCTGATAGGAGTCATCGCCGTTGAAAGGACGATTTCTTTAGCAGCACACTAGAGTGCTTAGGATGGTCACTGCGACCAACTCCGAATACTACTAGGATTTACAACATTTTAACAGCAAATCCCCTCCTTAGTACATGGGTTTTTGGAGATAATTCATTTTCATTTCGATTGAAAATGATCACGGTATTTTGTTGTGTTTACGCTTAGGTCTAAAATGAATAAATAGGGAGTTATCGCAAGTATCCCAATAAGAGACCGATAGCGTTAACGCCACGTGGTTCCGACCAATAAATTTATATTTACGAAAGAATTATCGCATATCTTTTCCGACAAAATAAAAATATTTGAATTTGGCGGTTAGGTCGGTGTCATTTCTGACTAGAACATAACCACAGTATTCGAACAGAAAAGGGTTTTCACTTAGGATATGCCGCAATAGTTCTAATGATTCTTATTTGTGAAAATCTCAAGCGTTTCCCACCGGTTTTAACCGACATTTTAATCAAAACATCTCCGTAATTTTGACAAGTATATCCGGCTGCGATACCGATAACTCTGTTCCGGTAAGTCTGAGCATGCGCATTGAGGGTGTTGAATGTATTATCGTTTTCGTAAACTTATCGGACTGCTTGCGATAACTCCCTAATGTTATGAGAAAAGGAAAACCTGTTGAATCAACATGCTTACGGTTTTCTGCCAATCTGCATAGTTTTCAAGTTCAAAATAAAGAGGACTTGAATCAGCTACCAATATCTTTCACTTAAAAGAATAAGCTGTTTCAACGAAAAATATATTATTTCCGGAGAAATGGGTGAATTTAAAAATATATTGCTTTTTAAGGAAACACCAAATCATGTTGGCCATATAGAAAACGCAAAAACTTTTGGTTTAATGCAATTGCTTTTAAGTGAAAAGGATACTTCTCTCAGTGTGCGAAGCTATTTAAATGAAAAAACATAATAATAGACTACTTAATACAGATTCAACACCCCTTAATTATAAATATTTAGAATTTTTGAAGATAGTGGTCCTGAAGCTTGATTTTATCTTTTGTAACCTAGGATATACTTATAAATAAAGTATATATATTAATTTGAAAAGGAGTACCGAATATGGGAAATGCCATCTATTTAATAAAACTATTTTATATCGCTTCAATATTTCGTCATTTATTTAATGACTTCGTCAGGAGGAAATCTACAATATTATAAAAGGATATGAAGCAATAGTAATGAAAATATAAAAATAATACTTACAAATTTAAATATAATAATAAAATTACAAGTTTTTGGAATTTGGAATTTTTTAAACGTCAGAAAAACATTTTTGTCAATAAGGTAGTGTTACTAGATATTATGTAAAATGTTACAATAAATATGGTTAAGTTGCTTTGTGTCTGTTTTAAAAATAATTGAATTTTGATTACAGTTAATATGCACCATTTCTAGAAATAACCGCTTTTTATAATTTTTGATGTTGAAAATAATTTCCTCTGTCAGACCTCGTCAACAACTAAACAATAAATGAATCACTCCGGCGGCTGCAACATTTATATCTGCACGTATCGATTCCAGAAGTTTTCATTTTGGTATATTCCGCGATGACTAGTTTATTAGAATGCTCTACTTCTTTCTGGAATGCGTGACGTCATCTCGTTTTTAATTGGCCCTGCCCTTCAGAAGCGCGAACAGGCTCAAGCTTGTTACGATACTTTTTTTAATTTTAAATTTTATATTAATGTTAGTGAAAACAGATAAAATATTGCTTTGAAGATGTGACGTAATACCCTATGTTAGAATACAGTTTTTATGTTTAAATTATACAAAATAGTAAAATTTTAGATTGTTAAGGACTTTGAAGTTAAATTTCTTGCTTATCAATAGCTGGTGGACATGCCTTGTTTCACACTCACCTAATATCGGAACTGTTTTTGTGTGAGTATGGAATAATAATTTGATAAAAATATGTATACATTATCTGGCGCTTTTAGTCTTTTCCTTAATATATAGGATTTTTATATTTTCAAAGAATTACCAATTACTTTATTATTATTATTCAATCTTTTTGTATTACTTTTGTATAATATCTTTGATCTTTGCTCCAATTTAACCCATTTACAGCATCCGTTATACACGTTGCACATAATTACAAAGATATCTCCCCTCCCTATTCGGCGAGTGCTTGTAATTACCGGATTACCAGTTCTAGCTTTGGCCGCTAGGTGTCTCCGCGTCCTAGTGGAGCACACGGTCACTCGCGAAGCGCGCTAGTGAACGGCATTCGCTCATTAGCGGCTGTGGACGTCGTATCATGAGCCCCGTATTTCACTCGTTCTTCGAAGTTTATTCGCATAATATGTATAGACGAAAATGCCACAAACGAAATCACTTCAAAGAAACTGAAGAATGGAAGTTTTTGCTTTTGGAGTGTCATTAAGTTGAATTTGTGATCATTATAGTTCGGTTTTCGATTTCTTACGAAAAATCAGCGCTATTTTTTACAGATAAATGGTATATGCGTACTTAATTCTAATTTTATAATCTAATATTTTAAAAGCAATCTAAAAAAAAATTCTATTAGGGCGCATTTGGGACCATTTCTGTTTGTTATGATGTTTTTCTATGAAAATTCGTATTTTTTTTTTTTATTTTTATTTGATATCTGATAATGATGCACTATTACTTCCACAACAATGAAAATATGTTACCTTAACCTCAATATATTTATTAAAAAAAAGATCTTGCTGAGTTCTTAAGGATTAAGTAGTTCAGCCTTTGTGTATCGGCTACAGAGGATATCCTTCGCGATCACCCAATAAAACGCAAGCCACGGGAAGCCCATTTGCATGATATCCGAGCGATTTCCTGAATCGATATCTGAATTACCCAATTAAGTTCACCGTATTGACTATTCACTTCTAATCTCATGCATATGCGTCTCATATGTCGAACGGATTATAAATGGATATTCAGTTAAGATAGGAAACCGTATGTACACTACGTTACCGGCAACATATTTATTTAAAAATATCGCCAGGTAGTTTGACTTTAGTTTTATGTTGTTTTGGTTGTTTGTAATACGATCCAGTTAGTCGTTGTGAAATTACGATTTAATCGTTGGAATATTATGGTTTTATGGAAAAAGAAGTTGGCGCCTTCCAGATTAGTGTGTTTGCTGTTAATTAGGAATTAAATTGGGCAAAAATGTTTGCTATTTAATGGGTAATTAAAAGAGATAATAGGTGTATGATTTTAAAATTAAAATTTGATTTTACATATGAGTCATTTTATCTACCTATTCACCCTAACAAAAAAATTGTGTAATTTTACCCATGAGTTACAGTAAAATTACATGGATTGACAAGGCAAATTTACACCGATATTTAGTGTATTTTATAAATTCCGCGTTATTTGAAGGTGTAAAGTAGTCTCGATGTAAAATCAGGCAAAATGTTGAGGAATTTTTCCATGAAAATCAAAATTTTAGGACTTGCACGTGAATTTCTTTGAACTTAGGGGCAGAACTACGAGCGCCCCAGGTAATATTATCGCCAAATAATTTATTACAGTATTAAAATACCGAGTGATGGAATACACACTGTAAAAAAATTGTACAGTAATTTGGCTCATGGAAATCAGAATATCTACATGTAATAACGTGTGAATTTACCACAATAAATCATGTAAACTTTGTTTTACATGTTTTTCTCTAGGATATTTTAACATGGAAAAAGAAATTTCGGGTAAAATTTATAGCTTTTTCATGTAAGTTTAAGATGTAACAAAAATTCAAAAGGAAAATTACAGGGAAAACAAGCATGTACAATTTTGTATTTACTCTCAAGAATTTACTTAAAAGTGTAAAAGTTGACATTTTTTTGGGGTATTTAGTGTACTTTAAAGTAATTTTACTAGTGAACTATTAATTTGGCTGTCAAAATTATGAGGATCTTTTATATTTATTTGTTTTTACTTGAATTTTCGGGTAAAACTATAGATATCATGGAAAATACAACCATTCAGTGAGCCCCTTACATTATAACAAATCTTATTAAGATCTTTTTTTGATTTGATGCAGTGTTTTAGAGATATTCCGTTGTCTCAAGATAAAAAAACTTACCCAGTATATTTTCAAGTAAATGCTGAGGAAGATACCTGATACATATAAATTTTAATAAGAATTTCACGTCATTTGTATTGTCCATATTTCGCTTGTATTTTTACCAACATAAGGATGTAATATTCCACTAAATATGTAATTTTCTTCACCACTAAGCAAATTTCCGCAAGTGGAAGAAAATTACTTCATTTCTTGAAGTATTTTTCCATTAAAATCGATTTACCAGGCAAAGTTACACCTATTTACACCTGGGGAGGGAATGATAACAACACACCACCATTGTCTTTGGCATGCTTAACATTTCTATAGGACGTAGGACGTAGGACGTAGGAGATGGGGTTATCTAATAATAGTAATACAGGCTTTGGAGGAGAAGATCGAACATGCGAAACAAAATATTGCATGAAAATAAAAAATTCTTCAGCGGTCATCCAGCCAGACCTATTAGCAGCTCAATGCATCCCCGCGCGCCCATCTCTGATAAAATGCTCTTGAAACCGTTTTCAAGGGAATAGAAACATGGGTGGGACGGGATTTCCAATGCCACTTGCTGCTGTACACATTGTTACGAGGACTCCCCGTTCGCTCAAAATTATGCCGCCTTGCTTGGTGCTCTTTTCGGCTACCACTTTCCCAACACGCTGTACAGTAGTTAATCCGATTTCATCAACATTCCATACGTCAGCTGCAGAAATAAATTATATCTATCGCGGACCCTCGCAAGTTTTTCATAAAATGCATCAACATTGGGCTTATTAAAATTCGTAGGCTTTCCAATACTGGTTGCCTCGGGAACACGAATCGATAGTGTTGTCCTCTTTTTTAGAAAATTCGTTAACCAGTCTTCTCCTGCAGCCTTGTTTTTCTCCCAAGAATCAGGAATCTTAATATTGAACGCAATGGCACAGTCATACACTGTTGAAAATATTACGGTGTTGGCGTTAATTTTGCGCTAGTCAAATATTTTAGTGTTGATGTTTCCAAACTTTGTCAGACGAGTTGACTACGCGTATTTAATAGAGCAAAAATTACTAGAATTTCGTGTGAATTCTTTGTTCAGATATGAGGATTGACTATTTTTCTAGACATTCAGAAGCGTCAACCAATCAGAATTTTTCCCTCGGATAGAAATATAGAAACCCCACCTATTCTATTACGGTATTGCATTATACGCAACACCTGCATTGCACGTGTATCTGTTTTCGGGTTTGTTTCTCCGTATTAACATATCCAAACAAAACACCAAATGTGACTGACTTGCAAAGTGTAACCTCGTGTTATTAAACGTTAATTCCAGTGGGCATAAAAAATTTCAACATCTTAAAGATGTATTGGGAACATCTATTTACGCAATTAGTTTAGATTTGAATCAAATAGCATAAACATTCACTTAATTTTATAATGGTTCTCAAAAAATCATTTTAAAATTGGTACGTTTAGTTGAAACCAAAACTTGTGAATGAGTGGTTTTGCATATTTATAATTGAGAAAACGCCTTAAAGAGAGAATATTATAGCACTAAGAAATAGGAGTTGCATATTAAAAAGACGTTGTGTTTAGAAAACGGTGTTAAAACACCCAATAGATCGCATTCATTTAGTTAAACAGCTAGTCTGTCTAGTCTAGATCAAATAAAATGTGACTAGAAGTATTTTATAATTCCACGTGTCAGTTGGACAAAATAACCCCTTAGCAATAGACAATACTTGACTATCTTTGCTCGTCAAATTTAAACTTCTATAGTTCTCGACAAAATAACACAAAAAGAGTGTGGACCTCTCCTGACTATTAAATTAGTCAAAAAAGTGTTAAAATTTTCAACAGTGTAACCAAGTTTTCTGACCTCTTTTGGAGACATCCCAAAATAAATTTTGGAGCAGTTTTTTTATGTAATTCTCTAGTTCTGTAAGTTGTGCCCCTGTAAATATTTGTTTGTGCTTGCTGTAACCGTATGAGTCTAAAGCTATATGTGTACTACTCTCATTGTTGTTGTTTTGTTTAGTTCGTTTAACATATATACTAAGAGTAACGTGGCAAATATTCATATCTTTTGCCACAGATCTAATTAGTTTCCGCTTTATTTAGAACTCTTACTAACGCTCGTTCCATCACGTCTTTAGGTATTATTTCCCTTTCTCCTTTTTTTAATAATTTCCTCATACTGAAAAAAAAAACAAGATAAACAATCCTGAATATGTTATTCTACCATAAATGGGGGTAAATTGTAACTTGTTAATATACCCCAGGCAAATTGTTACAACTTGCCCCAATGTGCAAATTCTAACCATTTTTGATTTTTTGTCTAAATCAAACCACAAAATAAAACAACTAACAATAAGTAGACAAATGATAGTCTAAACTATGTACTATTAGCATTCAGAGATAGATTTGAATATTTATGACAATAGTAAACAAATAACATTCTTCAAAACTTACCTTAAAAATTTATCTTGGCAACCGTTTCTTGTACTTCTTCACCTTACACAAAAACGATACGTGCTATCCCTTGGAAAGTTGCGGAGCAGCATCTGCGCATAGAGTTTGCAATTGTATGCTTTACTATAGACGCAGTGTTAAACACGTACCCCTGTCTCTCCTAATTAATTTTTGGTTTTTCCTGAGAGATATTAAGATTTTTCGTAATAATATTACAATACCAATTTTTTTTTTCAATGAAACAGAAATTTTCCCATTAATATTCACGTAAAATGCATGTATTATAGGGAATTTCTAGCATTTCGAAATTCTCCTTACATTTCTATATATTTACTTTTTTCAATGTGCACTTTCTTCATCCCTTACCGTAAGACAATTTTATTTAAAAAAACTGATAGTTAGTCAATCATGGAGGGGAGTTTTAGTTCTTCAAAGCACACTCCCGCAAATGATTAAAAAAGCGTTCATTACAAATCTAACCATACATATATATATTTCTACCAAACTTCATCACATTTCGAATTTAACACCTGCAGAGCTTTCCTTCTAAACTGTATGAATAATATAAATTAATAGAATATAATACGTTAATAGAGTTTTGCTCGCAAACAAGACATAAATTTGATTAGACGAAAAACATAATCAAATAGAAAAGTCTATACATATACCATATTACCGACATAACCTTTACTTCTTTATTTTTCTATATCTCCTTGCGCTTGTAAGTACGTATTTATTTTCGCCCGGCCAATGGTAAACAGAACATTTAAGATTAAGCAGAGCTCGCAGACGCCACATTTGCGAAATTTTAAAAGCGAAAATATAAGCCCCATAAAATGTGCGATTTAAAATCTAACAGACCCTACGCTCACTCGAATATCTCACTTTAATATCCCTAACTGTCGGCGTTAGGTGAGGTAAATCAGGCGAATTGAGAGATCTGCGGTTGTATATGACGCCTTAATTTTTAGCTCTTTCAACTTTTTCGGAAGGAAAAAGGATTTATGTTGATATTAAATTTCTTTCCCGAATTAGAAATATGTGTGTGTATATATGTGGCTATTTTGTGTATATGCCCTATTATTTTAGCGTTCCCTGAATTACAGCTCGGTATGTTACACTGTAGTAGTTTAGGTGTTAAATTAATTGTTCGTTAATTAATTGAAAGTAATTAAAAAGAAAAAGTTTTTGTTTTGAAAACTGGAATTAATGGATTATGGATATTTTTCCTTTTTAAATTATAATTTAGTTTGAATTAACGTAAATGTGTGCAACAATTTTGGAACATTAATTCAACTCTTTATGCAAATTTAAACGAACCTGAAACACATTTTTGACTATACAGGGTGTTCCAAAAGTATGAAAACGCATACTTACTCCGTTATTTTAAATGGAACGCCCTATATATTATTCTATTTTTAAATTCTACATAGAAAAATAACTTCACTTTATATAAGCTACTATATGTCTAACTATAATGACAACATTATTATTTACGTTTTTGTAAATAATGGCTCTGGTGCAAGCCTTCGATTAACGCGGCGTAGTTTGTATATGTATTTGTTTTAGATATTCATATTTTAAATACCATGCACACATACTTAGCTTGATACAGCAGTGATACAACCCAAGTAGCACATAATATATAAGCAATATTCGCCTAATATAAAATTGATAATGCAATGTTTTTTTAATATTACGTATAGGAAAATAATATTAATTAACTATTATAAATCAAATATGAATATTGAATATTTTATTCACTTAGTTTTTCCTTAATTTACTCTAGTACACCCCAATAATCTGTATTAAGTATTCAGTTTTGTTCTTATTGGCATTCTTGACTTGCTCCATTGGTTTCTTTCAAAAATTAAATATTATTTTAATATGTATTTTACATGAAAAAAAATATTTATATTAGAATATATATTTTACATCATTTAGATATTTCAAATATTGCTACAGCTCGTGCAACTTCGTACACATTCGTTCGCTTTTGTTTATGGTGACGTTAGCGTCACCTGTCTAATGGATGCGTTTGTGTAATGGATAAGGTTAGGTCGTGATACGTTAGAAACAGCCAAATATATATTACAACTGGGCTTTGTTTTTAAGATGTAAGTATTTCGCTATGTGCCAATGTGAAATTATAACATCTTAAACATGTTTTTTTTTTATTTTATAACCGTAGCTAAAAGGTGTTTAATGTCCATATCAAAATTCAAATACAATATAACCTTAGGACTGGACAAATCCAATCTGTCAAGGTTTATGATACTAATGAACACTTTTTTGTAGTTGCGGTAAAATTAAATAAGAAAAACAGATTTTTGCAGATACCGTCAGCATTTAAATAAAATATTTATTAATATAACAAATATTTGAAAAACATATAACAGGAATATTAGAAAATTATATAAAATATATATTAAAAAACACATATAAAGAAATATTAGAATATCATATTAAACCCATGTTACCAAGGTATAGGTATGCATAAAATATTTAAAACAACTGTCGTTAATGATATAAAAAATATATTAATTTTTTATATTTATTTAATATTTTTGTGCTACTTGGGTAAAATCAATATAATTATATATAGGTGTCCACTATAATCCTGACCATTTGCTTAACTTTATCCCATGGTAACTTGAATCTTTTAAGTAGCACCCTATATCTTTGCTTATGTTAAATCAACTCTTACACAAAACCCTTTTAATTATACTAAATATTTGTGATATCCCATGCAGAATTTTGTAGATAATTAATGATTTTAAATAAATCTAACGAATTTTCGATTAATTTTCAGGTTGTTTCAGTATATAAACTTTATATAAACCTTTATATAAAACCTCGAATTAGTAAATATGTATTAGTATCAGATAGTCCAATATAAAATTAATGACTTATTTTTTGGAAAAAGAATGATATTTAAAGATAATTAGCAAAAACAATAATATTTATTTTTAATAGGCCTATTAAACTAAGACTTAATGTTTGTCTTTTATTTATAATAAAAAACAAAAATACATTCTTAATTAAAAGTATTTACATGTAGTAATAATTCTTAATTATCAAAATTTATAGCAGATGTTTAAAAAAAATAGGTATCCTCTTTTTACCCTCTTTTGCAAATTTTGGGGTAGTTTTTTCAACAATTCTACGAAATGTATAAAAATTCTATTCTTCCTATTTATCTATATGGATGACTCTTTCTTAAACATAGGTTTCTTTTAGGTAGTCCCCCCCCAAAAAAAAAAAATAATAAACAACGGAAAATGTACATAAAACAAATAATTTTTTTGATAGCTTTGACTTTTAATTATTATTAACTATTATTGATTAAATATAATGATTGTTTGGTAGGTTAGGGTAATAAATATTGACCATAGCCTACCAAATATCGGTAATATAGTTTTTGCTAATCATAGACGGATAACATTAAATTTCTTTCTATTTTCAAAAAAAACGTTTTTTTTGTTTTCTATTTTTTGATCTGATACTGATGTATGCTTACTAATTTGTGGCTTTATTTATGGCGTTTATATATTAAGCTTACTTGAAAATTAATAAAATAAATTAATTGTCTCCATGCTGGTAAATTTTAATTGTCTGTTCATAATAGAAACATTAAGTCATTTTTTTTAAAAATTACATCTTTTTTACTTTAAGTTTTGAAATTTTCAATTTTATCGTCTATGTGCTACATGTTGTGTATATCGTTTAAAGAGTGAACGGGTAAACTTAAAGTAAAAAAAATGTAATTTAAAAAAAAATTACTTTATGTTACTATTATGAACATACAATTAAAATTTACCAATATGGACGGGCAGCTGACGTGAAGTGGTTTTGGGGTACCTTAGCATTGAAAATTTTCATATTTGTTTGTCTTTTATGCATTAACTTTCAATTAAAGTGCCCTGGTAGAGTTTATCTACCAGGGCACTTTCATTTCGACGATATTTTCCTTTTTGTTAGGAAAAAAAATCAGAATTACTAATTTTTTTCTTTGTAAATTTACTTTTTAAGCAAGTAAAACTTCTATGGCAACTATCATTACCTTAGAAATTTTATTTGTGAGTATTCCAGACTACATGAAAAACTTTGGCAAAATTACCTATATAGTTAGAAGTATTGCTGCTAAAATTAAATACTGGTAGGGTTTTAGGGCACAAAGTTGCCCCAAAATCGTATAGGAATTTTACCAATTTTTTTTAGTTAATTTTTTTACTGTTGCAAAGGTTCTGCTCCGATAAGCCATTGAAAAGTGCCCCTAAAGCTATCGGGCTGAAATTAAAGCAAACGAGTACTGCTGGCACACATACTATAAATGCCAAAAATTAGCTCAATCGATGTCACCCCGTTCGAGATATTAGCATAAGGGTAGAAAAATTCATTATTTTTTTCTCAGGAATTACTTAAGCTATCACGTTTAAAAAAATCAAGTAAGTAGACACTAATTGTGGGCATTCTATAAAAAATCAAGAACTAATTTCGTTCACGCAGTTCAAAGTAATCATTTTATTTTATATATAACAAAAAGCCAGATTGACACCTTGAACTAAACTCAAAAAAAACTACCCCTAAAAAGGGAAAAATAATGATAACTTTGAACTGAATGAACGGAGTTAGTTCTTGATTTTTTATAGAATGCCTACAGTTAGTGTTTACTCACATATTTTTTTTGAACATGCTAGCTTAAGTAATTCCTGAGAAAAAACAATATATGAAATTTTTCCACCCTTATGCTAATATCTCGAATGGGGTGGCATCGATTGAGCTAATTTTTGGTATTTACAGTATGTGTAACAGTAGTTACTCTCACTTTTCAATGGCTTATCGGAGCGGAGCCTTTACGATAAAAGGAATAATTATTTCGTTAATGTGGAAAATAACATTCAGTTAATATAAACTTACCAAAAACGACATATTTTTTCAAGAAGTTGGAAGTAATTTTACCTTTCTAGTCGTACAATGCTATAGCAACATTCCAGGATTTTTCTCCCAATGTATTTAATTTGAGAGATTTAAATATCGAATCACTAATTTTTAAAACATCATCAATTACGGCATCACATGGAGCTCATGTGAGATTTCCCTTCTCAGAATTATATCGTTCAACAGCAACAGATTAGGTGTTGACAGACAAGCGTTCGCTATCCAGAATCTCACAAATATACCCTAAAAACTACGTTCTGCACCTCTGCAATATCTGTGTAGCATCTGTTTCGTCTCAAATTCGATCATCATCGCTTCCAATTACGCCTAATTTTTATTTAACTTCCTGCTAAAATTGCGACACTTACGTTATACTGCGAATTTCTATTTTTTTTTAATTACATGATTCGAACTAGGCGAAAAATTCGCGTAAAGATATAGAAACAAAGTCCCTTTTTTCATACGAAGGGTGCGTTAGCAATTCTTTGCGAAAGGGTTGCCTCATCAAAGCGCACGTTATAATTATCGTGTTGCTGCTCCGATGTCGAGATCCCTCTGCGCTTCTAACCCATTCAGCGAAGCCCCGCAGAAATAATAGTCGGATTAGAGGGATATTCATTAATGGGGATGGACCTAGAAGTCCCTTGTCTAAAGGGATGAGATGCGTTGTTCATTGTGCACGTACATGTATACATATATTCGGGTGTACTACTGGGAGTGCAGTCGAGAATATGCAAAAACGTGTGAGAAAAAATTAAGAGATTCACTGGGTAGAGTGCAACCCGTTCTTCCAGTAATACAACCACGGTATGTATTATAGTTAAGGTAGTTAAGACTATTGAGTGAGATAAAGGGATGGACGGTAAATAAAAAACGTTGTGGAGTTATTTTCATAACGATGATTCTAACGGTGTGATTTTTTTCAATTCTCATAAAAAAAGAATTTATTGGCAACAATGAGGATGTATATACAGGTGCATTTCTCTTGAAAAGGGGTACATTTGTTACCTTTTGTGTACTCTTTTTACAACTATTTCATTTGTAATCGTGTTTACTTTAATATTATTTGCAAAGAGTTCCCGTAATCTAACGCTGTATGTAAATTATATTCTATATGCTTCTGCCAAAATGTTATATTATATTCGTTTTGTTTTAAGGCTGCATTTACAGTGGGTGTGGTACACGGTAGCGAGAATTCAAAAGATTCATATTGTGTTGTGGAACACAAAACTCTTATTCTACCAAGGGGACTACATTTTGTTTTAGCTTTGTTTTCGTTTTGAGGTTTTCTTTTACTATTTTATTCAATAACAAATTAATATCTTTAGAGAAAATAATTTTCTTATATACAGGGTGTTAGGTAAACATGCGGCAAAAACTTAAGAGGTTATTCCTTGGCCTATTCTAAGAATATTTTGTCCTATGACGATTTTTGAAAAACCCCTTTGTTTCGAAGATACAGGGCGAACAAGATTTGCGACAGTAACATTTTATTATCAAAAAGTACATGTAAAGTTGCTCAATCTGCAATAAATGTTCGAAATGGCTTCCTCCAGCCTGGATACAAGCATTCAATCTTATCGTCATTGACAGTCAAACTCTTTCAAACACACCAGAGTCGTTACTAATTGAGTTACACCCAGCAATTATCGGATTTCGCAAATTGTCCTAATTCTGCCACTGGAGTAGCATAAACTATTGACTTTACAGATCCTCAGAAGAAATAATCTAGGAGGTTTAAGTCTGGGGATTGAGCAGGCGATGCGTGTGGCCTACCTCGACCAATCCAGCGATCCCGTATGTTGCTGTTGAAAAATTACGAGCAACCATATTGAAATGTGGTGGTGCACCATCGTGCATAAACCACATTGTAATTCTTGTCGCGTATGGTACATCCTCCAGAAACTCAGGCAGCGTTGCTTCCAAAAAGTTGCGGTGCACCATGCCAGTAAGTCTTCCTAGTAGAATAACCGGTCCAATTAGATAGTCACCCACAATTCCAACCCAAACATTCAACGAGAACGGATGTTGAAAACGATCTATAAAGGAAAAATACGTTTTTCTATGTTTATTTATTCACGACATTTCGTCAATTTAATATTTAATTTAAAGTGTTGTCGGAAAACCATGTTTTCCATTTAAATTATTCTTCTAGATAATTGAAAATTTTGTGTTTTTATTTATACTTATCTACCTTATATTTTTTATATAACCTATGGTAACAAAATAACATACCAGTTAGGAATGTTACGGGAAGCAAAATAAGTAGTATAGTATAATAAATAATAGTTAATATAACAATAACAACTCTAAAGAAAGGAGGTATCAATTTAATACGCATCGGATATGTATACAAGTAAGTGCCTCTCCAAGCGATCGGCCATAACGATGGCGGCGGATCTTCAAGTAGTCCCGGATAGCGGACCATTCATTAAAACCATCAAACGCCTTCTTAAAATCCCACTACAGCTATTTAAAGAATACTAATACCTATCGTCAAGTGTGTACGGGTTGTAGCCTTTATTGCATTTAGGTGTAAAACTGAGCAGAGTCTGCCATGCAAGAAAGTATTTATCAAAAAAAGGTCATAAATGTAATCGCGTTTAGGGTTTGTTATTTTAGGGACGGAAATATTTAGATTCTCGACATCGGTCGAAGCAACAACGTATAAGCCACTCCCAGAAGGAAAAAGTTTTGATATCTGCTCCGTAGGGTATGACATTAAAAAAGCGACCCACTGTACATATCTTCCAGAAGAACGTCCAAAAGATTTAGTGTTACTACTGTTTGTCAAACTACTACTTTGTGTTTCAAAGAGAATATATTATAAATGAGTTTATTGTTGTAAGAGAATGCCTTACCCAAAGATTTTTTTTTAAATTGTGTTAGTTCTGAATTAATATATCGTTTTAATCAAAGTGAATCCGACATCCTATGTACATCTCTAACATAATTATGTAACTTAAAAGCAGGGTACAGTTACATATTTATGTCAGTGATTCAAATTTGAATATATCAAGAACTGTAGAATGAACAATTTAATTTTTCTGAGTATACTTACGATCATTTTAAAAATATTCTGCAAATTTTTATTTATTGTATTAACGCCTTTTAGGAAAGTAGTTGTCAGTAAGTAGCTGTTCATCAATTTTCCTTTTACATACACATTTCGTCAAGGATTTTTCCTGCATTTTTATACTTAAAATTTCAAATGCTTCTTTGTTTTTATTTTTTCAGCTAAAGAAACAACTTCATTTCCTTTTATAGAACTGAATATCATTTTTTTATTTTACCTTCAATATCTCCGGTTCTATTTCATGGATTTTTTTGTCCTTTTTCGTACTTTAATCAGAAATGTGTATACCATTGATTCCTCACAAAATTTTAAATATTTAAATTTTAGTTTTTTTTTTAAATCTATAATAATTGTTTTTTCAACAATTAGTTGGTCAACTTCACCTGTCTTCTGCTATTCTGTCCTTCAAGATTAGTTTTTTACTTGCAGCTCGTAACGTCAACAGCATTAATGTAATCCACAAGCACCTAGTTATAGTATACCCATTTTTCAATAAAATGAACAGAAGAGAAAGATAATCCATTGATTAAGAGATATTGAAGCTAAAATAAAAAACGCAGTTTTTCAACAAAAACGTAATTGTAGTCACCTTAAGAAACGTGACATTTCTGATATTTCCTGCAGACATCCTGCAGTAGATTTATTTAGCGGACGTGATTTTCAAGAACCCTAATAAAAAAGAAACAGTGAGGGGATGGCAAAAAATAAGTATATTTTTTCCAGACTTGTTAATTTTTTTTTTTAATTTCCGGAGCCTTTTTTGTAAATGTAATTTAGCGCCCATTATTTAATTCTTTCATGGTGCTACAAAAAACTCCTTTGAACGTATAAATATTGATAACTGAAACCAGTGGCGGCTGGTACTAAAGGGCAGAAGGGTACGTACTCACCCAACCACCAAGATAAACACAGAAAGAAATTCGCATGTAATTCAGTGCATTATTTTATTTTATTATTTTTACATATTTTTATAACGATGGTATCAAAGTTTCCTTCCGCACCACAGACACTAACGCATATGCGAACGCTCAAAACTATGTTCCGAGGCACTATTTCCGATGTACCTATTTCGAGTGTGAATCCGACGGCTCCGTTTATCTTCGCCATAGGCCCTTATACGGTCGCTTTGGGACACGCAATTTCGTGTCTCCAGTTAACGTCTTGCATTCATTGTGACTGCATTGTTTTCAACGCGTACCGCGCATGTGTGATTTCAAAGGCTTGAAGAGACGTTTATTATTAATGATGGAAGTTAATTGAATGCAAAATCTTTAAAAAAAAACCGCTCTCATTTGAGGAAAAAGTTTTAATTAAGAAGAAAGGAAGGCATATTCCTGATCTTCAAATAAACTACACTTCCACAAGTAAAACTCGAACTTACAATAGAGTATTCAATAAAAATATATATGAAAAATATGAGTGGATGTGCGGATGTTCACTAAAAAATAATCTGTTTTGTTTTATCAGCTTAATTTTTAAGAAAGAGGTTAGTGCGTGGAATAAACATGGGTTGAATGATTTAAAGCATATCGCACGGAGGGCCAAAAAACACGAAAATTCCGTTTCTCACATGAATACATGCGTGGATTTTAATGTTCTAAGCAAAGTGGACATACGTGAATAGTTAGACAGTGCTTATTTGCGACATAAAATTAAGTACAACGAAGATGTGGAAAAAAATTGTCATATTTTGCGTCGGTTAATTATATATATATAAAAAACTGTGAAATATTATCCTATGTTGGACAGTGTAAAATTTAAAAGTGAACTTTCAGTAATTTATGAACGCGATGACATGTGTGACGTAGATGTAGGTGGTGTTTTGCCACTTTTAGTGTTCATAACACAGAACAACTTAAATAAAAAATTGACGGAAACATATAAACTGTTGGATATCATTTGTACAACCCCCATGTCGACAGGAGAATGTAAACGATGCTTTCCCACCCTTAAACGCATTAAAACTTTTCTGAGAAGCACAATGTCAGAAGATCGACTGAACGCATTTTTACAACACAGCCATATAGACGTCTCTTTCAGCATAAAAAATAGGAGAATGGATTTTATGTGTACAAAAAAATAGGCAAGTTCTTATTTTGTGCTCACCCTCTTTCATAACTCACGAGCCGCCACTGACTGAAACAAAAAAAGAAAATTCGCTATCATACATCAACTAATACGTTTTCCATAATTTATCCGACTTGAATTTTCAATAAATCAAATCAAATCAAATCAAATTTTTATTAACCTATTTTGCTATACAAACCATATAGATTGGGCAAGTCAACATTGGAAACAAACATTACACATTGTTAACACACAAGTAGGTTTCAAATTCCGCCATGCTGTAGAATCCTCCATTCGTTAAAAGGTGTTTTACTTTATTTTTAAAGATGCTTACTGAACTGGACTGGGCAATCTCTCTGGGAAGCCTATTAAATTGATTAAAGCCGACAACAAATGGAGATTTGAAATGAAAAGAATGATTAGGTTTAATGTAGGTTATATTATGTTTATTTCTAGTTTCATATTTATGATTATCCGCTTGAGTTGAAAGTTTATGTTTGTTACAATAAATATATGTTAATAATTTGTGCAGAAAAACAGAAGGCGTGGTAAGAACATGAGGAACAATGAATGCAAGAAGCCCTGTGCTATAAGTTAAAAATTAATCTTATAATACGTTTTTGTAATACAAAAACCCGGTGAAAGTCTTTATCCTGACCCCAAGCAATTATGTTATAGGAAATTATTGGGGGAATAAAAACAATGATTTATTTTCTTTTGCGATAAATAATCTAGTTATTGCACATCTCAACCTTACACACAGAGAAGTAATTTCTAGAATCAAGTGAGAATTTCTCAACTGAAGTACCTCTCGTTCTTATGTATAAGCAAATGAATAATTTCTTGGACGAAGAAAATTATTTTCTCAATATCCCAAGAAATTAATTCCTTGTTTGAAGAAATTTAATGTCCTTAGACAAGAAGCTGGTTACTGAACAAATAAAAAAAAAACTGGTTTCAAGAATTATGTATTTAATTCGAACTTATGAGAACTTTGAATTGAGAAAAAATAAATTTGATATAAAGCAGGCCTCTCCTTAAAAGAAATGCAAAGCCAGCTTAATATTAGTTTGTCACTTTCTAGTGGTAAACATCTAATACCTTTAAATCAAACGTTATTTTATTAAACATGAAAACGGTACTTACTTGAACTTAAGGATTCCTTTCTTTAAAGCAAGAAACAAAATGGTGTTTTTTATTCTTAAGGTTATCGCACATTAGTCGCGTCACAGCACGGCACGGTGCGCCCCATCATAAACCAATAGCATTTGCGCTGAGCTATGTATGCTGGTATAAATGGCGCTTGTTCATTCATTTGCATTGCTTTAATTCTATCCGTTTTTTTTTTTTTTACGGGGCGCACTGTGCTGTTTTGTGACGGACTAATGTGCGATAACCTTTGCTCTAGTACTGTTGGTTGTAAAAAACTGATTAAAGTTTCGTCAAAAATAACTGAACTGTTAGTTATTCTGAAAAAGCCAGCAGCATGACCAAACCCAATATATTATTATATTTTAATTATGCTGGCAGAGGACCCTATGCAGGATTAGTTGCTTGATAATAATTTTCGTTGGCAAATATACATATTTGTAACTTACTTATAATATACTTTGTTTTCGTACATAGGGATTGTATTGTTTACCCATGTAACACTTTTAAGGTAAAAACTCGAAATAAATTACAAGTACACATAGTTAACATATTAATAAAATTAGTTTATTTAAATTTTATTTTCTGAATTGTTAAATCATCGGTAAGGGAAAACAGAACAGAATTTTTATCAGCATAGTATAAAACATTATTGTGTTTGTATATTATTCTATTTCTCTCGTATCATCCTATACTATAATAGGATGTTAATGTTTCATTATTAACTGTGGTCTTTATATTCGTTTCAATTTGGGGACCAACATTAATATCATTTTCTAGGCCAAGTCTACTAAAATAACGATAACGTATTTATGCGTATATATAGCATTATATTGTAACAATACTTACCGTTATTCAAACCACTGTAAACAGGTGACAAACAGGTTCAGGTAACGCACAGGGCAAATATTATCGAAATACTGCGATATATCTAATACCGAAATGCTTTCAGGGTATATCAACCCTTCCACATTCCAACTTTTTTTTCTATTCTAAATACAAGAAACTTATGTTTTACTTGCGTGAAGGAAATATCACTCAATATTAGAAAAATCGTAAGAGAATGAATTATTCCTTATAAATATTATATGTACTTGTTTTAAGAGAGATAACATTTGCCACAAATAAATTTTGTTTTGATATTAGTAAAATTTCAAGAAAATAATTTATTAGATTTGAGGACACCTATTAACTCGGATCTAGTAAATTCTCTAGAATAAAGAAAATACTATCTTACATTTAGTAAAAATGTGTAAGAACACAGATGTACTTGACAATAGAAAACGTTTTTCTGTGTGTATAGACCAAATATTGAAGCCATTTTAACTACTTACATTCTCTCCATTTGCAATCAGCAACAAGGATTAGGCATCCCAGCAGAAAGGAGATACGAAGATATTCAAAATAAATGCTATACATATGTATTTACATCCTCATCATAAGAGAACCCGTGTATTCGGTCTTCTGCGTCCGGGAATTATCTTATTGTCTTGTCTCTCCTCTTTACAACGCGCCGTTAACACTCGGCTAGCTCTCAATGGTAACTTTCCGTTTCGCAAAATCCCCCAAACAAACCCCATTGCGCTCCTTGCGATTCATAATATTACGGCAGAGCATAATATTATAGATGCGGAAATGTCCTTAAGTACCCCCGTCCGCAAAAACGTAAGTGCATTACGTAAACCAAAACAGGATTCCGATATGTTAATGGACCGATTATGTTAATACGGACCCTTCTTTCAACAGTGGCGTTGTCCTAATCATCGTCGCAGACCGGATAGATGCTTGTCCCGTTCTTGCCACATGCTGTGCGGGTACACCTCGGGCTTAAAACAACAAACGGAAGGGTTAATGTGAGTGCCGCTTGCTCTCTGGGTCGAGCCAAGTACATACATACGACGGCATGTATTTAGTTCTGGGTGAAGTGGCGATGAGATTCTGTGTATACGTTGATCGCTAATCCGCCGCTTCTTTTGCATAGGAAAGTACCCCGAGTTCGTTCGGGTGCTTTTTTTTTTGTTGCTGTTACGTCTGCTTCGTTGTCTCGGAGAGGCAAGTAATTTGAATTCTATGCACGGGATTTCTTTTTTTTAGTCGAACGATTTTCTCACTGAATCCAATTAGCCGCGTCCGAAAATGACGGTTGTAAACAGCTTTTACCGTTGTGGAAGTACTACAAAAAAAATAATGTCAAATGTTTACATTATCTGCAATTAAAGATGCACCACCACCCAGATTATTTATTTTGCCAAGAACTTTTGATTTTTTTTGTTCTAAAGCTAAGTTCAAACGGTATTTACCATATGTATAGATTTGATTAATTGTCGGGTATTTGTGTGAGTCAGCTGTTCAGTACGTATTATTTCCGAAACGGTTCTTTAGATTTGATATTTGCGATGCAGATTAAAAAAACACACACAAAAGAATAATTACTCAATTTGAATATAAATGCATCACTTTGAATATAACATAACTTCCTATATAAGCAAGAAGATGATGTATTTATATTGAGAATAAAATTTGTTCAGTTTTCCAAACCCGTGAATTTGTTAGACGAAACAATTTTTAGTTCAAGCGTAATCAATATACTAAAATAATTATTTTAGATTTGAGTAAATAGATTTTCTCAACTGCTCAACTGAAAACTATCATATTTATGCCTTGATAATTTATGTACACTTGATACAAGTATATAAAAGTATTATTTGAAGTATTGCCATTATTTGCTTCCAAAATATAAGTATATTGAACTGATAATACTTACCTGCTTAATCTAAGCATTTCTGCTCTTCACGGGTAATAATTACCTACTAATTTTGTGTCTGTAACACCAAAAAACCTTGGTTGGGGGAAATTAATAAATGAAGAAATATTACGTAATTAAATACATTTACTGTCATAATAGTTTTACAATGTTTGGGAAAAGGTAGCGTATCGGGATACTCCAGGAGTGCGCACGGAATATTGATGCGTAGAGGTATAGATGTTACGCGTATCCGTCGTTGCGGCCGGTGTTCTCGGGATACTTCCCGCTCAATGCCTGGGCCTGGTATCTAGTCGGCGTTGGTTACTGATATAATTTCAATCAGTAAAACAAATTTCTGGTATTACCTATTGAAAACTAATAACTAGTAAATACCTACATATGTCACACCTACCATGTTCATATATTACCGACACAATGGCGCTGACTCTAAGTATTATTTCAAAGTTTTTTAAACAAGTAATCCTTTAATATTAGATAACACGTACGTACTGCTGTGGATTGGCACTCCGGGGGTTATAAATTCTGTGTTATTATTAGAGATCAATCTTTATCGATGCGTCGGACAAATTCTCAAAAGTTAATATTTTATTTTTAAGTAAGATTTTGTTAACAGATTTGTTTGATGAATTTAAGTATTTAATTGTTCAGTTGTTTAAATTTATTTCATTCATTTGTACTTATTGCCTTTGTCAGTATTGTATATTTTGTAATATTCAATGAGATTCTCTTTGCGTTTTATGCGCTGCTTAGCCACGCATCTATTTTGTTATATGTATGCGATGTAGGGCCTCTTAAAGGTAGTTCTTTGAAAGATACCGTAAGTACATGTGTTTAATTTCTTTGATGCCATTTTTGGTAAATTCATTTTTATTCAAAATGTAGTTCGTTTTATTTGAAATTTATCAGCTTTCAAGGAACTCTTCTAATTAATAATTGCTGTTGTGTTTAATTGTGTACATATATCGAATATAAGATCAGTTATTGTAATTTGCTTTAGAAGAAATTGTTTTTTTTTGTTTAAAGAGTTTAATTTTCTGTTTCGTAGTTTTCAATTTAGTATTGAGTAATTAATCACCTCGGTTTAGGTGAAGATAAGCATTGAGCTTGTAATTACTTTTCATTTATTTTTATACTTGTTTGTCCACGTTTAAATTAATTTTAGTGTGTTGTAATTTTTAATACACGTGGATTTTTTTGTGCGATTTGGATTTTCTTCTAGAACAAATCCGTCTTTTGTTTGATAAAGGATTTGCATCGTCCTTTTTAATTGTAGATTCATGCAGTTTTTGTTTTCGTCCAGGACTTTCAGTCCAAGGTTAAATTTTCTGCAAATTGTAACTAAATATTTTTTTTTCTTTTTTTTTTTTATAATAAATTTAATGATTGTAAACGTCATTCAAAATTTCTATTCTTTTATTTTTGAATCAACCATTTCAATCTTTGGGGATTTTAAAGAAAGTAAATTTTTCAAACACCCACATTTTACTTTTCATGATAGGTTTTATTGTGAGGGTAACCCTGAAGTTAATTAGTCTTTTGCGCCCTTTTAAATTTTTATCCACTGAGCTAGTAAATTTAATTTTTCAGTTTTATTTTCACTTTGTTTTTTTTTGTGCTGGTACCATCAGTACACAGCAGTACTTACCTTTGAATATTTCAATGGTAGCATCTGTGCATCAGCCCCATTCCACCCCATTCTTTAAGTAGCTGTGAAACGGCTAGGGTATCCATTTAGATTTACTTACACTCACAATCAACAACACTGTTCGCTGGTCAATCAAAAAGTGACGCCAAGTAAAACCTATTTATATGCAAAACCTCCTAAACCCCCCTAAAAAAGAGGAAACCAATGATACATAAGTTTTAGTGCAATAAATGGTGGAGTAAAATTCGTTTCAAATGTTTCAATATTATGGTAATTTCAATTTGATATTTCATGTTTTCAGTACAAAACATTTAATAATTTTATACAGTAATTCATTATATCAAACGTATAAGGGATTTTATTTTGAATCTACAGACTGTCTCACTATGATTGCATAGATTTATTCCTTACAACAATAACAATGTTCATTTGGAGGAAGTATACTTCAATGCAAATATTTATACTATTTGTTCTAAGAGTATAATGTGTTTTCGGAGAATTTACTCTTATATTCTAACCAACAAGATTTAGTTCATTTAAATATATATTAAGTTTAGATTTCTGAATAAATAAAAATATTCAAATTGATAATAGATTTTTTTGTATGTGGCGAGTGGCTAAATGTCCGCCAGCGTAATCGTTGTTATAATTAAAGAATTAAGCATTTATATGTATTAATTTCGCTGTACACTGAAAAAAATACTCGACGTGGTACCGACAATCTACAGTCATTCGGTAAATTTTTATCGACAGAACGAGATGTGTCATTGTTACGATAAAATATTGTTTTTTTCCCATCAATTGTTAGTGATTGCAGACGTTACTTAATGTACTCCGATCCATCAACAAAAATTTAAACACTTGTCTTTATCTTTCAACTCCAAAATATGAATAACACTCCTCTTGGGCTAACTGCGCCATCTGGATGTCATCCAAACTCCAGATTAGTAAAAAACCATGTTCGATTATGCAGACATAAATTGCGAACCACTGAAATGTTACGAAAAGGTACGTCGTTCGTTAGAAATATCGCCAAATATATATGTGTATGCCTGCGGCATATAAAATTTGTTCCTCCTTTAACTATTTTTATCTCTTGCCAAGGTGTTAAAACTTTTATCGCGTAATTCGACACGAAAAACGGCCGGCACCCCTAGAAAAACGCGCACTTCATTAAAAAGCAGCAACTTATCTACACATGGATAACCTTCGGGACTTCCAATATTTCACTGGCACATTCACGTATGTACAGGGACGATCATCGTAAATGAGACCCCCTGTAAGCAAACGTTGACCTTATTTATTTAATTATTTGTTTATTTTCTTAGAGAGACGTATTTGATCTGTAGAGAAAATAAAATCTTTGATTTAGATAGAAAAATAGAAGCTCTTAAAACGAATATTACCTATTTTAATAAATAGGAATAAACTGTACGTGTGTATAATAGGGCTGCTACATGTTCTCGTCTCGCGAGGATTGTCCTCGTTTTGATATCGTCCTTGATTGACAAGAGAAATCCTCACAAGGGCTCATTTATGCAGAAAAAATCGTTGGATTAGCCATACCAACTTAATTTTAGCGCTCCCCAGATCTTGCCCTCGCCGAACACATGTAAAAAGTGGCAACTCTAGTTTATATACGCACATGTACCATATGGATACTTTCATGGTTTTAAAAAACGTTTTACCGGAAACCAAAAATTTTAATATCTACCACTAAACGTTCTCCCACACTAATAGCTGATCACATATTCGTGTCTTGTTTCTTTATCACAGCTGCAACCTTGTGTATAAATACTGAAAGTCTTGGTATGTTATCCGAAGAAAGTTTTTTTTTTAGCATTCTGAATAGTCCTGTTATCCGGATCCGGTTAATTTTGGGTACGGATAATTTATTATCCCAATCTACATGTTATCCGGATTCGCTAAACGAAACCTCGGATCCGGATCCACTATCCGAAACCTCAGATCCGGATCTGTTATCCGAAACCTCAGATGCAATAACACTGGTCAACAGTGAAATTGCTTCTTAGGTGAAAGTACCCAATCCCGAATGAATTCAACGTGCTGAACACGAATATCACATTGAAAAAAGTTGATTGGCTCACGTTCCAGAGATATTGACGCTTTATCCATTGTATAGATGCTATTGCATAATGTAATGCAATTTAGTGAGAAATTACGAAATTTTGCGTCATATTGCATCACCCCTTCATGCAAAGAAGTTAATGCAGCATTTGCTGTAAGTTTCCATTGAGAGTGTTGCGAAATTGATTGCGCAATATCAAGCAATAGCTAATTATAGTTTATTTATAAATGGCCGACGTGACAATTAACTCGTGCAATGTCCGTTCATTCGCGCATATTTTTCGAAGCTCTAGCATACACAAGTGATTGCTATAGTGTAAAGTAACTAAACAGTAGCAATGCCTCGTAACTGTGTTAATAGTGCAAATAACTTCTGTTATATTTGCGGAGAAGTGACATTTGCTATACAGAAAAAGAAGAAATCAGTGCAACAGTTAAGAAAGCGTATCATTTGTATTCTGGTTGCAAGATAGGCGACCAGGACAAAGACTGGGCCCCACACGTATGCTGCCGCACTTGTGCCGTAAATCTTTCACAGTGGCTAAAGAAAGGCAATGCCATTTGCTGTGCCCATGATTTGGAGGGAGCCCACCAATCACGTTGACGACTGTTATTTCTGTATGGTACCACCAGCTTCTGGAGGCATCACCAAGAAGAAGAAATGGACAGTTGAATACCCTAACATACCATCTGCTCTGCGACCTGTCTCTCATGGCGAAGGACTCCCAATTTCAGAACCTCCTACTGATTTTTCTATCAGTTCAGACGATGAGGATGGCCATGCGTCGGCGAGTTCTCCTCAACGTGGCAGTAAGGATGATAACTTTTCGTGCTTTGACGAAACATCTGCACCACATAAAATTACCCAGGATGAAATGAACGATCTTGTTCGCGATTTGGATCTGTCGAAAAGCAAAGCGGAGAATACTGGCCTCAAGACTTCGACAGTGGAATCTTCTGGAACAGAATGTCCGAGTGACTTCATTTCGCACTCGCCATCAGCTCTTCGAATCTTTCTTTAAGATCTTTCTTTAAGAAAGGAGAAAGCCTTGTGTTCTGCTGCGATATTCATGGTCTACTACAAGCTCTCGATATTGCACATGATCCCCACGAATGGCGGCTGTTTATAGACGCTTTCAAAACTGAGCCAAAGCGGTTTTGTTGAATAATGGAAACCAGCTTCCATCCATACCTATTGCACATGCGGTCTACATGAAGGAGACTTACGGCAATCTAAAGCAGCTACTGGAGACGATTAACTACAGCAAGTATGGCTGGCAGATATGTTCTGACCTAAAGGTTATACTCTGTTGATGGTTTGCAGCAGGGATATACAAAGTACTGCTGTTTTCTTTGTCTGTGGTACAGCAGAGCAATCGATTTGCACTACATCAAGAAAGACTGGCCTCCGAGAGCATTTTTTAAGCCTGGAGAAACGAATGTACAGACCCACCATTGGCACAGCCACACAAAACATCATTCCTCCTTTACACATCAAGCTCGGTCTTGTCAAAAACTTGGTAAAAGCCATGGATAAGAATGGACCAGCATTCAAGTACCTGCATGAAAATTCCCTCGACTCAGTGAAGCCAAATTAAAGAGGGCATCTTTGTGGGGTCTCAAATTAGACAGCTCTTCCGAGACCCCAAGTTTGAGGAACTTCTTCAAGGTAAAGAAAAACAGGTTTGGGATGCATTCTATCAAGTGGCAGCAAACTTCCTGGGAAATGACAAGGCAGAAAATTACAAGTGTCTGGTTGAGGATATGTTGGCTTTGTTTCATGAATTCGGCTGCAATATGTCCTTAAAGATCCACTTTCTTGATTCCCACTTAGATGTCTTTCCTGCTAACTGCGGGCAGGTCAGCGATGAGCACGGCGAACGCTTTCATCAGGACATTGCCACCATGGAGCAACGGTACCAAGGCAAATGGTCTACGTCAATGCTAGCTGACTATTGTTGGATAATCAGTAGAGATGCTCCACAAGTCCACTACAAACGGCAGGCCAAAAGAAGTCGAAAGCCAGAAGCAGACTAATGTTTTCTTACCATGTATTATAATATTGACATAAGTACACTTTTTCTGAAATATGCGTACATTTTACAGAATACCCGTAGCCAATTCAGCTTTTCTTAGTCATTTTCGTGTTCAGCACATTGAATTCATTAAGAAATGACTATTTTCAGCTTGGAAGCATGAACTTTTCGAAAATTTGTTGCCCAGTGTAATCACTAAAATTTGTTAAACACCTATACCTATGCAATGCAAAGTGAATATGTACATATGTAGTACCTACATTAACATTGAATTAGTCGATAATTATATAATATTAAGAACCGGATAGTTGATTCGGATCTGGATCCGTGAATCGGATAGTATATTTCGATAGTGATCTAATGATCCGGATATCCGGATCTCAGTTTTATCGGATATCAACAGCACTAATTCTGAATCTTCATTTTTCAGTTCAGATAACAATTAATTATATGCTGCTAGCTGTGCTTTTGTTTTAATCCAATCTGTAACCCATACGGATCTCCTTTTGCAACGAAGCATTTTAATTGAAACACATATCGCGACGATTGCGGCAGTAGCACATGCAATGTGCCACTGAATTGCAGTCAGTGTAGCATGTCGTGATTCGTGTAGACAGGCAATACACTTGAGCCGGGACACTAAATGTATACATCAATGTCGATACAAAAAATTGCTTACCGTGTGGACGCAATCGACACTAGTGTCGACATATGTGTCGAGTGTCAGTGTCGTCGTGTATCCTTACCTTTATATTCTAACCAATAAGATTTAGTTCATTTAAATATATATTAAGTTTCGATTTCTGACTAAATAAAAATATTCAGATTGATAATAGATTTTTTTGTGTGTAAATATAATGAGACTTCCACAAGCACTTGTCAAATGTGAAAATCAATCTTCCACTCCGTTCTTGTGCTTTGAGGTTAAAACGCGCGAACAACGGATGAATGATACACAGTTTGGCCAACAAACAAATTTATATTATTTTCCCTATTCTTAAAATTCATACTTTTCTTTTTAAATTTTCACCGTGAGTTAAAAAAAGACTGATCTAAAGAAAATTTATTTAGAAAATGATTAGAGATGTGCCAACGTATCAAAAGTCTGTCAAGTGAACTATCGTACTCCTGAATGCATGAATAACCAATAAATGCCGAAAATTGTCGACACAAATCTGGACGTTTTGAAGTTACTCGGCTTTTGTTGTTCGGCATTGCCGGGCGGCTTTTTCCGGCATAATGTGGACGCGGCTTTAGGCTCAATTCACATAAACGCTATGTTTATATCTGGTAGAAAATAGTATATTAGAGTTCGGCTCTGTGCGACATTTGCACAGACATTGCTAGGAAGGGCTATGAAATTCGAATTCGGTGTCGATTTAGCTGCTCATAGCTGTACCTACCACCTACGTGCAAACGTTTTAAAAGGAAAGAGAAGAAGAACATACGACTCGCGGTGTCTGGCGACCATCTCTCTTCCAACAGTATTAACTTACACTTACACCCTCCGTAAATTTTTTAAATACACCCCTCGTTTTTTTACGTCCACGTTTTTTCCCCCCTAACATTCTCAACGCCAAAAGTCATTAAAGGAAACCGAAATAGCCGCCTCGAAAGCGTAATTCTCGGTCTTCCATCTCTTCTCTCGAGTTTGTTTCTACTTTTTTTTTTTTTCGTTGCTGCTATTCCGTATTCATCTGCGCGTCATATCTCAGTCATTAGCATGAGGCCACATGTGGCTTTCGTAGATGTCAGCGGAGCCCTCAGCGAGTGTACGACGGTACTCAGTTCGTACTCGACCAGTTAAGTCTTGGATTACACCGGGGGATGTTATATTATTTATGTATGTATAACATGATGAATAATGGTCTTCGGAGCCGTGCGGCATTGTTTAATAAATCTGTGAATGAAGTGTAACAGAGAATTATGGAAGAGTAGCTGTTCTTGTTAAAATAACTGAAAATGATTTCTTGTGATGTAATTTATAATAACTTTGTAATATTTACAGTTTTCGAGTAAATAACTGTTAAAAAGAAAAACAAAAATGAATCTTTTTCGTTACCTATATGATGTATTCTTTTGAGTTCGAAGTATATTGTAGTTAATACTGTTATTTATATGTTGCTCATTGGGGGCATCCATAATACTTTTATCAAATATAATTCTTATAAACCTAAACAACATATATTAGTTGCAACTCGATACAGAGGGTATAAAAAGGTAAAATAAACAGTATATATCTAACCAAGGGAGGAAAACCAGGTTTGTAATTGCCCGAGGCCTGACATAGCATTTTCCTGACATGGTTTGAATACTATTTTTTTTCCCAGCCAGTCCAATTTTAACTAAATGTCAAAAAAAAAATAAAGACATACCTGTGAGTGACATCATATATAGTAGGCTTCATCTGTCAAATATCTTTTGAGAACTGTCAAGTTAGCGTTGTTTTAAAAGTGTTTAATAGAAATTTATACCTAATAATTTAACAATTATCTCATAAATGGACTCAGACTGGGTTGAAGGTACTAATGTCATCTATCAATAATGTCACATATTATAAGATGTACAGCTCCTACCAAAAAAAAGTTAACGGACTATAGCTTTCACTACGACTGCGGCTTATCGGTGTAAACAGATGCTATGTACGATTCGTTGTGTATTTATCCGACACAGGATTTCTTGCTTTTATAATTTAGTGTTTGTTATTAAGACATAAACAAGCACGCGTTGATATAATATTTTTATGTATTCCTTGGTAAAATAGATTTTCAGTTTCTCAATGTTCTTATTGATTTATTAGACCTTATTTCGCATATATACGGCCAATATGGAATATAGTGGATAGAGAAGTTTCTTTCTTTCATTTTCGTAATTTTTTAATTGTAACATTTAGCAATAAGTGAATATGAATATAAATAAAATATATAGTTTTCAATAGTAAATGCAAGGACATACTTTGCTAGTAACGTATTATACATATACACATGTGATACTGTAATAACAAAATGTTCTCACTATAAATTTATTTTATTGCTTTATCTACTTACATTTGCATAAATTCATTTCTTCAATCTTGAAGCATCCAATGTCTCCAGTCCCCATTATTTTCGATTACTTCCTAGAAGTTTCTCATAATTTATCTGCATTTTCTGGAATCAAGTCTATATATATCTATAAATATATATGTATTCTGCTTTAATGCAGCTCAAACATTTTCAGTAGAACTTAAGTCCAGACTATTTAGAGGCCAGGTCAATACTTGTTAAATAATTTTTTTGCGGAACGTATCCATTCCTGCACAATTTGCGATTTCTGCACGGGAAAGTTATCGTGCTGAAACACAAAATTTTCCCCATGCATTATATTTACCAATGGCATCATCAGATTTATAAGGCTGCCTTGATTTCTGCAACACCTACTACTTTCATTTCAACTATTCAGTGTTCTAATTTTTTTACTATTAAAAATATAAGGGAGACCTAATATTAGTGTCGAGATATACAATCGCAGACAAGAGTTAATTCCAATTTATTTTTCAGTATTATGTTATTTAGGAAGTATCGAGAGATAATACAAAAAATTAAAGTTATGCAAAATTTTAATTGAAATGTTTTATTAATTTTATTATGAAAGAATATGCGTATGGCATTTGTCCGTAACTGTATGTATTTTAGTTATGCGAGGTTTCAATGAAAAATATGTTTATACATATGTTAGAGGCGAATATCAGATAAACACAATTGCTTCCCTTTGTGGTTTTTGCTGCAAACTTGTTGCGCCTTAAACTGAAGGGATACCCTTATTTGAAAACTAATAATAATAAATGAAGGTCGTCAAAACAACTTTCATAGACAATTTACCCAATGAATAGCGGACATAAAATATGAATTTATCTAATAAGAGTAAACATTACGCATGTGGGCTACTCTTCGGCTGGAATGAATAAAATTACTTCCAATAAACACAGTTTGTATGTGTAGTTCAACCTGAGAATGGATAATCAAAATCGCGATTCAGATTGTTAACCTTTTTGTGGGAGGAGCTGTACAGTTTCATCATGTCACTGTCACTTACTTTCCGCCCTATGGAGGAAAAGTACAACTTTCCTCCCTAGGAAGGAAAAATCCAACTTGCCTCCCTCAAATGAGGTGTCCACTTTCCTCCCTGCTGGGAAAAAAGAATATTAATTAAATAAGGGTTTACATTATGGTGTTGTACAAATTGCATTCAAATATAATATATTATAACACGTAGCAATATAGAAAGAAATATATTAAGGCATTTACTAATATTTTTGCTTTACTTGGATCACACCTAAGAGCACATTGCTATAAAAAGTCAAATATAATTACAACAATATATTATTTTGGTAATAAGAAGCGTGGTAATTATAAAAATCTTAATGATTTGAATTTTACAAAGGCGATTCAATTCCAATCTTCCTAAGAAAAAAAAAAAACAGGCAAAATGTTACTTTATTTTACTTTTTTAGTAACTAATTATTAATCGTATATTTGGTATCGTTCAATAATTATGGAAAATTATGTTTATGTATTATCTACAGATAATTTTCGATGATACTTTTGTAGGTTTTGGGAGGTATCCTGGCTATACGATAGCGGATATATGATATTCAGGCTGTTATCGGCGCACTATTGCTAACTTTGTTAATATTGCAGCTATATTGTTGGTTAAATCATCAAAGATGTAGATGTTTTTTACACTGATTACAATCGTGTAATCAGAAAAACAATTGCAAATCGCGTTTTCGAGATATAATAGATAACATCGTTTTTTTTTTTTTAAAGTCACCTGTATATTTTGCCACCAATTGATAGTTTCTGCATGCAATATTGTTATAAAACTATAACCTTAAAATGAAAAACAAAAGAGCTACGACTCATATAATGATGGATTCGATATAACAACCAAAACTTTTGTTGTTCGCAAACTTTTTTGTTTTAAAAGCTAACAAGAAAATTCAAGAATTTACAAAAATTTATTGATAACAATGACAAAAAAAAATTATAATAATTGTTCGACTATATTTCCATTTTCTGATATGCACTTCCTATACTGTTTAATTACTGCCTTGCTGATTGATAAATTACACTGCGATCTGTGTTACTCATTGTTTCTCTCTTACTGCATTTCGCAACTCGTGTATCATAATAATAGCAATAATAATAATAATAATTTGTTGCCTTCGATCTGCATTCAGATATTGGCATTGTCAGATATATAAATTAAAATAACAATATAATAGGCTTGTATATAGACGTTACATATAAACACACAAGCTTAAGATTGATAAAGGAAAATTGCCTCACAACACGTACACCAGCGACACATTCTAATTGTACGACTTACAGGGTAAAATAGAGCCTACATGGTTAGCGTGGATGGTAGACAGATCTGTGCATTAACTAGCCGGTTCGAAATATGTAAACACAGATGTGCTGTCTCTGTTATTTTAAAAAAGCTTAGGCTGGATTTATTAATGTGCGAAGTTGAATGCATCTATTATATATTAGTTATCTTTGCGTAGGAATAAATTTATTTGATGTTTGTAGTAGAAGTATTTCTGTAATAATTGTAGTCTTATTAAGTGGTTTTAAAAGGTATTTTCATTTTACAGTTGAACTACGACTAGGAACTAAACCAAAGGCATGTTAATTAAGGATTGTATACCGGTTAACCGGTAAATTGACCAAAAAACCTTCTGTAAATTTACCGGTAATTCCGTAAATGAAAAATTCATACCAGAAATTTTTATCTAAAATCCTTCTGTAAATTTACCGGCAATTCCGTAAATAAAAAATTCTTACCAGAAATTTTTATCTACGAAATATTGTGTTTATAGATATTTAAAGGCCTATATTGAAATTGACATGGACATTGAAAATAAAAAAAAAAAACAGGTAAGTGCAAGTAACAATATACCCAATTGAAGAGACGAGTGGATGAAGGTGTTATGTTACAAAATCAAACTTTTTCAGAAATTAAGTTTTTTTATGTAATTTTTCTCAAAAGTAGTGTAACATAACCCCTTCATACATTCACAAAACTCGAGTGTTCTTGAATTTCTGGAATTTTCGATGATGCTATGTGAAAGATGGGTACAAAACATCTTGATTCATGCAAAAAAGATAGTGTTCAAAAGTTTTTAAAATGCGACATAGCACCTTCATCCACTCGTATCTTCAACTATTAATTTTATGGAGATGCTTTCTGTTTAATTTTAACTTAAACATTCTTGAGATTGAGAGCCGCTTTAATGCCCTAGAATAGAGAATATAGGAAAGAAACTGACAGAAATTTTTGATTCGAAATGTATAACCTCCATTCCACCGAGTTAGTCAGAAAGAGAAAGAATCAAAAAATTTTCAACAAAAAAAAGCAAAAAATTGAAAAAAAAGTGTAGCAATGAAAAGAAAATAAGCCTCAAACGAGATGGATAACGAAAAGCAAGATTATTGTTCATTTGTTGCTAGGACGGTAGGAAGCAGAACACCCCACTTTTCCTACTTGCCTCTGTCAACAAGTGCAATTTCAATTCTCTAATTTTCTGGTTTTTTTTTTTGTGTTTGTCCTATACAAAATAAAACTATTACTAATAATAGTGCTTTTTTTCTTAAGTAATAAGTATGATGTACCATCTTTAGCAAATTAAATGTGAATTTAAGCTCCACAAATCTTCGATTATTAATGCAATCGAAGCTACAGCACACTGAAATAGTAATTAAAAATTACTTGCAAACAATTTTGAATTACGCATTGCTCGGTACGCGGTACTTATAGTTGCGGTTGCATAAATAATCGAAGATTTGTGGACCTTTTTTTGTACTTTATCAGTTATTCACACAGAGTACACAGTAAGCTATTTAATAAATATTTACTAAACCTCCTCGTTTCGTACACTAATCATCATTGGACAACAAATTTAAAGTAAGTATATTGCATATTTGTATAGCAAACCATTACCTTTTATATATCAGGTATTTAGTGAACGTGCATTAATGATACCGTTTGCTTATCACAAGTAATCCAAATAGCTTGTATTAATTATGAAGGTGTGGTAGCCATTATAGAATAGTTCACTCATAGCAATACATCTACTTGACACGGGCAAATCTTTTTACTTACTGCAACTGCATAAATTCTTTGGCTTAACTACTTCATTTCAATTATCATCAGTAATTTCATAAGTTGCCGGTATGAAACAGATCGTAAGTAACTTAGATTGCTTCTTGTTAGTATCAGTGTTTAGGATCTCTTTTTTCCTAGTGCTAAGTAATCTGTGCTTTTGTCCTTTATTCAGCTGAACTTGTTACTTACGATAATTATATTTTTATTTATGATTATTAAATATTTTTCTCAGTGTATTATAAATTACTTAAAGTTAGAAATTACATTTTGCTTTTTAATGCTGTCATACTAGCATATCAAAATTTACAGTTTAATGTGTTGTTACATACTAACCGTATTCAATCAAAATATTTACCTAGCAGCCACTGTTATTTCACTCAATATTGTGTAAAATTATTTTTTTATTGTAATTTCACTCTTACAGCAGCTGTAAGTTGTGGTCTTCATCTATAATATGGCTGTATTACATCATTTTACACGAGCACTAATGTAGAAAGTGTGAAGAAAAAGTGAAGAAGCTTTCTTTGAACTTTCTCCAGTGCTTCTTTATGCGAAGAGTAGAATGGATTCCAGATCAAAGACCCATATTCCAACTTAGATCTGACAAATGGGTAGTAAAGTAGTTTAATTGTATCAGGATGAAACGAAGAAGAGCTTCTAATTAAAAATCCTAACATCTTCATAGCTGACAGTACAATCTTCTCTCGATGCGCAGAAAAAGTAAAGGAAGTATCAAGGTAAATCCCCAAATCCCTCACAACGCTCTTACGGATAAGAGAAACTCCATTAATGGCATAGTCAAATAAAAATGAGATTTTGTTTTTTGGTGTAGCTTATAGATCTGCACTTATCGACATTTAATTAGAGACCACTAGCGTTACACTATTCAGTGAGCCGATCGATTTGGTCTTGTAGATAATAACAATCGTTGATGGAAGTTACTGCGGTAAAAATTTTGAGGTCATCCGCAAACATACATTTATCAATATTAATGCAATCCATCAAATCATTAATAAATACAATAAACATGAGCGGTCCAAGATTGGAACCTTGTGGGACCCCTGAGCTAGCGTGAAACGTTTGAGATTTGTAGCCGTTATAAGTTACATATTGAACTCTGTCAGACAGGTAAGTTTCAAACAGTGTAACTAGGGAATCGCTAAAGCCAAATGTCTTCATTTTTTGCAGCAATACTTTGTGTTGAATTCGATCAAAAGCTTTCGATATGTCCGTGTAAATAGTATCCACTTGTCCACAAGAGTCGAACTGATCAAGTGTATATTGGGTAAAATGTGCCAAATTGGTTACTGTAGATCGTTTTTCCATGAATCCGTGTTGGTCTGGAGATATAAAGTTTTTCACTAATGGATATATTCTAGAATAAAGAACAGATTCAAAAGTTTTAGCAAAATTGTTAAGAATCGATATTGGCCTGTAATTCCGCACATTTTCCGAAGATCCTCCCTTCATAACTGGACACGCCTTGGAGCATTTTCATAAGTCAGGAAATGTTGATGATGACAGTGCCAAATTAAATATCATAATCATAAATAATAATCATAAACCAACTCAAGATCACTGTTTTCTGTAGTGTTTATCGTTTTCTGGTGTTTTAATGGTAATAGACGACCTGGAATGGGTGGTTTATACTTAGGACGCTAGTTACAAAAAAAAAATACCTAAACTATGATCTTAGGCTAATAAGCTGATTCGGTGTTTACAACATATTTATGGACATTACGATATACTAGCGGGGTGTCGACGCTGCCCCCGATGTTTACCCGCATTATCCCCCATTTCGCCCCCAGTCACGGTCGCCCAACCCCGTCGAAAACAGAAAAAAAAGCCGACACCGGCGGAGATGAGATTTTTATTTCAGGAGGACTGAAAAATCGATGTCCTCCCGAACCGGCTTCGACGTATCGGAGGTCAGGAACAAGCCTAGCAGACGGAGAGGGCCGATACCAAAATCAATATCGTGAGACAGTGCAGGGTCGGCGGTGGAGGAGACGAACGGCGGCGCGAGGTAAAGGGGGGCAAGGCGGTTTCTTAACACGCTTGCGCCGGATTTTTTTCCCCTCGATTTTTTCCAGTATTTTTTTTTTATTTTTTTTCAGTTCAACATTTCCAGCCCGCGCGCGACGGAACCGGCATAGACTCTCACACATACGCGTATCTTCCCACTCTCTCCATCCCACGTATCCGCCGCCGAAAGCTCCGTTCGACGGCTGGAGCCAGACGAGGAGGGAGATACCTACGTCGCGTCTCTTGAAAAAAAGATAAAAAACGCATTTTTTCCGAGGGTGTGGATTTTTTTTCCGAACCGACTCGCTCCGTCTCGCTCGCTCGCGTATCCGACCTAAAGATGGGGTGGGGCGATTACCCGGGAGGGGGAGGGGAGGAGGGATAGCCGGCACGCTCTCTGCACGGGCTGGAGCGGCGGGTTTTTTTAATTTATTTTTTTTTTATTATTTTTAGTTTCAGTCGCGTTATATATTTTTTTTTATTTCGTTATTTTTATGCTCCCAAACTCCCCCTGCGCCATACAAACTACCCCCTAACCACCCCCAAACCGCCCGACACGCTCGGTGCATTTTCAGATGCTCTGGAAAATATTTTTGTTAGTTTTACGTGTACCAGTGCCTAGTTACATTATAGGGACTCGGCCACCGCTTTCCAGCCCCCTATTTGGGGGGGGAAGCCGATTTTTTTTTAATTTTGCGCCTAGATACTGTACCTTATTAAAATAGCGCCCATTTTCATGGGATTTCGTTTTAAAAATTGCTGTTTCGATTCGTGAATTTGTAATTCCTTTTGCAGTTTTAAAATATAGACAGATAAATCTTTTCTGACTTTGCCTCATCGATTAACAATCAGTACTATACGAGGATGTATTGAAAAATTATTCACCTACTATAGAAGTACACAAAATTTGGAATCAAAATATTTTATAATTCAACATACTCTCGTCTTAATGGGATACATTTATTACAACAAACCTGCAACGTCTCTAGACCTTTCGAAAAGAATTTTTTATCTTACTCTGCAAACCAGGCCTCTACAGCGTCTATCACCTCTTCGTTGGAAGAAAATTTACGACCTTTTTTCAGTTGAGCAAAAAATTTACTTAATTTGCCAATGCTCGAGTATTTTTTTTTCGTCCTTCTCAACATTTTCTTTTAACAGCAATTGGTATTTTCAAAACGTACTAACTCATTTGGGCTTGTACTTATACATGGCTGTTTTTTTTTAACAAACTAACAAATATGTATGATTACTAGTAATTTTAATAATCAGGATTTTTTTTAGTTAAACTTATAATAAAGAAAGCTTAGATATTTTAATTTTACTATACTTCAAAGTCATACTGGATTTTAAAAATAGTAATGGGTCATTCCATATCAACCGGAACACCTAAAAAATTTGATGTCTTGAATTCTTTTTATATTTTAAATTTGAAGTCTTTGCCTAAAATTAGAAGACCCGTATTTTTTCCTAAAGCTCTACAGTATCTATTTACAAAGATATTTGCGAACAAAGTTTGCAAAATCGATAAAATAATCGCAGAAGTAATATTGTTTGGTTATGCATAAATTAAAACATTAAAGCAAAATCCATATAAATCATGGTGCATTCTAAAGTTCAAACTACACAGTTTCATTTAATACACTGTTGAAAATATTACGGTGTTGGCGTTAATTTTGCGCTAGTCAAATATTCCAGTGTTGATTTTTACAAACTTTGCCAGACGAATTGACTACATGTGTTTAGTGGAACAGAAATTACTAGAATTTGGTGTGAATTCTTTGTTCAGATATGAGGATTTACTATTTTCTCTAGACATTCAGAAGCATCAACCAATCAGAATTTTTCCCTCGGATAGAAATATAGAAACCCCACCTAATCTAATACAGTATTGCATTATTACGCACCACCTGCATTGCACGTGTATCTGTTTTCGAGTTTGTTTCTGCGTATTAACATATCCAAACAAACCACCAAATGTGACTGACCTGCAAACCTTGTGTTATTAAACGTGAATTCCAGCGGGCATAAAAAATTTCAACATCTTAAAGATGTATTGGGAACAACTATTTACGTAATTAGTTCAGATTTGAATCAAATAGCATAAACATTCACTTAATTTTATAATGGTTCTCAAAAAATCATTTTAAAATTAGTACGTTTAGTTGAAACCAAAACTTTTGAACGAGTGGTTCTGTATATTTATAATTGAGAAAACGTCTTAAAAAGAGAATATTATAGCACTAAGAAATAGGAGTTGCATATTAAAAAGACGTTGTGTTTAGAAAATGGTGTTAAATCACCCAATAGATCGCATTCATCTAGTTAAACAGCTAGTAAATTTGTCTAGTCTAGATCAAATAAAATGTGACTAGAAGTATATCATAATTCCACGTGTTAGTTGGACAAAATAACTCCTTAGCAATAGACAATACTTGACTATCTTTGTTCGTCAAATTTAAACTTCTATAGTTCTCGACAAAATAACACGAAAACAGTGTGGACTTCTCCTGACTATTAAATTAGTCAAAAAAGTGTTAAAATTTTCAACAGTGTAATGCCTAAATTAGATTGTACTTCATTACGACCCCATTTTTCTCCTGTTTAATAAAATAATGTCTTTTTTCTCTATGTTTACCGCGAAATTAAATTTTTGAAAAAATATCATAATATTATTTAAGAACCTACAGGTATTCTATAAAAAAATAAATACATACAGTACTATAGGTTACATTACGATATATCACAATGTAACGTAGAGTAGTGCAGGTTCTCCATTTTCAAATACTTCTATTCTTGTAGAACATACCTTAAAGGCTATTGTGATATTTTTTCAAAAATTTAATTTCGCCGTAAACATAGAGAAAAACGACATTATTTTATTAAACAGGTGAAAAAGGGGGTCATAATGAAGAACAATCTAATTTAGACATTATTAAATGAAACTGTGTAGTTTGAACTTTAGAATACACCATGATTTATATGGATTTTGCTTTAATGTTTTAATTTATGCATAACCAAACAATATTACTTCTGCGATTATTTTATCGATTTTGCAAACTTTGTTCGCAAATATCTTTGTAAATAGATACTGTAGAGCTTTAGGAAAAAATACGGGTCTTCTAATTTTAGGTAAAGACTTCAAATTTAAAATATAAAAAGAATCCAAGACATCAAATTTTTTAGGTGTTCCGGTTGATATGGAATGACCCTAATATGGGTACTGCGTTTACATATTGTAAAGCTTATTTTGTTTATTTTGCAACAGTTGCAATTTGTTTGAGTTAATTTCCAAAATAGTTCAAAAAATAAAAAAATTATTTCAACTTTATCACACCGAGAGTTTTTTTGTTATTACTACTGCCTTGATGTAGAAAGATAATCAATGTATTATTGATGTGTAAGGAAACTGCGTTGGCAAATTAAAGAAAAACTTCAAAGAGAATCTAATGATTTTCGTAATCCCAAAAACATTAAATTGTAATAAAAACTTACATAATATAATCATACAGAAAAAAATTGTTTAAATTAAAGAAATATTTTTTGCCCCTATTTTGTCAGAGTACATAAAGTCTAAGCAATTTTTTGCTTATCAAGTACTCCCTCAGAGCCAAATCTCCCTCCCAATTATTTTCATACGCATACTTTTTGCTGTATAGTTAGGGATTAAATCGTATTTAAAATAGGTATTATAAGTTATTTTACGAATTACTACCTTTCAGTTAGAGCTCGAATGAAAATATTTGAGTATTATGCAATATTAATAACAGAGAGTTTTCAGAGCGCCGGCAATGCATACACTGTTGAAAATTTTAACACTTTTTTGACTAATTTAATAGTCAGGAGAGGTCCACACTCTTTTCGTGTTATTTTGTCGAGAACTATAAAAGTTTAAATTTGACGAACAAAGATAGTCAAGTATTGTCTATTGCTAAGGGGTCATTTTGTCCAACTAACACGTGGAATTATGATATACTTCTAGTCACATTTTATTTGATCTAGAGTAGACAAATTTACTAGCTGTTTAACTAAATGAATGCGATCTATTGGATGATTTAACACCGTTTTCTAAACACAACGTCTTTTTAATATGCAACTCCTATTTCTTAGTGCTATAATATTCTCTCTTTAAGACATTTCTCAATTATAAATATAGAGAACCACTCATCAAAAGTTTTGGTTCAACTAAACGTACTAATTTTAAAATGATTTTTTTGAGAACCATTATAAAATTAAGTGAATGTTTATGCTATTTGATTCAAATCTGAACTAATTACGTAAATAGTTGTTCCCAATACATCTTTAAGATGTTGAAATTTTTTATGCCCACTGGAATTAACGTTTAATAACACAAGGTTACACTTTGCAGGTCAGTCACATTTGGTGGTTTGTTTGGATATGTTAATACGCAGAAACAAACTCGAAAACAGATACACGTGCAATGCAGGTGGTGCGTATAATGCAATACCGTATTAGATTAGGTGGGGTTTCTATATTTCTATCCGAGGAAACATTCTGATTGGTTGATGCTTCTGAATGTCTAAGAGAAATAGTAATCCTCATATCTGAACAAAGAGTTCACACCAAATTCTAGTAATTTCTGTTCTACTAAACATATGTAGTCAATTCGTCTGGCAAAGTTTGTAAAAATCAACACTAAAATATTTGACTAGCGCAAAATTAACGCCAACACCGTAATATTTTCAACAGTGTAGGCTATTACGAAAGTACAGCTGAAGTTGAAGATACAGCTTCTAATCGAAAAAACAAGTTAAAGAGTAAGTTATCGATCTGTATTGAAATATTCCATGTGATAAACGAACGCCTGTAATTTCTATACGCGGGTACTGTGTTTTCAATTTTCCGCGTCTTCGCTTCTTAACTTCTTGTCGAATAGTTGCCAGTAATTTCGAATAATGATAACCAGTTATTATTCCACCCTTATCCAAAAAATCAATCATGATTACTCCATGACAATCGCAAGAAACTGAAGCAAAATCTTTCTCAGCAGATCTTTGAATACTTCTTAGGCCTTGGAGAACCAGTGTGTCTCCATTCCATCGATTGTGTTTTGATTCTGGGCCATAGAATGTAAGTTTCACCCATAGTAACAATACGGCTTAAGAAGTCTGCATCTTTTTCAAACCGAGCGCAAATCGCACGCGATACTTCCACCCTTGCACGCTCCTGGTCAACGTTCAGACATTTGGGGATCCATTTTGCAGAATATTTTCTCATGTTCAAATCGACGTGAACTATATGATGGACGCGTTCATATGAAATACTCATTGCCTCAGATATTGGTTTTAGCCCAATTCGACGGTCTGACAAAATCATGTCATCAGTATTTTCGAGGATAAAGAAACTGACCTTCCCGATAGGTGTTCATTTTCAATGAAGAATTTATCCCTTTTGAAGCTCACAATCCAATTATTCACAGTCGCATACAAAGGACATTGATCGCCAAGGATATTAAGCCTATCTTCATAAACCTGCTTACCTCTTAACCGCTTCAAATACAGATACTTCATGATGGCCCGACACTCCAATCTTTCGATTTTCACAATTTGGATCGACAGCCTTTTTTTTCAAATCTTATTGCGCAACTTTGGTTTGATTTTTTGACGTGAAACTTTACACTGATATTTCTAATATGTTTTTTTTTTCGCCGCTATGGTATTGCAATATTTTCTTTATCCACGGAACCTCGTATATTGTTCGTATTTAATAAATTCATGAAGAGTATTCCGCCATATGTAACTTGTGTTCCCAAAAAATAACACTTGCGGAATCTAAGTTCATGCGCCTTTGATAATTTTGCTGTACAAACAATAGTATTTACATGTTGAAAATTGAAAGTATTACTAGGACCAAAACGGGACACAAGTTTCATTACTCCGGACTTATCAAAATTACTTCAAACAGAATGCATGTGTGCCTTATGCATTCAGACACTGGTGCATAGGAAAACCTCCACAGATAAAAGGGAAGAAAAAACTTTCCAGTGCTTCATTGGCTTGATATAAACGAACCACACAGGAAGAAAAGTGCAAGAAATTTTACTGCAGTCATAGGTATTTTTACTACACATGGTAGCTCATATAGAGACAACTATAGTTTGTAGCAAAATGAATAAAATTGTAGTATAAGCCACTGAAAAGTGCCCTTAAAGCTATCGAACTGAAATTAAAGCAAATGAGTACTACTGTCACACATACTGTAAATACCAAAAATTAGCTCAATCGATGCCACCCCATTTGAGATATTAGCATAAGGGTGGAAAAATTCAATATATTTTTTCTATTGTCTATATCGCCTCATATCTTGAGTTCCATCATCACTTATTGTTTAATCAGCCTTCATCACATATCAGAGCGTCAACGAAGAAATACTGAAAAGGCTGTCGTGAGCACCTCAAAAAGTAAGTTACTACAAACTATTCCACAAAGCTTCATTATTTTTTCGAACTCACAATTATCCAATTTAATGTTCATAACATATTTAGAAAATGTCTGTAATTTTTTTCTATTTTATATATCTAACTAATATAATAATAACTCAGCACTACCGGCCTTGAAGGCTCTTGGTTTAGAGTGCCGGAACACACCAAGCCACTGAGAAGTGCTGTCTGAATGGTCACCCAGCAACAACCGGTACCGCATATTGCTGCTTGAGTTTCAAGATTAGCAATGATGCACCCTTCCTTCCCAGCCGTACTGCTGGCATTTTATATATCTATCAAAGATTATAATAAAAAGAAGAAACGTTAAACTACTTTTTCAGGTGGTAGCTTTCAAATTAGAGTTTACTTTGTAGTTTATTAAGTAGTTTAGTTGATAAGTAGAGTGGTCAACTTTTGTCTACGGGCCAAGTCAGTACTAAATTTCATATATGTAACGTTAATGGTTAACACAATATACAATAGTGTACAAGTGTCGGAAAAGAGCAAAATTATTTATTTAGTTAACTATAAATATTATATATAAGTCACATACCTTATTTAAGTAGCAGAAATAGTATAGGATTGCGAAAAAAATTATAGGATTAAGTGTTTGAAGATTTTTATCACTAAACTGCGTTCGTCGCGATGATGAAACATGTTTATATTTTGAAAAAACCGTTCATCACCTACGGATGTAGCACAGGCATAATTAAAATAATCTTTATGGATAGATAACGGATCAGATGCACCACCATCAATGTGTAGTCCGATTTGGGCCAGCACAATAACTGTTTATCAGTAAAAACTATTTTGGCAGCACCATAATGTAAATTCTGGAATTCGCCGATATACTTTTCTGCATTATAAAACAATGGTCGTTTTCTGGGATTTTCTACGTCCGACATTTTATTACATTTACAATGCGTAAAACGTTAACGAAGAATTGTACTATCTTCCTTCAAGACTCGACAAACACTAATACTATATACTGCCTTGAAGATATACTATAGCTAAACGTTCTGCATAGCGCAAGGCCAGTGCGGCCCGTGTAAGCAGACACGTTCGACCATTCTATTGCTAAGTAATTTAATTTATGTAAACTAAAGATCCACAGAACTCGAATAGATTCGTAAATCGATCACTAAAAAAACACATTAATTCTGATATGATATATTACTTCTAACAATAAATAAATTCCAATTACCATAATCTTGTTTAGAACCCATATACCTGAAAACAAGGAAAAACCTTTACTTTGATGTTAAGAAAACAAATGGAAAACCGTTGTTTTCTCACATGAATATTTAGATAAAGCGTTTACTTACTTACGTTCTCTCGTTCATATCTAATTTCGCTTATTTATCCGTCGTTATTATTATTTCTTTATGATAATCCTGTTTTCACCGTCGTATTTCACAATATAATTATATTATAAAGGAATTGCGTTTGTTTATTCTCGTAGCACTAGAATTAGAATAAACCATCTTTATTAATTTGAAACTACATCTATAAGAATTTGCAAAATATACACTCCAGCCACTTTCTGTGTGAACGGGGTTTATGAATATGAGTAGCTGCTGAGTTTGGGCTATTTCCATCGTCTGTTGGCTTGTTTAGATCTGACGTGTCGTCAATGTTCCTACTGCCGTCATCAGGGTTGCCCTTATAAGGACTGAGGTTTGCCAATTTCGTAATTGGCGATGGAAATGTTCATTTCAATTCACTCTCGGATATAAATTATCTATGTGTTTGTTCTGTATTGTACAGTGTACACAGTACTGACCGCTTCCAAAGATAGTGAGGAAAAATACCCTTAAAAACTTTTCGGTCTCCCATTATTAGGGTAATTGGACTGGAGTACCTGCAGTGGAATACTACCTTTGTGAGGGAAATCTCCTTAGAAGTAAAAAATCTTATCCACTGACAGGTTAAAAATACACTACACTTAGTACATTTCTAAATGATGTAAATTTACGTGGTAATATTATACCAACGGGTGAATATATCAAGGAAAAAATTGAGTGTAATTTTTCAACGGAAAATTATGTGATGAAATTTGTCGAAGTGCAAATTGATAATGAAACTCTCCTTCGACACATCAATCGCGTTGTCCATGGTTTCAGAGAAACTTGAAGTGTTTTGAAGGGAAAGTCACCAGGTCGCCTATCAGTTCTAACCGAAAATGTGGTGGAAGACGTACGTGCTCGTTTGGATTACAGCCCTGCAACCCATTGCGGTAACTTGTACAACAAACTGGTAGAAAAACACATGTTAAATGGTGTTATAAAAAGTAATGTGATTTTTTTTTTGTAGCTTTATCTTATGGATCAGCTCACAAAGCTGTAAAACGGAAGCTTCATTATCATCCATATAAAATTTCTATCGTGCAGAAATTACTGCCATTAGATTTTGAAAAACATATGGAATATTGCCACTGGTTTAATGCAAATCTAATGAATAACGATGTTTTAAACCTTACTTTTTTCTGACGAAACCTGATTTAATTTAACAGGTGACATAAATTCGCAAAATATTAGGATTTGGTCCGCACAAAATCCTCATGTTATTCGGGAAACGGAATTACATCCTGTAAAAATAGGGATATGGGTTGCAATGTCCAGAAGACGTATAATAGGATCGATATTCTTTGAGGATACAATAACAGCAGCCAGATATAGACTTATATTACATGAATTTGTGGAACAATTATTTGATAATGAATTACAGTTAGACTATTTTCAAAATGACAATGCTACTGCTCATACAGCACAGGAAACAAGAGAGTATTTGCAGGAATTTTTTGATAACAGAGTTATTTGTTTTAAACGTTGGCTACCTAGATCACCCGATCTTACACCGCTTGACTTTTTTTTTTATTTGGTCATCCTGATCAATTGAAAGAAGTAATAAGAAATAAAATAGAGAATATTACAAATGCGCAATTAATAAATGTTTCTGGAAACATGAAGAAGGGGGTAGCTGCTTGGTTAAATAATGGCGATTCTCACTGTGGATACAGCATGTAAGCACTTCAGGCATGTTAAAGAAACATGTTCCCAATTTTTTAATTTATATTATATTGTTGTTGTAGAGCGTATGGCTATGAAAAGCACCCATCCATTATTGTCCATTCAGTGTCTCGTATAAATTATGAAGAATGTCTGATATAAGTTATAAGATAACTTATTACTCAGAGAACTTCAGTAACAGAAAGTAATGAAGAAAGAACTAATGACCAAGTGATAAGTACCGTGGCTCAAGAGGAGGAAATAGGAAGGAATGAAGTAATGTTTTCTGTTTTTATTTTATCATATTAACAATTTGGTACTCTACACAGGTTGGGCAAACGGCATTGTCTAATATAAGGATTCAAGCAAAACGAAAGGAACAATTGGCGAACAGCAAAAATTCCAACGTTTTAGGAGTTATTTTAGCTTTTAAATAATCCACAAAATTGTTGCAAGATACATAACATTCATTATATATGGTGGACCGGCATAAATTTTGCAACCGATCACTACACATATGTACATCTAACATATGTTTTTAGTGGAAGATGATAATTACATAATTGGAATAAAAAAAAAAAAATTGAAGCAGAGTTACTTAAGAAATCAGTTCGTAATTTGCAAGGAGTCTATGGTTGCAATAGATGACGTTCCAAAAGGCGTGCAAGTTTCATTATGAGAATGTGCAAGAAAATTTTCGCCTGTAGGCGGTCAAGGCTATAATAGATGTTTTTGTAATCCGAAATGCAAAACGAAATAGTGCAAATGTCGTAATAGAAGAAAATTGTGTAGCTCAAAATGTCACAACAACAATTCTTGCTTCAACAAAAGCAAATAAAATCTATGTATTCTGTATGTATTCTGATTCTATAAGTTTTAAAATGTAGTATAGCAAACTACAAATTCTAGGTGTGTTATTCTACACATCTACTTTGCCCAAGATATGATGGTCATTGTGAGAAATGACCAGGTAGTGTAGTTAATTCGGAACTATTATTCACAATGACCTCCTCCATCGGATATTGTATACATTGCCCGAGCATTGCTTACAATGACTACTTCCCCACTTTGCCCGTAACATATGTATATACGTAACTTACAAATACCTAATAAAAGTAAGCAGAATCTGTTGTACCGTTGATCCCTGCAAATTTATTATATTTAGATGTACCAACTGCACATACACTGTTACAATACAGTACAAAGAACGTATTTAAAAAACAATTTAGATCGGTGGTAAACCTATACTAAAGTAGAATCATTTTATAAATCATCTATCCTTTCTAGCGTTGACAAATTTATCTATCCCTATATACAAAACACATCAACACGAATACAATCAGTGTCCGATGACCGTGCAACAAAGATCCCTAAGTAACTACTGCATGGTGTTTAAGGACTCTAAGAGGTAAAAAGGGAAGAGGCAACCCTGAAATTGTTCGCAAATTGTAAAGAAAGCGAGGTTCAACTAACTAATACATCATTTCTGGTAGAGAGGGGATTCGGTTAGTGACATGTATTGCAGATTGCTGAAAATGTATTTTGCACTATCATCATTTGAAAAAGGGTTCAACTCCGGCTCATAAGGATATCGTGTTGTATTGTATTTACGCGTTGCATAGTGGGAAAATTTTTTGCTATGTTTCTAACACCTTACTTCTCATTCAATGAAGGGGTTAAATTGGGCTGTAATTATCAATATTGTATATTATAGTGAAGATAAAACGCATCATAGAAGTCATTAATTATTGGATTTGTGCAATTAATGAGGCTCTACTCCAATGAGCCATTAAAAAATGCCCCTAAAGCTATAGGGCTGATATTAAACCGAATTAATAGGAGTAGAAAAATTGAATTGTTTTATTATTATTATTTTAAAAGGTATGTGAGTAGATACTGATTATAGACATTCATTTACCCCCTGTTGGAAGTGTTTTTTTTTAGTTTAGTTTAAGGTGCCAACTTGGCCAACTACTAAAATATACTACAAACTCAAAGGAATATGTCACAGGAGCTGACGTAAAAGATCCTTTTTTGTTTTTTTTCTTGATAGTTATTTACTCGAAAACTATAAACATTACAAAGTTAAAACATTGAAAAATTGAATATTACGTACAAATTTGAGAAACCATTACTCGATATTGCTTTTCAGTAGCTTCTAAATAAGACGACATTGGTCCAACTTAAGTAATATTTTTACAGACACATATTTATTGAAACAATGGCTGTTTTGGCATAGTAATTTTACTTTTGTGTCTATTTTAATTATTTTACCTAATATGATCTCTTTCCTTGCTTATATGCTTCGTATAAACTACAAAAATGGTAGGAAAATTTTGATTTAATTTTATTATAACATTTATATTTCAATAAGAAGTGATTAGCCTAACTTGTTGCAAATATCCTTAGGAAATTCGGAAGTTTTTTTAGAAAACTCTTGATGTTATATATTTTATGTTAATACATATCACTCGTGTAAATTACACTTGTTTTATTTATGTGCAAAAGCAACGTTAATTAAACAAACAGGTAGTTCGCCAATTAATTAAAAATTTAGGTCACCTTAAAAAAAAATATTATTTCCTTTCCAGAACAACAACTCAGAGCACGTCACACCTTAAGCGTAAACAGAAACTAATTTTCGGCCAAGTAATAAGGAAGTTGATGTTAAAAAAGCGGAAAGGATTCTAATCCTCTGTTTACCATCCGAATAGGAAAAAATATAGATCCAGTGGCAGCGCTTCAATTAGTGATGAAAAATCATTTCATTTACAATTTCCTTATTCAAGTAAATATAAGAGAGTGTTTTAATGTTTTTTATTTTATGACTGCTTGGAAGCGTGCGTCAAATTATAAATGAAAAAAACCTTATATACCTTTTTATATTCACTTTTCACTTCTACTTTACCCTAACGTTTTTGTATCAACTCTTCCTGTTTTCAATTCTCCACCGTCATTTGAAAATCAGTATACCTACGTTCGTGAATATTAGTGATAGGCACAAAATGCTTATTTCTTTCAAAATATCCGCTACTTCTTATTATTCATAGTTATGACTAGCTGATTGTTGTAATTATAAAAACGGAATAGGGTACCCTGTAAGAAATAATAAATATTCGATGGAGAAATTTTGAGAAGTTTGCTCAAACCGGCTAAAGAACATTATTTATTTTTAAGTAAGTAAGTTTCCTTTTACTGTTAATTTTTTTACCATATAGATATTTTAAACTCGATATGGGTGGATTTATGCGTCTGTCATAAATTTATTTAAGCGAGTGAACACATTGGAACAAACAAAGATAAAAAATGGTGTCATGCCAATTCAATTTATCCATATCAAATATTAATACGGGACATTGGAGGCAAATCCCAATAGGATACTTGTATTTTTCAAACTTTTATTTATTCCAACAACAACTAACTCATTATCACGTCAATTTTGACAATATACAAGCAAGGATGTGCTGTCTTTTCCTCATCTCTCTGCCTTAGGATATCCTTAATCCAACACACATTGTTATAGTAACATCTTACTAAAAATAGTAAAAGCCAATAAGTATTTCTTTGAGTCACTTACACTTAAAATTAAAATTATACGTTGTTCTGTTCGAAATTGTATCGGAAAGTATACAGTGTGCACTCGGTTGACTTGTGAATGTGTACCAGGTGTCCTAGATTCATTATTAATCGTTACGAGAGATAATCCCTTTGATGTTATGCGACAAAGTTGTCGCAACCTTTTCAGCTAGATTTATATTCCCAGTGTTTTGCTTTATAGTTTCGGGAGAAGAATCTAATAACAAAATAATTCTCAGAATCTACACACGCGCAATGGCTGGTAGCGTAAAGGAAATGTATCTTTCTTTATGTTTCCTTATGCCTTACTTTCCCTATGTCATCTTTTTTTGAGTCGATGGTACCTACTTGTGTGTGCAAAGTCAAAGTGTTTGCATTGATAACCGCTAACATTTTTTTTGAGTCAATAGTACATTACGTACTTATAACTTGCACGTTGTCGTACTTAGGCAAGTCTCTAGAAGTCTAGAATGTACCATGTATAATTCAAGTTTCAATTGAATTCATTTTTGTACAAACATTGTGATTTGGAGCACTATCGGCAATTAATGTTATCAGTTGCTAGTTATAAAACCGTCCCGACCGATTAATCGCTGTGACTGGTTAACCGCCGTGACCGGTTAACCGATTATAATCATACCAGTTAACCGGTTATCTGGTTAAAATGCACAGCTCTGCCAATGGCTAACCCACGTATAGATACATCAGTATGATATTGAAACGTATTAGTATATACTGCAGTGTTTCATAAGAGAAAAGCTATCAACCATAATAGACGTAATTATTATTTTATGTACACCCCTGTTTGTAAGTCCAGTATAATTTGGGTTAATTCGCATTAGTAGTCATGGAAATTGAATATATAATTTATCGTTTGGCAACTGTACGATATCCTGGTATCCTAGGTTTACTTTACTTGAATGGGGTAGGGACTGAATGTAATTCGTTGAAAATAAAGGAGTGAAATCCTTGGATACGGATGTTTGTTGATAAAAAAAATCTTCGAAAAAGCTGTTTTATTTTTCATCAAGTGTAATGCATTAAATCATATTCTGGTATTGAAGGGAATCTTCTTTTGTAAATTCATGTAATTACCTTTGATCTAAAAGTATATAGAAAAAGCGTCAAGATTTTCTATATGGAATCAAATATGTCTCTGCTGTTTCGAATGTAATCATACACCTTGGGTGCTGCGAAGGAGGTTTGTTTCCCTGGATTTTTATGATACCGGCGTTGTCTTCCCGATCTGAACTTTTCACTGCGAACATCTGAGTTTGACCTGGATTGTCACTACAAGGAAATTCTATCTTGAAGTATTATAAAAAGTTATTTTGCGAATTAAAGAATCCAAATATATACTGGATAATTGATAGTATTTGTTTTGAACATTCCAAATAAATATACTCACCTTGGGTATGAGTTCTCATACTCTTTATATGTTTTTGATATAAACTTGTTAATAAATTATACATGTTATTAATAATTATACTGTTTTATTAATGAAAGCTTATTTGATACATTGAATTATTAAGAATTAAACTATAAATACAATATTTAACCAAGTAAAGGCATAATAATATACAAGCTAGTGATTTAGGATACCCCAGTTGTACAGCCTTCAGGGCAACGGGTTCGCAACTGGAAAAATAATAAAGATATAACTACTCATTGGTCAGTAAGAGGGGAGATCACTAGTGCGCATGATCTGGAGTGGTAAACTTTAGATATCTTGGGCGGTATTTTATAGCCATCATTATGGGATATAGAGGAAGGTATCTGTAAAGAGAAGGCAGATCTAATTAGAAAGTTATTTATATTTTTTTTAAAAAACGTTAGCCGGGCAAATCTATTATAGAAATCACAATAGTTGTATTGATTTCGAAACGATTTCGTATCAAGTAACTCCTTGCGGTACGCCAGTATACTAGTATACTACTGACTCCGATACGGATTCGTGTAGGCTGATACCGATCCGTATAAATAGTAAAAATTTGACCGTACGAACCATATACGGGAATCGAATATACTGATGAATCATACAAATCCGGCCTATCGCTACTGATAACCAGGCAATTATTATTATTATTGTCATCCTTCCGAGTTTGGAAGAGACAGCCTCCACGTCCCCTTAATTTCAACTACCGTGGCCGTCTTCAGGTGGCTGCTCCATTCTTCGCACATTGTGAATTTTCCTATTCCAGCATCAGAAGGATGGACCAGCGTAATGACCTAAAAGCAAATAAAACAACAGCAGTACTTACCTATTCTAATATTTAACAATAACTAAACGCCAATTTAAATTATTGTAAGTTCTGGATTGGTAGAGTTAATTTGGAAAGATTAATAGCAAAAAACTCTATTCTGTATCCAATCCTTAATTTTTATTATATTTTACTACCGGTTTCTGACTATGCTATCTTCAGGTATATAAAAACTTCAGTGGAAATACAAAGCTACGTCATGAATGTTGATATTTAAAATTTTTAGGTTGTATAAAAACATGACAACTATTACGTTTAAAGCCAAACTCTTAATTTTATTAAATTTACAACGTTTAAGTAGTGTACTATTGTAATATCGATAAATTACAATATTACGGTATTACAATAGTACACTACATCTTTTAGGTTTAATAAAATTAAGAGTTTTGCTGTGAACATAATAATTATCTTTGTTTGTGTGGTGTTTTTATTCGTTAATTAATTTTCTTAAATCATGCAACATAAAAATTTTAAATTTCAACATTCATGACGCAACTTTGCATTTTCACTGAAGTTTTTACATACCTGAAGATACAAAGTTCGAAACCGATAGTCAAACATAATAAAAATTAAAGATTGGATACTAAACACCGTTTTTTGCTATTAATCTTTTTCGAATTAATAGTAATTAAATTAAAAATTATATATTTTGAACATTTATTTATGCTAATAGCTATAATTTAACACTAATTCCAACAACTACAAAGTATGAAGTATTCATTTATAAATGCGCGCTGTCCTACTAAAAATCTAAATATCATGCTGTAACCTATTTGAGTCTTTAACAACATTGCTAAAAAAATCTAACCATTTGACCGACTCGTTCGATCGTTAATATCTGTTTCGCGTCGCGTCTAATTTAACCCCCTAGCTAATGCCCTAACTTCCGTACGCCACTCATTAGTGAGTGGACATTCAAATAGGACATGCCCCGCTGTATCTACCCCACCACATTCACAATGCGAATCATTAACCCTCACAATTCCACATAAATATAATTTAAGTGGCCCGATATTAACTCCTCCACCGCCTGATACGACAAATTAATCCTCGTTTCCCTAAAACCTATAACGTTGCGATAAATTTCCTAGTCCACCTCCCACTTACAGTAATATTACAAGTGCGTTGCCCCTCGCGCAACATATCCTAAGTTTCTAATAAATCAATCAGATTTTTTAAATGCCATAACACCTCTAATATAAATTAACTGTCATAATTCGAAAGCCCCGTATAAATTCCCACTCGTCCATAATATAACGTACTGCTTGCTCTATTACTGCAACTAAGTAATTCTGGCTAAAAATTATTCCAGTGATCCCTTAATTTAAACTGTTGATTATACAGGCTGTATCAGATATAGAAGTAAATATAATAATATGTAGCAGCTGTAATCATATACAATCAAAAAGTCTTAATGCACAGGGGGTCTATCTGTAAGCGTCAACGAGAAAAAAATATTTTGTAAATGCCATGGGCTAGAGCCGCACCTGTGCCCAACCTAAATGCTGTCCCGAGTATACCCCCACATACCACTATCATTCAGCCATTACCGCTGTTAGTTTTGTATGGATCGCCGCTTGGAGTGCAAGCCAATTCGAACATTTTATTTGGATTCTTCCCATCTCGAAAAAACGATCCTTTTCAGGACCATCATGATTTCATATAAAGAAAATCGAAGCTTGATACATCGGCAAAAGCGCGGGAATGTATAGATTCATTTTCGCGCGACATAATAAAAAGGCGTGTTTGCAAATTTTCTGTATCTACATTTATTTCTGTGTAATTCGATTCAATTCATTTTGCGTTATTTGATTAAATAAATCCAAAAGAAATAACTCAGATTCATGTGGTACCGTTTATTAACAACTAACTCTCGATTCGACAAAGCAAAAGAAAAATATTTACGTTTTTTGTAACTACTGAAGTCACATATCCGGTGAAACTCGTACGTCTTATCAGGATATTAAACATAATACTTTGTAGAGTTACGTAGAATGCTCTTAACAAATAAGGACTGTTTATTTTATGAAAAGAAGAAATTTAAAATGCCTCAGTTTTGCTATTTTTACAAGGGCCTTTATTTATTCAGAATGACGTTAAATGAACTTACGGCATACCATTAAGAATAATACTAAATGAGTGCAATGTATTTATACATAATGCCACGTTTAGCGGTTGCTTAACATGACGTTTCTTTGCATCAGGTCCGGACTAAAGAATTTTTGGCTCTAAATTTTACTTTTTTTTTATTTTTTAATGATGAAATCCGGTTTCGGCGGGTTTGTGCTTTATATGTCGTGTAGTTAACACCCAAGCAAAATTTACTTTTTTATTGGATACACCCTGTATATTTCAAACAATAAAGGCCGCCTCTGTATCTCCCGCACCCTTCGACCCATCCGTAAAAACGACTTGACAGCACCAAATGACAGCGAGTGACACTAATATACACCAACTGACTAACAGCACTCCACGGAAACAAATGACACTTGTCGAAAATCCGCTCTCATTTTGATTTTATACTTATTAAGACTTTTTTCTTTGTTTAAATAGGTACTATATTTGGACCAAATACTCGACCTTTTTTTTTAAAACACCCTTGTATTATGCTTAATTCGGATGTTCTATATATAGCACAGAGTTTTCATTAACTAATACACTAATTGCGAATGAGTTTTAAGGGAATTAAAACAACGAAAGGGACTACCTCTTCCCGCCCTCTCCCCCAAACACAGTTGCTTTGGATGAAGAGGGTTCAAAAAAAAATAACAATAAATTATTCAAATATGGGTGGCCGTGTCTATCGATCGCCAGAAGCCGGTCCTAGGGTAAGAATGGAACGGGGCCTAGCCCGCCTTGTCTGCCTCGAAAAAAATTCATCCCCACCTCACCTTCCACCCTCGACCGCTCCTTCCCCTGTGACGCGGCACGTCCAATTTTTTTCCAACTCGTCCTTCACTGTACTTACTAAACCGGCGACACGGCCGGATGAGACGCCAAGAGAGGGGGGGAAACAGGCGTATAATACGCCTTCCAGACCAACGGGGGCGGCATGCAGGCTGGAGATATCCAGCGCGCGACCTAAAAAATTCATGTTATCAATAATAATCAAGACGAGAAGGTCCCGTACAGTTCGCAGACTGGATCCCGGGGAAGCACCAGACCGTCTGCGGGCAAAGGGGGACCGAAACAGGGGGAGGAGAAGGGGCACATCAGACAGAGAGGGTCAGACTGTGACCTTGCCGTCGCTATGACGACCAGACAACGCTTATCCCCCCACCGTTTCCCTCCCCCGTTCGTGTCTCAGCCAAGGTGAATACCGCGGGCAGGCCGTCTGCATATTCCTTGGGAACCTGGGAAAATTTTTTCACCGTGAAAATTTCGGATGGGGGCGCAGAGGGAGCCGTTTGGAGAGGGAGGGAGGTGTAGAAGGGTGGGGGGGCGACGCGACTGTCGAGGTAGGGGAGCCAGACGGCGTCGCGCCTTCGTGGAAAACGAGGTTGAACAGGTGAGAGACTGAGGGCAGACGGGCACACAAAAAAAAAAATCGTTCGCTTCGGAAACTGTGTTAAAGTCAGACGGAATTAGGTGTCTACGTATACGGGGCGAAATTAAAACTTACTTTGCCGTACTTTGGGTGGGGGGATTATCTTTAACTCCTTGCGTTAAGGAATGTTTGTTAATTGTTTTAACGCTTTTCTGTAGAAATTGAAACCAACTGGTAATTAGAGTTTTTGGAAGTGTTTCTTCGGTATACCCTTATTAATCAAAGGAAATTTAATGTAATTAGTCGCTTTTTATTAAAAAAAAAAATAACTAGAGTGATCTATGTTATTCAAACCAATGTACTTTACCTCAAAGGAATTGTGGTTTGCTGTAGAAGCAACTAATTTTTTCGAAGCAATGGAGTGCTTCTCGTGGATAAAATAGTTGGTTCTTCAGTGGTGGTAGAAGACTATGAGGAAATCTAAGTCAACTGCTGATTAGTACCAATAAAAGATGCTACGAATTGGATTGGAAGACAAATCATGATCGACGTATGCAAATATTCTCGAATCATGCACCAAAACTCATTCGTACCAGTTGTTATGCAACGATATGATTTGAGTTGAGTCATATTTACTGAATCATTCAATCCATGCAATGTATGTGTATGTACATATTGCAAAGGTGATATTACACTGCAACCTAAAGAGATCTATTGTGTCCCCTACTCTTGCTCTTTTACAGCTGGCCTTTCAATCCTATTCCTTTCAGAAAATGTAGGATATCAGAAAGCCCCAGGTTAGGTAAGTCTTCCTCTTCGATTTCACGTGCTCCTAGGTGCAACGCCCTTGAGTTGCACAGTGCTACGCATTTTGAGAGGGGATGGATGCCATCCTGTTCCCCAATCTGCTCCAGTCGTTTTGCTCCTCCTTTTGTTCCTTCCTTGGGAGGTACTCTCACTTTGGAAGTGGAAGGCTTCTTATGGAGGTCCTGCTCCAATTTCTGTTTATTAGTGGTGTCGTCCGCTAATAAACATCCTTCCGCCATGGTTGATCTCCCACGAGTAGCTAAGGAAGAAAAGGTCCACCTCCACAGAGGCCCGCATGCAGAGATAAGGCTAAATACAATGGGTTGCGCCAGGTACCCCACGGTTGGACTAGTAGACTGATCTTCTATCCAGCCACGCATCCCATCAGCCTAGTCCGCCACCATAGAATTTAGGTTTTTATTGAGGTTGTCTCCTCTCGGTCCGTGCAGTTAAGCCAAGACCCCCCAACCTTTTCGGGACCTATCTCCAGTGAAAATCGGGAACAGAATTATTACATCCGCTTAGATCTTCAACAACCCTCAAGATTTAAGTATTGTTGTTGTGCGGATAATGCGCTATGAAGATGCCCATCTTATAAAATCGAACCCATTACACACACTAAAAAAAATGAGGTAATTTTTCTTGGTAAAAATCCCTTTTTTTGGCAATTTTCCGCACTGAATGGGGGAAAGAAAAAAAACTTAAGGAAAATATCGAAATGTTAGAAATTTTCCCATAATACAAGTATTTTACGTGAATATTATAGGAAAATTTTCGTTTCTCAGAAAAAAATATCTAACATTGTAATACCAAGAAAAATATTAATATCTCTTAGAAAAAACTTAAAGTTTCTTACAATTTGAAAAATTACACCATAGATATAATAATAATCAAGTGATAAGGAAATAAAGAAGGCGCACATGCGTTAACCTAGAATGTTCTGGTTCAAGTCAGACGTAGACAGAAATGACATAAATACTAACGCATTTTCTTGGGAATTGCATATAGGCATTTAATCTTTAAACTGCACGTACAGTGAAATTCCAAATTCATGTCTCCCTAAAATATCAGCGCGAACAAATGCTATATGTACTTTAGAATGCAAAAAATAGTAGATATGTAAAGAAAGATTGTACATTCACAAAGCCAAATCGTCGTTGGGTTTATTTATCAAGTAAAAAAATCAATTTACAACGACTCATTCATTCCCTCAATCCTGGCACTTTACATATATATACCTAAATGTGTAATTAGCAGTAAACTGCAGAAAAATGTATCTCACAATTACCACAATACATATACCTAAATATATACATGTATATCGATGTATAACATCTGTTTCGAATGGAAGGATTCATTTTAGCACGAACTGCTGAGTAAGCAAAGTTATTCGAAATATTAATTGAAAAATAAATCTCAACGTCATGGATCATCTTTAGAAATAAGGGGTAAAATTATTGCCCATTTCATGAAATTTATTTATAATTTGCTTCTTATTCTTATTTAATTAAAAGTTGATGTCTGAATGGTGTAAAACATAAAAAATAATATTCTTTATTAATTATAAAGACAATGGGCGGGAAAATAATTACAGATCGATTAGATTAAAAAAAAAAAAACAATTGAGCAAAACTGTGAAAATGTGTAGCAAAATAAATTATTCCGTACGTATACAATATTATATTGCCGGTAATTTAAAAAAAAAAAAAAGATGTATTAACCAAAGTAAACCGGTAGCATATCAAAGGTGCCGCATATGTATACACTAGATGTATATTTTTTTAATTCTCTCTATTTTATGAATTGAATGTTGTGTTTTGTTCCCTTAAGGAACCGCATTTATTATTTTGATTTATATTTTATACTTATATACTTACACAATTTATTCCTTTCGTTTCTTTTTTGACATATTTCATACATTTGTATAATGAAATGAATAAAGTTTATATTCTATTCTATTCATTTGTGTATATTGGCGAAATATAAACAACGCTTGATTTTTCGTAAATTGTTGCCTGGAATATGTTTTACATTTTAAAGTAGATATACCATTTACCCACGCCGACATTTTAAGGAGACGTGAATTTTGTATTTCACTATACATAAAGACATAAATGTTAAATTAAAAACTAAGGAAATATTACGAGGATCAAAAAAAAATTATATCATAAATCATCGTGTCCTCGTAAGGCTAATTCTAGTGTACCGCAAAATCGTGTAGAATTTACAATTATGTTTAATACATATCCATTTTTGTCAACTCTTTCGTTGTTCCAATTTTATGTTTCCATAAGCTGAGTTTAATTGAGTTAAAATATTTAACTTACCAAGCACAGAAAAACTAAAAACATTGTGGATCTTCGATTTCTCATGCATTTTAGGTCTTTCCAAGGCAAAACGCAAGGAAAACAAAAAACAGCTTGCTTTTGGTCATAACCACAAATCCAATAGTTATTTTAAATAGGTAAACGTTTCTATGAAATTTTCTTATCCGTATTTTAGAAGCAGACGCACAAACATTTTAAATTTCTGAAATGTTCAAATTCGGTAGCGGCCATCTTAGTAGTTTTATTTCGAGTTTTTCCTGTGGGGAAATATACACCAATATACATGTATATATTTACGTATATGTGTTGTGGTAATTGTGTGATACATTTTTCTGCAGTTTACTGCTAATTACCCATTTAGGTATATATATGGCCATAGGCCATAGTGCCAGGATCGAGGGAATGAATGAGTCGTTGTAAATTGATTTTTTTACTTAATAAATATACCCAACGATGATTTGGCTTTGTGAATGTACAACCGTTCTTTGTATATCTACTATTTTTTTGCATTCTAAAGTACATATAGCATTTGTTCACGCTGATATTTTAGGGAGACATTAATTTTGAATTTCACTGTACGTGCAGTTTAAAGATTAAATGCCTATATGCAATTCCCAAGAAAATACGTTAGTATTTATGTCATTTGTGTCTACGTCTGACTTGAAAGTGCTTTATTTAATAAATTACGAATACTGTTCATTGTAACATAAAACAACAAACACACACACGCATACACGGCACCACATAGAAAAGAAAACACAATAAACAATAACAACTGCACGCGAAGTTGTTGACCTGGCACTCACTAGCGTCTTTCCTATACTGATGACGCGCTAAGAATGTATCATGACTAACTACCGCGTGACTCGATCAATCAACGAACAATCAGCGGACCGAGAGGTGGCTGGCCCCACGTTAATGTAATTTTTTTTTAAATCCGACCACACCCTCTTCCGCTAGCTCTCCGCAGAGACCTCCAAACGTCTTGTCTACCTAAATAAATACAAAGCGTGTTTTGTCGCATCAAATTATGGGAATCGCAACGTTTGTTTTTTAATGATTAATTTCTGATTTGCAATGGCGGGGCCATGCATGATCCCGTCGCTCTTTAAGAAGAGTAGCCATTGATTTTACACCTGCAGGGGAATATTACCCTTGTTATATGTTATGTAGACGTAATACGTAAAAATACTCCTAGTATATTCCACCACTGATGTAAATTTTTATGGCAGTATTACATCAACGGATGAATATATCAAGGAAAAAGTTACCCCTGCAATGTAATTTTTTCACGGAAAATTCCTGTACTTGGTGGAATTTAGTGGGTAGCTTTAGATATCAAGGAAGTACTTTTCTTGTTGTAATGTAAATTTCCTTAAAAGGTAGCATATAGGAGGTAATTGATTCCTTTGTTAGTACAAAAAAATAGGGGAATTTCTTTAATTTATCGATAAGAGTAAGATACAGTTTTCCACATTTCAAAAAAATATTCCCAAAAAAACTATTTCTTTCACGTACTTTTTAAAAAATATTGACTTGTTAAGAGATTGTAAAAGTTTTTATTTTTGGTATACTATTACGTTTATTAAAGATTTTTTGTATTATTCTAACCTCATCCATTTTCCTATCCACCTCTACGTAGTTCTTGCTAGTCAATAAATTATATTTTATTTTAATCTCTTTTTTTAAATTTTATTCTACAATTACAATGCTACAATAATATCTATAAAAATATAATTTATTGACAAACTTAAATAAATTATATTTTAAACGTTGGTAAATTATTAATTGTGCTAACGTTGTATACAAATTGTAACTTGTTTCTTGTAATTGACAAACAACAATATATTGTTTGAAAATAAAATGGAAGTCATCCAAACTATTATATAATCAATTATTAAATAAATAAATAATATACTATTTGGCAAACTTTAGTAATAAATAGGTATAATATATACTTCATAATTTCTACAACTATTATTAATTAATGGAATGTATAAATTTTACTTATTGTATAAAATTTATTAAAAAATGTTGAAACGTCATTAAACTAAGAAAATTGCCTTTCATAAGCCATAAATCCACTAACACTTTATCCCATAATATTTCATTGTAAAGATTTTTTTCTTTATTTTTTTTAGAGTACACGTTTGTATAATCCAAATTATTTATTTTACATGATAAATTAGATTACAAAATTTTAGCCAGTTTTATTTTGACAGATGCAAATACTTTCACATGAAACGTCAAAAGAGACAATCGAAAAAAAAAACAAAATAATCTAATCCTTCACATCTACGAAACGATTCATTCGTTTATCCACATTCACTAATTCACATTAATCCACTTTAAAATTTGCGACACTTTTTTAACATTTTGTATAATATTAGCTCGGTATTAGACTTGACCTAGGCATTGGTTAAAAAGTTCTCCTTTATATCCTTATGACGTTCAATCCATACCACTTTGTAAATCATTAACCTGATTGTTTGGAAATGATTACACAACTTCAATTGAATTTGTTAAAAGTGAACATAACTCATGGTCTGACTAAGGTATTTTTACAATGGCTTTAAAATTTTTAATTGAGCTATTAAAGTTGCATAAAAAGCATTATAGTCCATGCCATCTAATTGTAAAATGTTTTTTTTTATTTATTTAGCGGTAACATTTATTTCATCTATCTCTCTTCGTCAAATCCTTTCACATATAATTTATGATAATTTAACGAGGCGATCGGATGATACACGGCTATTTATATACGGCGTCCTTTCAAAATTAATTCGTTTTTGCTCGCTCAGTGAATTTTATATGGTTATTTTAAAACCAGGAAGCGATTCTTCGTCTGAAATACCTGAAATTTTCTAAATTTGACGGGCTTCCTCGTTCAAGGTGTGGGTTATTCCGATATGTGAGATCAGGATAGATGGTAAATAGAAGGATAAACTTGTTTTAGCAGTATTCACTTGACATTTATAACATAGATACACAATTTGTTTAATTTTAAAAATCTTTTATTGTAAGATTCGTTAGGAATCACATGCAGCACACAGTGGCGGCTCGTGACGTTTTATGCAAGGGATGATACTATAACCTATGTAACTTTTCTCGGTCAATAAGTATTTATAATATTTATATGTCTGTATTTATGTATATGTTTATTCGTAAACTATTAATTGTGCTAACGTTGTATACAGATATTAACATATTTTTGTAATTGTCAAACAACAATAATAATAAAAATAAGAAAATTGCCTTTTATTAAGCCATAAATCCGCACTAAAGAAACAAAATTAATAAACATCGTTTATTCAGTTGAGTGTATTAAAATAAGAAAAAGATATATTGTACGGGTAATTTTTTTATTATATTGAACAATTTTCTTTATTGACGGTCACGTTGAAAAAAGTAAGTTTATTGTATTAACAAAATAAAGTGTATTACTTATTAGAAAAACAAATTCTTAAATAGTTTGTTAATTTAAAGTATATTATTAATTAAAGTATGTTATTAATTTGATTAAATATTTTATTATTTCTTTGAGGTATAACTTATTTTTAATACTGAGTTAATTGTATTTATAAATGATTTTATAACGGTATTGATTGTTTCCAATCATTTCACTCTAACACATACTATGTTTTACGCTTTTTCTGCAGGTACAGTGTATGCAATTGTTAAAATTGTTTCTTCAGAACTTCAGATTCACATTCTACATAGTCCCTTCTACCCAGGTATAAATGCATCTCTTGTGCAACGTATTTTATCTGTTTGCATTTTATTTATTTATTTATTTATTTATTTATTTATTTATTTATTATCCAACAGCAGAAAATCTGCTAATTACAGGATAAACTTAAACTAATTAAAATAAATCTAAATAAATCAAACATGTTACTGAACAAAAGAAAGAAGAAAACATTATGTTAAATTTCATTATAAAGTACATAAAAACCTTAGTGTACCGATATATAACTAGTAAATAAATTCACTAACTATTACAGAATGCGTAACTAAAATTAATGATAGTAGGTAATATTAAGCAGGCAGAAAAATAAAATAAAAAAAAAACCCAAAAAACAGAAATATATAAAAATTATGAATTAATCAAATTTATTTTTACATAATTTTTTAATGAAAAGAGACTAACATTAAAAAGTAATTTATAAAAGTAATGCGTTTAGTGTTATTACAGGCAAAATTAAGGTATTTAGTACGCTCCCTTTTCTTTTATTTCTTAATCCCACTTGAAAACTTGTTAAATACGTAATTATTATATATTATAGATATTCAGATTACCTAACCTAGCTTTATATGTAATGAACAATAAGTGGATATCCAATATTTGACATTTTGCGTGTGTGTGAACATTAAAGTAGGTGTAATATGCTTTGTTTTATGTGTAACACTAATTTTGCGGAGCTTGATACATTAGCCAGACATTTCAAACATGTGCATAACCTAAATGCAAATATAGTGTTTTAGTATTTTATAGAAAACGATTATCATTTATCGTCGTGAACGTCATCACGGTTAGAAAAGCCGATAGTTAATAGATTTCTAACGGAAAAGTTGGTAATTTAAGATTACTATAGTTACAACTAGGTAGGTACCTTAATATAAAACTCTTAACATATTTTATGAATTTTATCGGATGGTAAAGAAAGGGAAAATGTATAAGCAATAAATTTAAGGATATGCAAAACTGATAAGGAGAATTCCAAAACAAAAATATTGCAAATGATTTGGTATGTATAAATGTATATGTACGCTCTTTTCTCAAATATTATTTATTACCTATTTGGTGTTTCAGACTTTGAAGACGGGACAGTAGCTATAATACGGTCGTTAAGATTTGATAACTTATTACCCAGCGAATTGGATAGCTTGTGGCAAGCTTATACGAACTAAAGACTAAAGGGTTGTTCGTTGGCGATACACCAATTACACTTTCTTTCTCAGAAGCATAAAGAGAAAATCCTCTATCCTATTTTAATTAGGAGCCAGTGCAAAAAGTATAGTACCAACGAACAAACCTTAAATCACATAAGAAATGCTGACAGAATGTAGCAGAACATAATAATTTGATTTGTAAATAAATAATGTATGCTAATATTAAAATTTATCAATAAATAGTATCGGTAAGTAAATTTATTTGTTGCACTGTAGCTGCACCTTTTTAAAGTTGGTTGTATTATTAAGCGAATTAGTTATTACTAAAGGTTGCCAAATAGTATAACCGGATTTAGAAAATGTGCTGTTAGTATAAAAGACTTGAACCTCTTACACTAACTGCATATTTTCGAAATCTGTTTATATTATTTGGTAAACTTTAGTAACAAATAGGTATAATATATAATTCATAGTTTTTACAACTATTATTAATTAACGGAATGTATAAATTTCATATAAGCAATAAAGAAGTTAATTCATACAATGTACCACGCTTAGCAATATGATAATCCAGTTTATATATAATATGAACTTACTTTATTGTATCAAAAACTTCTTTAATCACTTTAATGTATACCGATTTTTAAAGCAATAATTTATGTTTATTATATTCATAATCAAGTGAATAATAAATTCATTATATCAACAATTTTCTTTATTGTATAGATGAACCTATATATTTATTAATATAATAAACGCACATACTTTGATAAAAGTGTTCGTTGGATGAATTTTGATAAAATAATTATTGAATTATTGTACCTTTTTTATTATATTTGTGTATATTTTTCGTTCAGTGCATTAACACTTTGTCGCATAATAAAATATATTGGCTAACTAATAAACTCAAGAAATTTATAATGAAATATTAATCATCAATATCCGATTGGACCCTTGCATCTGCTTTTTCTTTGTAGTTGTTTTTCCTTTGCAGAATGTGGTTTTACAATATTTATCATCAAATTGTAGCACAAAATTTATAGTACCTGTAAAATTAGAGCCTATTGTAATATTACTGGTAGTACAGTAAATTTAATATACTGCAGGTAATAATATTTCGTTACAGTTAAAATTTGTAAAATTTTGAACGTGTTGTAAATTTACAAATATAATTTGTATAAAAGGAAACCACAAAGTAAGATTCCTTTTCACAATTGTATTATTACAAATTCTATTGCATTTGCAGATTGTAGCCATTACAAAATCATATGTAAGTTTCAAAACAATTTGAAACACTACATTCAAATGTAAGTTTACAGTGATAATCATGGATAATTTTGTTACTCACGATCATCACTGTAATTGTACGAGATTAATTACTGCAAATTTTAGTATAGCGTGGTACTGAATTAGTGGACGAAATTTAAAGACTTTTTTTAATTTGTCTTATGCTATATTTTAAAGCAACCTCTAATAGTTACGTACACACATACCTCAGTGATTGTACCTTTTTCAGTGGAGATTTTCGTTTTTCTAAAGACAAAAACAAAAACCAGAAAAAAGGCATTTATGCCGGAACATTTGTACAACTACTTCAAGAGCTCGCTTGCAATAAAGTATAAAAAGTATATTTTCTACCACAAAAATGAAAGCGTTTCAGTAGCCACAGTAGCAATGTAGATATTCGATTTATTCCATACACATATGTATCTTCTACACACCGGGAACTAGAAAACAAAATTTATAAAAAAAATGTATTTCAAACATAATATTTATTCACAATACATAATAAAATAATAAATTCCATAAATATAAATATAGATGAAATCCAAAATGAACTGTGTCGCAGGTAATTTATTAATGCTGCAATTTTTCCAGATTTTTTATTTTCATTTCACGAACCTTTTCCTTGGTGTACTTTTAGTATAACTATATGTATCATTGCACAAATTAAAAAAGTGCAGAACATTTTTGTATATATTAAACTAAATTATAATGAAAACAAAATATTTTTTATAATAACAGTGAATATTGTCTATGCGGTTGAAAATCGTCGTTTTCCTATGCATATAGTGCAATTGTCCAAATCTATAAACAAAAAAAAACATTAAAATTATAAATTATTCACCAACTTATATTTGCATTACTAACTTGTGTAATAATTATAGATGCCGTTATTGTTCTTAAATGCTCTTTGATGGTCTGTCCAAACCAACCTGTTTCACCGCGACATTTTCTGATCTGTTGTAATCCCCTTTTTTCCTAGAGGACGTTCTCTAATTTTGCCCTCGTAATTAGGCCTATCATCTTTGAAAGCGGCTTCTTTGTGTAGCTACTAGCTGTTGGGTTCTCCTCCCCCAATACTAGAAATCTTGTCCTTGCCAGGCCTTCGCATTGGCACAACACATGAATCGGTGTTTCCTTCCTCCTCTTGGCAGTATCTTCAGGTTGCGTCATCTGCCAAGCTTATGTTGTACATATGCCTATTTAGTTTACAGTGACCAGTGAGCAGACCTTCGATCATTTTGTGCTTCCTGTCTTTATTCAGTAGATCTCTCGTGACTTCAGGCCTCTGCTCCTTTAGATACCCTTTTGCCTGTCTTTGTCCGGGTGATTTTTCCCACCACTCTCTGGACTGATTATGTATCCATTCATTGATGGATTTTTTAATACAATATACATATTATTAAAGCTAATGTCAAAATTTATGCAGTTTAATTTATTATTACTGTAATCGATGAATTATAAAAGTTTATTATTTGTATCAGAGAATTTTGGATGCACATATCTTTTTAGTCGTCGAGGACCTGCGTCCCAAAAATATTTGTGCAATACTGAATACTGTACGTGTTAGCTCATTGGTGATACCACATGTTTAATCGTTCTATTTCGAAAATATGTAATGTTGCAAGCCACATTTAATCTACATAGCATTCTGAACTAGTTACTCTATTTACATATTTACGTCTGTTACATTTATTTTGAAAGGTTCCCTGGTTTAAGCTAAAATATAATACCGACCACCATAATCTTTCAAGCAGTATGTAATTTTATCTATTAAGTTTGTCAATTTACAGTATTTTGTTAATGCTCTAATGATAGTGTCTTAAAGTGACAATACAGTTAAATTGTAATTATACCTTGAAACTCATTGTACGTGTACTTTTTTTTTAATGTTACATTGATTGCCACACTAATATCCTTTAATTTTCTATGTAAATTTACAGTGGTTATATAGGTGCCTTTTTAAAGTGTAAGGGATTTTACACCTGCTGCTGGGAAAAGCCTCATGCACAATGAGAACTACCCTACATTAAAGTATTTCTGCCCCAGAAAGTGAAAATTTCCTGTATTTCAGTGGCTTTACATCCTATTTCAATGTACCTATATTTTACCCAAAAAGACGTTAACCTTGCAGAGTTACTCTAGTTATAGTGCATGTACTAATTTCTTCCAACGGCACCAAGAGGTTGCTTATCCAGACCCTGTAACTTTATTTCACTTTATGTTTGCAAAACTTGAAAATCTGCTATTTTGTTGCAAACTTTAGGAGCACGGGTTCACTTTGTTTAAATATGAGATGATAAATATGAGATTTCTATAAATTTTTATGTATTTTTTTTATAATATTAATTTAAAAAAAAGTATCATAAATTCTATTTCCCAATTCCAAAGTTCTCCTTTATTATTCAAACAAATTGTTAAATCATGATCATCACAAACAGTCCTAAATTAATATACAACGAGTTGACCATGCACCATGACCTTTTTAAAGCGTTCCGAAATCGGATTCTTGCCGAGTGTTACGTAGTCGTTTAGTCTGTGCCATCATCGAATAAAAGGTTGATAAATCTACGTGTTTCCATACATATGTATAGACATATATAAAGACGTTTTCCGTTTGAATATTAATTTTGTTTTTTATGCAAATAGATTCACTAATATTTGTCTACTAATAACTATGCTGCTAGTTACCATACCTATGATAAAGAGCGATTTCGAATGTCACCATACAAAAAAAAACAGACGTTGTCTGGTTCTGCAATATATTATATGATTCATGAGAATAATAATAAAAGAAACACTGTTGATATGAGAACTGTATGAGGTAAAATTGCAATCATAAATTGTATGTATTTCCAAGTGTATAAAATAATTAATTTACATAAAGTTCGCTTACTGCGAATTAAATTTGTATAATGAAGTTGAAGTCACAACCGATAAAAATCTTTCGGCCATGAACTTAAGATAGGGAAAGTAGATAGTTGATATTCTAATTCTAATCAAGATTTCATTTTACAAAACGATTAAGGCAAAATATTGAAACCTTCCGGTATAAAAACTGTATCAATCAAGACCGTATTAGCATTTTAATATCAAAACGTGTCGTTAGATTAGATTTCTAGGTACATTTTCAATCGTTTTGCACTTAATTTATAATAATATCTTGGGTACTGAAATAAAATCTTTTAGGTATTTGGAGGAACAATTTGTTCAATTTGTTTTTCGCCATCAGAAAGACTATATTTAAAACAAGCTATGGTAATAATTTGAACTTTTGATCTTTGATAATTTTTTGCGAAAAAATTTTTAACTCTTAATAATAATCTAAATGGGGATCGGACAATGTGTAAGTATTCACAGCTTGTCAAGTACTGAATAAAGTACGGTTTTGTATCGTTGAATACATTCCAATTGCGAATAAATAAATGTATCGAAGTGAAGGGGGCACAGTTTCGAACATTTTTTGAAATATTAGTTTATGTTAAATTAAAAAAAAAACACAAAATCATGTTTGTTTGGTTCTTTTTTTTGTGTATCTTGTAGACGTTCACAATCACGCGATTACAGCGCAATCTGTTACGAATCGAAAAAAAGTTTCAAACAAAAACTACATATTGATGGCATAAAATCCGAATCTGCTATACAAAATGGGGGTCCCATTTAAGATTTCAAAGTTGTCTCCCCTTATTTTAGTTTAGATTTATTTTAGTTTATTTGCTCATTTATATTTTAAAAAGTTAACTTTTCTGTTAATCTATTTTGCTGTTTCATTTTTAATTTTTTCCTATCACCTTGTTTGGGTGAGTAGAAGCATTTTTCCATCATTTAGCTTTTTCAGTTTTAGTAATTTTCTAGCATTTGTCCACGCTTAGATTATTTTAATTTGTGAAACCACGTGGGTAGTAATTCAAAGGTTTTATAGATTGAATAATCTTCCTGAACAAATAAAACCTTTCTTTGTTGCTTTGCATAGAAAATAGCATTGTCCTATTTTAAATTAGAGTCTAATGCAGTTTTTATTTTAGGCCAGAACCTTCAGTTCAGGGTTTTTTTTCTGCACAATTGTATATTTTAGCCCATTTGTTGAAATAAATTTATTGTTTAATGGCGTCAGTGCGTTATAAAATTCTGTTCCTTTATTTTATATTAAACCTTTTCAATTTTTCGTGTAATTAAGAAAGTCTGACTTCATTTACTCACAATTTACTTTTCGTGGTTAGATTAAAGTTCTAATTTGCGAGGGTAACTCTGGGATTAATAGTTTATTTGTTCACTAAAAATCTTTTCTGTTGAGCTAGCTTATATTTTTTTCTTTTTCATTTTAAATTCATTTTAGCATTTTTTATTTATTTCAATTAATACACAGCAATACGTATGCATCTACATAGTTTTACGAAGTCAGTAGAGAATATTATATAAGGTTCTGTATTCACATGTAAGAGAACTTCATATTTACAAAGAAAAATCTAGAAAGTATTATATGGTTACAAATTTTAGAAACTTATTAAATTACAATGAAAAGTAACAATAATTAACACAATTTAGTGAAAAGAGCTTTCCCTGTTTTTGGCCTAATTGCGTCAATATTTTGAATAGAAGTCTTGAGATAGGGGCGTTGATTGGATTTATTTAGATTTAATACATTTTGTTGATAATCGTTTAAATTTAACGTGCCGCTAGATATAACAAACTTACCATCATTTTCAAATGTATTGTTGTGGAAAATTACAATGTTTTGATATTAATAATATGTAAATTATTTCTAATCAATGATAAAAAGACTTACCGAGTTTTTGTTTTATTATTTTAAATAGTTAGTGACTCTTTATTCCTGCTTGTTTTATTTTTTTTTTTAATAAAATAGAAGAAATAAAGAAAATGTCACTATTGCCTATTTAAATAAGTAATACAATTATATATTTTTATTTATATTTCATCTTGTTACAGTGCCTAAAACGTATTCAAAATATAAATTATTTTAGCAATTCTTATTTTTCAATGAAAGCCTGAACGGAGATATTTGAGTGCTGTACAAATATAAATAAACAGCTACATCTAAGACGCCGCCAATGCGTAGAATATTGCGAAAACACAGTTGCGTTGTGGTTCGTGTCGAACAAACAAGTTATGTATATATGCGTCATCGCTGTGCATTGAAATATTCCACGTGATTTACAGGCGTATGTAGTTTTTATACACGGGTGTGGTTTTCTTACTCGGTCAAAACAACTAGAGGATTTATACGGGCAATCGCGTAACTTTCTATCGAAACCCCTATGTGCGTGTATTCGTTCGGAACGCAGACCTCCTTGCTGTGATTATTACAAATCTTATTAAGACCTTTTTTTGATTTGATGCAGTGTTTTAGAGATATTCTGTTGTGTCAAGTTAAAAAAAAAACTCACCCAGTACTTAGATGCTTGGAAGGGCTCCTTCACCCTGACACCGGCATTGTGCATACGGATTTTTTTTTCTTCAACATGTTTGGTTTCTGGCTGCGTGAAAACTCCTTTTTTTGGGTTTCCATTAGATGTATTGTAACTAGTATTGAAGGTATAATAACGCGATTATTGCATCAATTTATTGTTCATTATTTTAATTATTAGAAGTTTACTTTATAAAAATCACTAAAATTTATTAGGATTCTGAATAATATACTTGCGATTAGCATATCAATAAGTAATATTTATTGCATTGATTCCAGGTTCCATCGTTAGTTAATAAAATCTTTTCCATTGATTTGCTTAACTCGTTCTTTGGACCAATTTTAATGCATTATTTCATGTGAACAATGGATTCTTTCATTGCTTCAGGACCCATTTTTGGTTCAGTGGATCGACCGGTTGATCGCGATAGATTTGTTGACAACCTCTGCCTTAGAGTACTATTATTAAACCGTACCCTAACAGCCAGAAATATTACATAGATATTTTTAAAAATATATTTTATAAATATTTTTCGTGAGAGGTTTTTGAATATATTTTTCATATTTTTTTCTAAATATAGATAAAATATTCAATTAAAATATTTATTCCAGATTTTAAAATTAATGTAAGCGCTATATTTTTTCTAAAGTATTTGTAAAATATTTATATGAAAATTGAGATTTTTTATCTATCTATTTAATTTGTCAAAATGAACTAAAATTGTTCTTGGCTATTTAGAATGTATAACGTCGATAACGAAAAGTTGAAACATACATAGAGTTGTCTAAAAGGCAAGAACTTGTTTTTTCACACTTTTTTTTCACTTTTAAGCCATACTGAAGGTTTATCAAATTAATCACTATTTTTTAATTGAAGTGTTCTAAATAAAAAACAAACGTATTTATTATCATTTTATTTGAATAAGCCAATAAAAATGAAAAATACTCATTTTTAAGTCCAGCCTTGGCTGGTGCCAGGTACAACCCTATGGCTTTTTTCATATCTTCGGTAGTGGCGCTCTCATGGCGTTTCCTTGTGGCCTCTAAAACAATGCCAATTGTATTAGATCATACCATGAATAAAACATCGTACAACATTATCAACACCTACTAATACATTTGGAGCATTTACAATAATTGGAGTGGTAGCTACATTCTAATACTTACGATACTTATTTTTACTTTATTTCATAATATTTGAAAACATTCTACGTACAAACAATAAAACAACACAACGTATTCTAACCTCTATTTGAGGTTATGACGCTTACCTACCAAGATTAATCTCTTAAGCAAATCAACTAGCAATTTATCTGGTAGATGCAGTACATATATGATGCATAAAATTCCTATAATTATATTATTAAACGATTTCTGTACATAGTGATATTGAGCATTCCAATTATCTTATAAATGCCATGACATGTTCAAAGTTTTGCTTACCTCGTAGTCACCACAAAACTACACACCCCGCAACAATTAATTACACAGTTAACCCTAATCTGCCTAATCGTATACTATTATAACTATGACATGTAACGGACAAACGAATGAAAACGTTGATGATACGCACGTGCGCGTATGCATTCTGTGTACCTAATCCATAGACGCATAAACAATACTAAATCATATAACACCGACACCGTAATGAATAGAGGTCTTGTGTTGACGTTCGCAACTTACAAATATTACAAATAATATAATACAAAACGCAGATATATTAATAGAAAAGTTACAGCGCTCAACTTAGATACTAATTAAATCATAAATATATTATCTAATTTAATCTTTAAACTACAAACTACTCACACTAAATAGGTACAAACCTTCTTACACATACATACAATATGCATATTTTACCCATTTTATATTATTCATCCTACGCACCAAATGTACAAAAGCAAAAATTCAATCTTTTTTTTTTATATGAAATAATATTACAGAAATACAATGCAAAATATTCTTGCAGAGTTATGAAAAATATATTGAGAAAATATTTGCAATAAAATATTATTAATGCTACATAAGATATATATTTTTTAAATGTTTTCCTAATATATTTTCTATAATATATTTTATGCATATTATATTAATATAACTAATATTCAAGAAAGATTTAATATTTTTTAAATATTTATAAAATATGAAATAAATATAGTTGGTCACTGGGGTAGTTACACTTGATAATATCGTTTGAGAATATTTTTAACAATTTTCAAAAATCATATAAATTAGAAATGATTTAATAATATAACCGTTTTATCATGGGCAAAACCAATTACTAATTTCCATAACAAGATATTTTTAAATGAATATATCGAAAACATAAAGCAATTTTGACAAAAAAACAACTAAAGGCAAAGGCCAAGTATCACGCCCGGCAAAAAAATACTCGGAAACTGGGAAGAAACTACAGCTGTTATTGTGAGGTGAGGTCAGTGTCAAAAATATAAATACCATATTCTGGGAAAATCTATAACAGCTCGCAAATATTAGAACCGCAAGTAATATACATATATATGGTAATGGTATACATATTATGATATATACACAGAACAACACGCACATAATAAATACATCGGTATTCCGAGGAATATTAGAATAAGATCGATAAGTCTGAGTGCTGTGCGAAGTAGCGAATTGTGAGACGGCCGAAAGCCGAGAACGAAATGTCAAGGCCTCCTCGAGCAAGCGTTGAGCTGGGCCGGGCTCCGCCACGCAGGTCGAACGAATATTCGGTTAAGGCAGTCCTCCTTTCGGGCGATGCGAAAATATCGATTATCCCAAACGACTGGCATCCACACGAATTTTATATATAAAGTTCGTGTTTTCTGTTCCAGACTCGTGCGTCGAGAAGACATTCTATTTGAGGTAGATCGCGAAACAAGGGAAAAAAACGCTGGCGTCAACGAATTTTGACGTTCAGTTTTTATGTCTATTGTATTTGTTTGTTTTTTTTCTATTCAGCTGAGAAGAATTGAGAGAAAAAAAAGAAAAACAAGCGAGCATCCAATTAATATTTAATTTTAGACAATAGAATTCCTCTGAATACATTTCTGGATTGACTTGTGGCAATTAAGTAGTTTAATGTTGGTTTTTAAAAGTTTATCTAAATATTTACTTTATAGCTCAATATGGAAAGAAATATACACCTAAACATTACAGAAGGAGCAGTTGCACTTTCAATAGAAGGCGCCCTTGAAAACACATCAACGCCCTCGATCAACCAATCCTTAATGGAAAGGAACATTAGCCATGCAACCAGCAGGTGGGTTGACTGCATGCTAAGAGGCAGAGTGGTCTATGCCCAGATGCTATATAAAAGTATCGTCATGAGGACCACTAGAGGGTGTTCTCAAGGGGGTTACTGTCACCATCACTACTGCTGTGGAGCTTGGTCGTGGATAATCTCATCGGGTCATAAACGACAAAAGAATATGGGCGCAGGGGTACGCTGATGATATTGTCATTGTAGCTAAAGGAAAGTCCCCGAACGTGGCAGGCATCATGCGTAATGCACTGCGAATGATGCCTTTCACAAGGACTCCCAGTTAATCCACAAAAAACAGAATTGGTTGCTTTTACCAACATGAGGAAACTCAATGGCCTAAGCGGCGTTAGACTGTTTGGGCAGGAGTTACAATTAACAAAGGAAGTGAAGTATCTGAGTGTTACCCTCGATGCGAAACTGAGCTGGAAAAATCACTTAGTTAAAACAACGACCAGGGCTACGCAACTATTCTGGCGCTGCAGGAGGGTTGCTGGCAAAACCTGGGGATTAAAGCCGAGGGTGATCCATTGGCTATATACTGCCGTGATAAGACCAGTGATAACCTACGGGGCAGTAGTCTGGTGGAAGCTGCTAACGGCTGCCCAGAGACAGGCATTGCTTTGAATCACTGGTGCAATTAAGAGCACAGGGACCGCTTCTTTGGAGACCATTGTGGGCGCCTCCCCCGCTGGAGCTTTATGTGAGAGCGGAGGCAATAAATGCGATCCTTAGACTGAAAGCAAAACAACCTGTGGCATCCCAACTTTGAGGTGGAGGGAACACTTATATTACTTATACTACGGGTATGATGCTGGACAAGCCATTGCTGCAAATACCCACGGACAGCGTGGCACCCGACATTATCTTCACTGAAAAGATGAAAATCTCCATGCCGAACAGAGACCAGGCACGTAGTGAGATTACTGCTAATGATAATTGGTTCACGGACGGATCCAAATACAGCCAGGGTACAGGAGCCAGTATTAGTGGGCCTGGCCCTATTCAAAGGATATCCCTAAGCCTAGGGAAGCATACAACGGTCTTCCAGGTAGAGGTATTCGCCCTTGCAGCCTGTGCAGAAATGATTGCAAAATGGGGCTACATGAGGAGGAAAATTAATATAATGACCGCCAGCCAGGTTGTCATTAAGGCAGTCTCGAAGCTCGTAACTAGGTCAAAACTAGTTGACTGCAAACAATCTCTCAATACACTGGCACGAGACTATACGGTATCTCTGATTTGGGTGCCGGGATATGAGGATATAAAGGGCAATGTAATAGCCGACGAACTAGCCAAGGAGGGCTCTAAAAGACACTTCATGGGTCCAGAGCCCGTATGTGCGATTACTAAGGATTCCGCAAGGGAGATCTGGACCTGGTTAGACAAAGAAAGTACAAAGAAATGGAGGTCGACTGAAGGTCAACTCCACACCAACATAACCATAACCATAACCTACTCAGGCGAAAGATTTATTCGCATTGAAGAGAAACCATTACTAGGTTGGTAACTGGACACTGTCCTCTGAAAAAGTATCTATACAACACAGGCCGTGTAAGCGAACCGTAGTATAGAAGATGCGAACTACAGGAGGAAACGAGTTTACATGTAATCTGCACATGTGAGGAACTGAGGGTACTTAGGCAGAAGTACTTCGGGAGAGATCTATTGGAGCCCTCGAAGGTTCTCAAGTTTCCACTGGGGCAAGATAGTGGGCTTTATAGAGAACACCAAGCTACTCGAGTGGAAATAAGAGAATCAATAGGAATGGTACAATGAGCACCTAGCTCAAGTGCCCACAACAATGAATGAATGAATGAATGAATGAATGAATGAATGAATGAATGAATGAACCTACTCAGGCGCAGGAAGAAAGAAGCTAAAACCTAACTATATTTTCATATCAATCAACCGATCTGAATTGGTTCTATATCTTTTCTGCCCATAAAATATCCGTGTGACGGAAATTGTACCAACGTAGGATAAAACATATTTGTAGGTATCCTTCTTAGGTATTATTAAGAATTTATTTAAATAGTTTGTATCAATGTATAGATTTTTATGCTTAACACGTATGCTCGAACCGAAGCGAGGTCTCTCGTCATGCATTCTGGAGAACAGATATAATTAATATCGTCTCTAATTAAGATACATGCTCTAGGTATACTGGTATTGTCACATACTACTCTACTGCCTTTGCAGGGGAGTCCTCTTACCTGTTCTTTTCAGATGCAGGGTTCTTGGATTAGAGCCATACTGAGATTTTCTTCTGTGAATGTCCTGGAATAACAGCGGAAGCTCCTTTAGCGTTTTGGACGTTCACTTGGGCGATATTTATGCCCGCCATCTCGTTGTTAGTAGTTTTTGATCGCAATAACCCGAGGAATCAGACCATAAAATTTGTTGCATATATTTACAATCACCTGTATATCTGCCTCACATAAGTTGCGTACTGCCAACTGAATTTGAACCAAATATAATAGGTACTTGTAAAGTAATATACGTAAATGCATATACAGGGTGAGTTTTTTGTCTTGACACAACGGAATATCTCTAAAACACTGCTTCAAATCCAAAAAAGATCTTAATAAGATTTTTTATAATGTAGGGGGCTCACTGAATGGTGCCGAACTCGATCCCCCACCTCACCCCCCAGAGTGGGAGGGGGACAACTTGGAAATCTTAAATGGGAACCCACATTTTGTATTGCACATTCGGATTCTATGCCATCAAGTATGTAGTTTTTATTTGAAACTTTTTTTCGATTCGTAACAGATTGCGCTGTAATCGCAAAAGACATTATTGTGAACGTCTACAAAAAATACACAAAAGAGAGAAGCAAGCAAACATGATTTTGTGTTTTTTTTATTTTAACATAAACTAACATTTCAAAAAGCCATGTCAAATCCCCATTGGTTGCGCCAAGTTGAACATCAACATCCTTGGAACGTAAATGTTTGGTGTGGAATAATTGGCAATAGGCTTATTGATCCATATTTCATCGATTGAAACTTAAATGGTGAAAAATATCGAAACATCTTGCAGAACGGACTTCCAGTGTTACTTGAAGACCTTCCCTTGGACGTTGTGTGCAATCATTCCAATTGCGAATAAATAAATGTATCGAAGTGGAAATGCACATTATCGAACACATTTTCTGAAATGGGTATGATAAAGTAGAGTTCTTCCTTGTTGAATGGCTTTCTGAAATGTTATTTAATGTTAAAATAAAAAAAAACACAAAATCATGTTTGCTTTCTTCTCTTTTTTGTGTATTTTTTTCTAGACGTTCACAATCATGTTTTTTTTTGCGATTACAGCGCAATTTGTTACGAATCGTTTCTAACAGTTTCTAACAAAAACTACATAGTTGATGGTGTAGAATCCGAATCTGCAATACAAAATGACCATTGTCACCATGTCACCATTCAGAGCATTATGACAAATCTTATTAGGATCTTTTTTTGATTTGATGCAGTGTTTTAGAGATATTCCGTTGTCTCAAGATGAAAAACTCAGCTTGTATATGCAATAAAATAAAAGCTCAAGTGATGTTTTTAAGAAAAAAAGGGAATAAATACCTATATAAAATTACCTCCTATACGTAAAACGAATATCCGAATATTTACATTGCTTTTACTTTGTTCCAGCAATGTGGCCAACATGGAAAAGACGATTACCCCAACTGGACGAGAAATACGATGGGTATCAACAAGCAGGGGTACGAGGCCAAGATGACCGAACACCAGAACCAGATGCAGAAAGGTAACTTTAATTTCTGTAAGTCATCCTTTCTTTTTATTATTATTTTTATTTTTATCTTATATTTATACATCAATACGTAATCTATGCAATAATTTAAAACTTACCTAGGTAGATATTCATTATTAGAAGCAAATCTGTAGAATTTCGGCAAATTAGTGCCCGCAATAATCTGCTGCCCTTACCTGTTATTAATTCACAAATATACTTGACACAAATTGTACACTAGCCGAGTATAAAATCAGAAGTTACATAGAAAAAACAAGAGTTAACTATCTTAGGCCTATTTGTGCTAATAGACAGACACATGATTATTATGCTTACGCCGAAAGAAAGGATCAAGAATTTAAAAGATCTGCGGTTGATATGGCAATATGAGATAAAAAGTTTCCTCATTTACGATTGCAATAGTGAATTTTGAGATGCAATTATATTACATAAAGATCGACGACATGCCAGGTTTACAAGTCTTGGTAGTAACAAGAAGAACTCGCCAAATATTAAGCATAACAACGACGTTCTTGACAAATCCTTTTTCTCGGATGAAGTATGATTTCATTTAACAGGATATTTAACAAAATAAATTGAAAATTCACTTACAGTTTACATTACAACAAATTGAACTGAATAGGGAAGAAGTGACGAAAATCAGATGTGAATACATGGATGACACTCCTCATTCGATTTGGTACAGAGATCAATACATTCGGTATGGCTGCTTGCGGAAAATTGTTCCATTCCTCAATAAGAGCCAATCAAAGCAAAAAACTTGTAAAAGAATGACCGTGTTTATCAAGTATTTTGCAGTGTTATGACAGTTTAATTTCATTCCGTTCTGTGCATTTGTTTCTACCCTTTACAAGGCCACCTGTCTTCACAGTATACATACTAATTCGTTTTACTTAATTAAAATCAAGAACTATTTAAATAACTACATAATCCTTAATCTTATTTATCCCTTAGGGTGTTAAGATATCTCTAGTCACTATTGTCACTTCCTATGGATAAATGTTGCCCAAGCTTTCTTGTCTTCGCCATTTTCATCCCTTCATTCCATTGAACTCTGCGTTTCTTGTCCACTATCACACTATCCCATGATTTCTGTGGTTCTCCTCTTGGTTTCTTTCGTGTTGTTTTCGCTAACCATACCCTTTTTGTTTGTCTCTCCCCGTCCATACGCACCACATGTCCAAGCCACCTTAACTATTTCTTCTCGATAGTTTCCAGGATAGGTTCTACTTTCAGCTGTTCTCTTATTTGCCCATTTCGCTTTCTATCCTTACGAGTAACTCCCTTACTGCTCTTAGGTACTTCATTTCTATGGTTTGAATTCTGCTCTTCATCCTGTTGTTTAAGATCCAGCTTTCACACCCATATGTAGGAATTGGTTTAAACACTGTGTTGTAGACGGTTAATCTTGTTTTGTTTGATATTTCTTTCTTTCTCATCAATGTGCGGTTTAGTGCATAGAACAATTTTACGGTATTTTCTAATCTGTAGTTTATTTCCATGTCTTCTTTTCCATTTTTGTGTATATTCACGCTTAAATACTTGAATGTCTCTATTTGTTCTATTTGCTTTCCGACAATTTCAACTTTTACTCTTGCATCGTCTTTACCTATTGCCATTACTTTCGTTTTACCTGTGTTTATTTTCAAATTTCTCTTTTTTAATACCGTATTCCTAAGGTTCGGGTTTATTTGCAGATCTTTTTCATTTTTTTTGCGTAAATTATCAGGTCGTCAGCGAAGGCACTCTCTGCTATTTCCACTACTTGCATATTTCTGTACCCTACTTGCAGTTTTTTCGTTAGTAAGTTGATATCCTTTAGAGTATCATAAAGAATTATGTTAAAAAGCACTGGACTCAGAACCCCTCCTTGCCTTAAACCCTCCTTGGTTAAAAATTCTTCTGACTTCATGTTTCCTGTTCTTACGTGGATCATTTCGTAAATTTTAAGCGTGGCCTGTTTTCACTGCCGCGTAGTGTATTTAAAAAAATACAGAGTATAGGGTACTCTGCTTTCCTTATTATTAACTTTTCACGACGATAGATATTTGAGAAGATATAATCTGTTGCAAATTACTTTAAAAAAGTTTCTTTTTAATATCTGTTACAATTTCTGAAATATTAAAAAGTTGCGTAAAGTTTGAAGGGGGCTGTACCCCGAAATCAGGCGTTTAGGCAGAAAACAGCACGTAATGCTTCCACCATGCTACTTGTATCATTCAGTCTGTAAGGTCTGTTTAGACGAGGTAGTTTAGTTGATTCAACTAAGCCTGGTTTACTCTCAACTAGTTGATTGTCATTGAAGACCTATTGAAGCTGCCGAAGTAGACAAGTTGACTCCGTGTGAAAGGGTTCATATCAGTATGCTTCTTGACAACCGTCCTTCAACTAGTGGAATCAACTAATCGCCTCGTCTGAAACAGGCCTAAAGTTTCATAAAAATCGTTATTTGACAGTTGCTGGTACTGTCTTGTCGTTTACTCTCCCAAATCAGTAAATGGTGTGATTCGTAGCATTTTTTTTGTTGATTTTAGCGCTCTTGCTTATTAAAATCTAATGATTCCCGTAGAAATCAATTTTAAATTTTCATAACTGATGTACTACTTGTTTGTTCAGTGTTAGTTGGTTGAAATTCATTCTTCAATTCTTAATGTTATTTCCATGTTTAAATTGTTATTGAGCAAGTGCAATTGTATAGACGGAGCCTCAAAATTAAATAATTACGCTTACCATTCCTTATTTCTTCTCTAATCATTAATAATAATTGGTGTACATCCAAAAGATGTATGATAATTTTGTGGGCGAAATAATCTAGTTATAATCACTTATATGATGGCTTATATTTTCATTGATATTTTTGGTCTCATTCATTTTTTTCTATCTCGACTTTACACCTATTTCTTCTTACGAAATCTTTTATCGAGCTATCCATTTTTTATATATATATATATATATTGTAGCGACGAGTTCGGCAACCGAAAACAACTAACTCCCGCAGTATTAATGCTATAAATGTAAGATATTGATTTGATTTGTCATCGTTTACTTGACAGCATTCCTTGCGAATGTCCAAAATCCAATTACGCCATTAAACACCGGTAGATATTCGTCAAACGAAGACCAGCACTGCTCCCCGACCGACCGCTACGCCTAAAAACGAACTAACGGAATTAGAAAGGCACAAGGAGCTCCTCAAGCACCGACCGCGTCTCTCAAAAAACTTCGCCCAAACATGTGTTCCGCCGTTCAACATAACACACACGCTCCTTGTATATGCCTAACGTTCACACATCAAAGAGCTCGAATCGCTCACATTAACTAGCTATCACGCACACACTCGCATAGATATATACACGTAGATACATCCATATACTATTCCATACACATACACAAGACGGCAGATTCGAATGCAAGCGGCCTTGATGTTGTCCAGAACGTTCGTGTGCGCGGTTCGTTCTTTCGGCTAATATGGAGAGGCGGCACGATGATAAACTTCAGTTTTGGTCCTGGCTTTGGCAGATGGTAATAGGGATTCTTCTACTACTTCTCTAAAATATTAACCATAGATGGCCAATCACTTATTTTTTAAGTTTATAAATAGTTCAGCACGAGGTATGTATGTATGTAAATAGGAAGGTGATGTTACACTGCGACCTAAAACATCTGTTATGTCCTCTATTCTTGCTGCTTTACAGCTAGCCTTCCAATCCTATTCCTTTCAAAAAGTGTAGGATGTCAGAGAGCCTCAGTCTAGGTAAGTCTCCCTCTTCGATTTCACATGCTCTCAGGTGCAACGCCCTCGAGTTGCACAGTGCTACGCAGTTTGAGAGGAGGTGGATGGGTGTTTCATCCTGTTCCCCACAAAATCTACATTCAGATTCCTTTTCCAATCCAAGCTTACTCAGGTGTCCTTTCAGTCTACAATGGCCTGAAAAGTATTCCTGTTAATATGCGAACGTTGTTCTTACTCAGGTTAATGCATTCTGTATACCTCTTCTGGTTGTAAGTTCCCAGAAGAATTTTACTTTGCCTCATTCCCTGGAGATTTTCCCAGTAACTGGATTTTTCTGCTCCATTTCTATTTTTAGTTTCTTCAGTATTGTTCTGCTACTTAACCTGCAAAAGGGTTCAGGCCCTACAAAAGGCATTCAGGCAAATCAGGAGAGTCTGCCCTGCATAGTTTGGTAGGAAGACTCGAAAGGAGCCTACATCAAAAGGAAGTTGCCCTTTCAGTAGAAGGCGCTCTTGACAACACATCAACGCCCTCGATCAACCAATCCGTAATGGAAAGGAACATTAGCCATGCGATCAGCAGATGGGTTGACTGCATGCTAAGAGGCAGAGTGGTCTATGCCCAGATGCTAGATAAAAGTATCGCCTTGAGGATCACTAGAGGGTGTCCTCAAGGGGGTTACTGTCCCCATCACCACTGCTGTGGAGCTTGGTCCGTGGATGATCTCATCAGGTCATTAAACGACAAAAGAATATGTTGTCCGGAACGTTCGTGTGCGCGGTTCGTTCTTTCGGCTAATAAGGAGAGGCAGCAAGATGATAAACTTCAGTTTTGGTCCTGGCTTTGGCAGATGGTAGTAGGGATTCTTCTATTACTTCTCTAAAATATACAAAAGGCATTCCATCCCCTTTTTTGCGAGATTATCCGTTATTTCGTTTCCTTCCACTCCTGTGTGACACGGAACCCACAGGAGGGTTACTTTATTCCTTTTGACTAGCTCATTTAATTTCTCTAGGCATTCCCAGACCATCAGACATGATGATACTCTCCTGCTTTCGATAATTTCTATCCATATTGAACTGAACACATCTTTCACTAGCGTGTATTTCCGCCTTAAATATACTTGGATATTTTCCCAAGCTTTCGAAATATGTGGTTCTAGGCCTATATATTCCTATTCCAGTTTCCTCTGCCGTTTTGGAGCCATCAGTATACCATTTGATGGGATTTCTATTCAAGTTCAAGATGGTGTTATGATTCCACTCGCTCCTGTTACTGAGCTTTATGATGAATTCCTTCACAGAGCTGAACTTTTTTAACATATCATCCCAGGGTATATCCCAGGTTTCAGGAGATTGAGGCCTATGCCTAATCATTCCTTCCTTGACCATTCTGAGTGTGGTTCTTTTTGCCACGCCTTCTACTACAATATGGAGAGGGGTAAGATCCAATACTACATCGATAGCTGCTGTTGGGCAGGTTTTCATAGCCCCCGTTATGCATACACATGCTAATCTTTGCACTTTCGAGAGGTTAATTCTCGCGGTGGCCAGATTAGTTCTTTTGCTCCATGCTACTGATGCATAAGTGATGATCGGTCTCACTATCGCTGTATACATCCAAAGGAGTATTTTTGGGTTGCATCCCCAATTTTTCCCTGCAAAGTTTCTGCACACCATCAGAGCTCTTTTGGCCTTGTTGGTTACTTCAAGTTTGTTCCATAGAAGTTTGTTGTCCAGGGTAAGGCCTAGATATTTAACCTCCGTTCTCCAATCTATATTTTGCCCATCCAGTTTTATGGTTTTAAGATTGGATTTTCTTTTCCTAGTAAATGCTACTAAGGTAGTCTTAGTGGGGTTGACATTGAATCCCATCGATTGACATCATCTCGTGAAGTTCAATCCTTTGAACTGTGTCACAGAAGGTATTCTTAAATTTGCTTCTTGCGTATATGACAATATCATCAGCATACCCTTGACAAGGTATGCCTAGATCCGTCAGTCCGCATAAGAGTTCGTCTACTATTAGGCTCCACATAAGTGGGGATGTAACTCCCCCCTGTGGACATGCTCTGGCCGTACTAACCAAGATGATCTTATGTCCCACCTCCGCCTCCACCCACCTGGTAGACAGTAGCTGCGACATCCATCTAGAAGTCACGCCGCCTATTCCCCTATTAATTAATGCTTTTTTGAGAAACTCGTGAGGATTGTTGTCAAAAGCGCCCTCTATGTCTAGAAAGGCGCACACTACGGTTTCTTTATTCGTCAGTGCATCTTGGATTTGGTCCGTCAGCTCCACTAATGCAGTCTCAGTGGATTTGCCCGTTTGATAGGCGTGCTGACAGGGGTGCAGTGGCACCCGCTCCAAGATGTCTGTTCTGATATAATTATCTACAGCTTTTTCCACTGTTTTCAAAAAGAATGATGTAAGGCTGATAGGTCTGTGGAATTTAGAGTGCGTAACGTCCTTTTCCCCTGCTTTTGGTATGAAGGTGACTTTAGCCCTTCGCCAAGCTTCTAGAATATGCCCCAACTCCAGACTACTTCGGCTTATCCGAATCATGTGAGGAAGGATTTCTTCCTGCCTTTTCTGAAGTAAGACTGGAAAAATCCCGTCTACTCCCGGTGTTTTGAAGGGCTGAAAGGTATTCACGGCCCATTTTAACCGTTCGAACAATCGGTGGAATGGAGACACTGATTCTCCAAGGCCTAAAAAGTTTCGTATTCAAAAATCTGCTGGAAAAGTTCTTCCTTCAGTTTTTTGGGATTGCCATGGAGTAATCATGATTGATTTTGTGGATGATTATTATCCGACGTTACTGACCACTCTACGACAAGAAGTTGCCCAAAGGTGTTTTGTTTTTGCACGACAATGTCTCTGCATACAATCGCATGGTCGTAAATTTTCTTCCAACGAAGAGGTAATAGAAACTGTGAAGGCCTGGTTTGCAGAGCAAGATAAAAAATCCTTTTTGAAAGGTCTAGAGGCGTTGCAGGTTCGTTGTAATAAATGTATATCTAACTAAGGGCATAAGTGATCATTGGTCTTACCATCCCAATGTATGTCCAGTACATCATATTAGATCTTAACCTCAATGTTTTTCCATGAGCTCTTCTAACCAACATGGGTCAATACCCATGTTGTCTCGCTCTGGTTTTAAACCTGTGAAGCTGGCGATTCCAAATAAGCTTGAGCTCCTCTGGCAGCTTTATTTCTTCACATTGAGGTTTTAGGGTTCCAAGATCATTTAAGTTCCTTCTTTTCGAGAATGCTATTGTGGTTTTTTTCAAGAGACTAATATTTGGACCCTCCTTCTCCGTCTATCCTTGAACAATTTGTGGAGCGTTCTGCACTACGCTGTTGAATTTACTCAGAAGTCAGAATGACAAGATCATCTGCATACTATAACTAACAGCTTCTTGCGGGTTTCGCCGTGTGTCAAAACTTTCGCTGTTAGCTATAGTTACACCGGCCGTGAAAGCCTACGCAGTGTTATCACCTGCATACACCAAAGTTTTATACTCCTCCATTGTCCAGGTTTACTAGTAGCTCGCCCACGATTAGGCTTCACAGCAGAGGGGACAAAACTGAGCCACCAGTGTCACACCTATGAGAGTTGTGTAAACTGATCTCCCTTTAAGCATGCAGTCTATTCTCCTGCAGCTTGTTCATCGATCGCTTTCTTCGTCGATGCTTTGGCGATTGATGCTGCGGAAATATTATCGAATGCTCCCTCTATGTTAAGGGATGTGCACAAAGCACTTCCTGGATTTGCAGAGCATGCGCAGCCCTCTCCTTCCTGCCCTTCCTGCTTGATATAGTTTTTCAAGAGTCTTTAGCATAAATGACATTACATTTATTAGTCTCAGAGGCTTTATTGTCAGTTTTTTTCTGTCGTAGATATTTAAATTAAAAGTAAAGTTATTTAAGTAATCACAATTAAATTTTATTTTAATTTATGACAATCTTAAGTCGGTACAGCAGCAATCTTAAGTGAGTACAGCCGGATGTTACAATATATCCCGTAAAAATTGTGTTCACGTCATATTTTCCCGTGCTATCAAGCTATGCGGAAACTTTTTTCTCTTGCTGCACCACTCGTAAAAAAAGTGGACGAAATATCAGTATCGTACGGAAATACTGTCGTTATGCGCTTTACATCAAGAAAATTGACTACCGAATTATATAAAACCCTTCTATATTTTGTTTGCTGTCTTTTGTCGAAGGAAATAAATTTCTGTTAATTGCTGATTCATGTATTACTTTTGTCATTCGACAGTTATTTCTACCGGCTACTGAAATAATTCATTAAAAGGTCATTTATCTCAACCAAAATTAGCCAGAAATTTCTTCACGAGAAGATAGCAAAAAAAAATAGATTCGTTGTTACACTTTCCTTGTTCCTGTCATAAGTAATATCATATACAATTACGTAATATTGATGATGAATTAGGAATAACTCCAATTATTGTTAATATAATTAAAGCATCTAACTCTTAGGTAGTAATTATGGATATTTATCTTCACATGTACTTAATTAAATAATGTTATTACAGAAAATCTATGTAAATTAAATGTTATTTTGCACTTTGCTTATAATTAAAAATCAATTAATTAGTAATATTAATAAAATAAAAAAAAAAAACACAAAAAACACCTGACAGTCAGAACTAAAATTGAGTTTAACATCTAGCGGCCTCTCCTTATAAGCTCTGTATATATTTTTTTTTCAACCTAGCTACGTACATACGAAACACATACGTATACAGAAGAGCCCGCGGGTCATTTTCTGTCGATCGACATGCAATTTTTGGCGACCGTAGGCAGGTGTATCGGGAGAGAGGGGTGCCGGGGCCCGGGTACGTAGTTAGGTGGCGAACCGTCGGTAAGGGGCCAAGGGGGTGGTGGGGCAAGGCGAGGGAATGCCCGGGGGTCCTGGCTATTAGAAAAAAATTCGTCAGCTATTAAATTTCCTGTTATACCAGTCGTCTAATAAAACGCTGTCGTGTATTTATATACGAGTCTTGCTAGACGTGAAGCGAATATATTTCTTGTTGTTGCTATAACCAAAGAGCCGAATTTTATAAAGATTTATCCTGTCGTGACGGATCTACCGTATTAGCAAAGTAAGCGAAACGTCGAAGTCGCTTGAGCAGAATAAAATCAACATTAACATCCCTAAATTTTATATTACTCAGTGCTGAAAAATATCTTGCCATCAATAGTAATTTAGGTTATAAGACTAAGGGTGATTTTCATAACATCACCTTAAAGCTTTAAAATAGTTTTCTGTTTTTATAAATAATAAATAGAAACTTATAACTCACTTTTCTGAGAATGCATTAGTAGATGAATGGAAGACATTTATATAAAAAAGTATAAGTATATAAAACTCACTTAGTAAATGGATCTATTGATTGCTTCTTTTATATTTCAAGTTGAATGCTTATTATTCTTTGAATTTATGTGAATTATGAAATTATTTAAAAAATGGGAGATAGCGGATACTCCCTCCCCTATTATTAGCTTCTTGCGAAGACCGGTTATGTCATCTTTTGGACCATGCAATCTGCTGCAAATTATGTCAAAAAGAAGTTTGTTGATATGTTTGTTATACTTTCGGAGATATTCATAAAAATTGAAGAACCGCACATACTTTGAGGGGGCTGTACCTCTAAATTGGGAGATTGGGCAGAACAAAAAAATGCGTAGTGCTTCTACCATGGTTTGACAGCTGTCATTGTTCCGTTGTTAGACACTATTCAGGCCAAGAGTATTGAAAAATACAAGGAAGCCTTAGATCAGAAATAAGAAATAAAAACACTTCCGGTTTTTGACATACGTAGTTGCAGTTCTCAATCGTTGCTATGTTATATTTAAAAGTGCGTAACTTTAAAATACACTAAAATGGGAAACTAAATTTATTCCTACCCAGTATGGTTTACCCGCGACCACATCAACAATGTACAACTAAAACACTAGTACCGTTTAAAGTATAAAAAACATAAACATCTTAATGACCTATAATTGTACAAAGATTTGCGCAATGAAGTTAGAATAAACTCTTCTATACTGTACAACAACTATCTAGCTAAAATACAAGCCCAATTGAAGGAAAATCCAAAACAATTTTGGAACTTCATTTCTACTAAAAAGACAGGATCAGGTATTCCCAATTCTCTGGATGACATCAACGATACAACACATTCTACACCAACATCTATTGTCCAAGCCTTCCAAGACTACTTCATGTCTGCATATGGTACTACTTCGTTCTCAATCAAGCAATCTCTATATCTAATAGACAGTAACTTAATATGCAAACCGGTACTTTATATGCAAACCGGTACTTCAGAAACTGAAAGATAAATTTACGATAGGTAATGACAATTTACCAAGCTTTTTAATTAAGGATTGCGCTATTCTCTTTGTAAAGCCATTGACTTACCTTTTTAATTTATTGTTAGCGAGCAATACCTTTCCAGACTGTTGGAAAACCGCAAAAATCACTCCTGTCCATAAAAAGGGCAACACAGGGCGGTTAGAAAACTATAGGCCCATAGCGATTATCAACAATTTCACAAAAGTGTATGAAATATCAATAAGAGATCGACAATTACTAATTTAACAATCATGTCACAAGCACTTTCTGAGTCCATCGACAGGAACGGGCAAATTGACTTCGTGTACACGGATTTTACCAAAGCTTTTGATCGAATTGATCACTACATTTTACTGCAGGCTATTTTTACTGAGGCTATTGGGTTCTCTCTATCTACGACTTGTTTTATGCGTTCGTATTTGTACGGCAGGCAGCAGTTTGTCATTTATCGTAGTCACACATCCAACAACTTCTCGCCTACATCCGGTGTACCACAGGGCAGTAACTTGGGTCCGATATTATTCTTGATTTATATCAACAACCTCTGTAACGCGATTGATTGTGAAAAGCTACTATTTGCCGATGACCTAAAATTATATAAAGAAATTAGATCCTTAGAAGATTGCGTTTCCTTACAAGCTTCTTACCTGGTGTCGAGCTAATAAACTGGAGATGAATGTACAGAAATGTAATATAGTTAGCTTTACCCGTAAATCTCAACCAGTAGTGTATGACTACCAGTGGATTGGCACATATATCAACCGGTGTTTAACTGTGAGATCTTGGCGTCACTTTTGACTCCAAACTATCCTTTTCTGAGCATATATCCCACGTGGCATCTACCTCTCTAAGAGCTTTGGGTTTCGTCATACGTAATACGAGGAGCTTCACATCTAATGATACAATTACTCAGCTGTACAATTGTTATGTGAGATCTAAACTGGAATACGCCTCACTAGTATGGTCGCCAATATATAAAATTCATATTGAATCTCTTGAGAGCGTACAGCGTAAATATCCCCCTGAACTGCACCATCAGCAAAAGCACCAGTTCATTGTTTCTGCTGATGATGATACACTGTTGAAAATATTACGGTGTTGGCGTTAATTTTGCGCTAGTCAAATATTTTAGTGTTGATTTTTACAAACTTTGCCAGACGAATTGACTACGCGTATTTAATAGAACAGAAATGACTAGAATTTCGTGTGAATTCTTTGTTCAGATATAAGGATTGACTATTTTTCTAGACATTCAGAAGCGTCAACCAATCAGAATTTTTCCCTCGGATAAAAATATAGAAACCCCACCTATTCTAATACAGTATTGCATTATACGCACCACCTGCATTGCACGTGTATCTGTTTTCGTGTTTGATTCTCCGTATTAACATATCCAAACAAACCGCCAAATGTGACTGACTTGCAAAGTGTAACTTTGTGTTATTAAACGTTAATTCCAGTGGGCATAAAAAACATAAAACATCTTAAAGATGTATTGGGAACATCTATTTACGCAATTAGTTTAGACTTGAATCAAATAGCATAAACATTCACTTAATTTTATAATGATTCGCAAAAAATCATTTTAAAATTGGTACGTTTAGTTGAAACCAAAACTTGTGAATGAGTGGTTTTGCATATTTATAATTGAGAAAACGTCTTAAAGAGAGAATATTATAGCACTAAGAAATAGGAGTTGCATATGAAAAAGACGTTGTGTTTAGAAAATGGTGTTAAAACACCCAATAGATCGCAATCATTTAGTTAAACAGCTAGTAAATTTGTCTAGTCTAGATCAAATTAAATGTGACTAGAGGTATATCATAATTCCACGTGTTAGTTGGTAAAAATAACCCCTTAGCAATAGACAATACTTGACTATCTTTGTTCGTCAAATTTAAACTTCTATAGTTCTCGACAAAATAACACGAAAACAGTGTGGACCTCTCCTGACTATTAAATTAGTCAAAAAAGTGTTAAAATTTTCAACAGTGTAGCTTTGCTATTGAAACGTACGTCCAGTTTAGTGCAGCTTCTGGTGAGGGGTCTAAGAGAAGTTTGCAGTATTACCCAGTGCTACAGTTTGGAGTATTTGTGTCAACTATATATGTACTGGTAGGGATATGAATAATGAATAAGGAAGAATAATACCAAAGGCCAAGAAACCTCCAATACATTATTTTATTTTAATGCGCACTTATTACATTGAACTTAGCAGATTAATATATTTTAAATCTTCCATATTTATTGAAATACTATGCCCTAAATGCAAAATACCTATACGATTAGCACAATAATTCCCCCATACAACATTCATAGCTCGCTCGCTTTTGAATGTCAAGTTTTTGTCCTCTTAATCATGTTGTCTTATAGAATATGCATAAGCACATTAATAATGAAATCAGATTTCAGATCGATAATGGATTTCGGACACAAAACTGGTATTATAATATGATAATTACGAAGGTCAAAGTCATTCGGCTGCTCTTAAATAATTAAACCATTAATTGCTACGAAACCTGCGTTCTTTCGTAAAGAAAAAAAATCTCAGAATGGATATGGTGGCATCGAAATTTCCACTAATTATCTGGACGACCCACGTAATGGTTTTCCAAAACGTTACTACAACTTTTTTTTTCTGTGAAAATGTATGTTGACGATCAACACTTATTAATTATTATTTTCATAATCAAATCTATACATAGGTATATAAAAAAATAATAATTTCCATTTATGCTAAAATCCCCTATGGAAATGTTTACAACCATGTTATAATTCAACGAATACACCTTTGATTATTTCCAGAAGACATTGCTATTTGTAGAGTTTCTATAACTACTATGGATAGATTATAGAGAAATAAATAAATATTTCTTTATAATCTATTCACCGTTCATACTTGTGTGCGTACCAACATACATACCTATAATAACAACATTGCGAAAAAAGTGCCCGCTACCCACCAGTAGTTTGGGAGTGCAGTGAACTCTACCAAACACCGGCTTCAAGTGGTTATATAATAGTGGATGACGTCACAGTCCAAACAGCAGACATATAAACGCGAAGTTAAACATGGGGAGATGCGGACAACACAAAGTGTTATATGACGGAATAGTGGGTAGGAATACTTGCTTCTCGTATTTTGTGTACGAACTTAAACGATTAATGTTCACTAAACGAAAAATATAGACAAATATATTTAAAAAAGTACATTAATTCAATAATTATTTTATAAATATTCGTCCAATGAACACTTTTATCAATACAAAGTATGTGCGTTTACTATATTAATAAATATATAGGTTCATCTATACAATAAAGAAAATTGTTGATATAATGAATTTATTATTCACTTGATTATGAATATAATAAACATAAATTATTGCTTTAAAAATCGGTGTACATTAAAGTGATTAAAGAAGCTTTTGATACAATAACGTAAGTTCATATTATATATAAACTGGATTATCATATTGCTAACCGTGGTACATTGTATGAATTTGAACTTCTTTATTGCTTATCTGAAATTTATACATTCCGTTAATTAATAATAGTTGTAGAAACTATGAATTATATATTATACCTATTTATTACTAAAGTTTGCTAAATAATATAAACAGATTTCGAAAATATGCAGTTAATGTAAGAGGTCCAAGTCTTTTATACTAACAGCACATTTTTGAAATTCGGTTATACACTGAGAAAAATAATGTGGTAAAACTAAATAAAGATTAGATGTAACACCTAATTTATTTATTCAAAAATTAGCTAAACAATTAAAATTGTTAAAATATCTATTTACAATTTATTGTTCTTACTAATATTGTTGCTGTTTGACTTATCTACAAGAATAGTCAAATAAGCAGCATCTTTTAGACTTTTTATATAAAAAGTAGTCATTTTATTTATTATAATTCGACTCTTTACCTATTTCAGACAGGTGTTTTACAAATTTATTTAGGTATATTTACTATTCTCTCTGACTAATTCTGCTACACAAACAAAACTTTTAAAACTAGAGGATTAGGCGTATCATTTAGCAGATGACTTTGCTATATCTATTTATTTATTTTATATATTATACTAGTCAAAATTACGCCATTGGGATAACACTAATGGTGAGATTCCATGCATATCTACAGCGCCTATAAGATTATCTGTAAGCACAGATACATAATACAGCTTATATTAATAAATGTATGAGAACGTGTGATACCTAAATACTAAAAATAAATAAAAGACATAAAGCCATTAAATAGAAATTTATTCAAGCGTTTCGCATAAAAAAAAGGTTCAATTAAAATAACGGGTGGATACTTATATCATCTTTTATAGCGTCACAAGTTACAATATTCTTAATTTTAGTGTTACTTGTATTATAATGAAAGAAGCTCACCATATACATATGTCTTACCTCACTTTTAGTAAGAGATAACTGCTTAAATTCATCTTCTGTCTCTTCGTACAAGTTGGACGTCAATGAAACATTGCTGTTAAGCCAGAATTCAGAAATTACAATTCTGATTACATTTCTGTCATTTCTCAATGAAACCTTTTGGGTACTGGTGGCAATGTAAATTTCACAATCGTAATATAATTTAATAACAAGAGCAAGTCCTAAAATATATATCTTCAATCAAACTCTCAAACAGTAAAATTAGAATACTATATATACAAAATACAACCATCATAAAAAATATGGATTATATTTGTTTTTCAAAGAAAGATAATTTCAACGTTTGATAATAATAGGTTTTGAAACTCCTAACTTAATTTAAAAAATATATTACTAACTTTCCTTAACTTCTCCTCCACGTCATCCATAACTAGTACGGTTAAAAGATATATATGTTCATCGATGGTTAAATATTTCCTCCTGCATCCAACTTTTTCTTTAAGTCAGTCCATTTAGATTTATTTTAATTTTTAGCTGCTTACCTTGCCACTTACCTTATTACTTATAAATTTTCCCTTTTTTTACCATCCGATAAAATTCCTAAAATATGTTAAGAGTTTTATATTAAGGTACCTAGTTGTAGCTAGAGTAATCTTAAATTACCAACTTTTCCGTTAGAAATCTATTAACTATCTGCTTTTCTAACCGTGGTGACGTTCCCGACGATAAATAATAATCGTTTTCTATAAAATACTAAAACACTATATTTGTATTTAGGTTATGCACATGTTTGAAATGTCTTAGCTAATGTATCAAGCTCGGCAAAATTAGTGTTACACATAAAACAAAGCATATTACACCTACTTTAACGTTCACACACACGCAAAATGTCAAATATTGGATATCCACTTATTGTTCATTACATATAGAACTAGGTTAGGTAATTTGAATATCTAATAATAATTACGTATTTAACAAGTTTTCAAATGGAATTAAGAAATAAAAGAAAGGAGAGCCTACTAAATCCCTTAATTTTGCCTGTAATAACACTAAACACGCTACTTTTATGAATGCAAACAGATAAAATACGTTGCAGAAAAGATGCATTTATGCCTGGGTAGAAGGGACTATGTAGAATGTGAATCTGAAGTTCTGAAGAAACAATTTTAGCAATTGCATACGCTATACCTGCAGAGAAAGCGTAAAACATACTATGTGTTAGAGTGAAATGATTGGAAACAATCAATACCGTTATAAATTCATTTATTAATACGATTAGCTCAGTATTAAGAATACATTATACCTCATAGAAATAATAAAATATTTAATTAAATTAATAACATACTTCTTTAAATTAACAAACTACTTAATAATTTCTTTTTCTAATAAGTAATAAACTTTATTTTGTTAATACAATAAAATTACTTTTTCAAGATGACCGTCAATAAACAAAATTGTTCAATATAATGAAAAATTTATCCATACAATATATCTGTCTCTTATTTTAAGAAACCCAACTCAATAAACGATGTTTATAAATTTTGTTTTTTCAATGTATTGATTATAGTTTAAAAGTAATTGAACAGAAGGAAAGAATCAGAACTTTCTTGCAAGGTTTATAATGTAATCTCAGATACTGGATCTGGTGATAATAATGATCTTTATTCAAAGTGTTAATTAGTTATAATCAGAGGGTAGATAAAAAAAAAATAACTTTTGCTAATCATGAGCGTAGACATCAGGGCTACAAGCATGCGTGCCGAATAAATCGCGATATCACCGCAGTCAGAGTATAAAGAGTAAGGACAATGGATGACTCATCGGGGTCTGAATTTTTAAACCTAACATCACTTCAAACAACAGCCTCCCATATGGCAGTTTGTAATTGTTTACATTGGTACCTACATAAATTAGTTTAGGCATAAGTTTAATCTACTTGATGTACTTCTTTTATTTATTTATTTTACGTATTTTATTAGTTTTAAATTACCCCTGCAGTTTTAAAAACAATTAATGAACCATCACAAGGTGGATTGTGTAAAAGGTAAAGTTAGTGGCCATAACATTTACATACTTTTTTATGTATTATATTTTTAATTTTAAGTGAAATAGCCGCAAAAGAAAACGCCAATGGGTATCATGCTATTGTGCCATTCGCTCTTACAAGATAAATTCTGATACTTAACGATGGTCGCAGTTTCTTTGGATTTTCGAATGAATCTATTATATACAACAGGATAAGAATTAAGAAAGAACATGGATAAGAAGGATTATTGTCGTTGCGCAGAGTTTTCTAGAATTATCATTAAATAAATTTATTTGTTAGATAATCATTTTAAACCGTTTAGCTATTTATCACAATAACTAACTTAAAGCATTTCATTTTATGTTCACTTTTTAAAATAATGTGATTTTGGTCTGAACTGCATTATACTAGTATAAATTTTAATCCTCACATTTCTCATTTATTCACATTATAGACAACTCGATATTATTTAGTCTACGTCGGAAACTCTATCCACTTGTGCATACCCGGACATCACTGTTGACAAACCACTGCAGGGTCGAATGTTAGAAATGAAGTAGTCGAATAAAAAGGAACAGTCTTTGTATTGCACAGAACAATATAGTCATACTCTTGAACCCTAATTATAAGTTGGTGTGTGTTCGTGTCAGATATTTCAAAGTTTACAATAAAACCCTTCCACCGAAGTCGTGGCATTTTCATTAATTTATTTGAGAAAGAACTAGAACATATTTATTCTTGAAAGAATATTTTATACTATAAAAATATAAACAAAGATTTAGTTTCGCAAAAAGGAAAGAATGTGAACTCATTATCGTAAAACACTTGCAAATATATGTATCACTTAATCAAACATGATTTTACTAGAATCGGGTTTTTATTATTATAAACTGTTCAGAAAATTTGCAATAAAATTAAAATAAAAATCGTATAAATTTGTGGATTTTTTTAACCTAGTTTTCTATGTCCTTTAAAATATAAATTGCTCCACGCGTTGGCAGCTAGGCTTGAAGGTCATTGAAAACGGACCACAAAAGGACAAAAAAAAATTCGAGCTCGTCCTTACTGATTTATACTGTGCCGCAGTACTGTTTAGAATTTCGTAGGGGTTATTTTGTTAATAGTACTTATCATTTTTTATTTACCTACATATCTTTTGAGGTCAAGGATTTGTGCCGTTTTAGTTTTGCTTTTTTTAGGATTTGTTCTTTGGTTTACTATCGAGAATTTGCAGTTGGTTTAAATAAATACAATACTAATCGATAAATAATAAGGAAACTTTTTGAGAGATACCGTTTGGGTACTTGATTGGGATATAATATATCTATGAAATCACATATTAGTTGCTTTTCAAAAACAAACCCAAAAAAATGCATGTTAGATAGAATACACTTTATTTATGAAAATGAAAAGTTAAATATGTAATTACAATTCATCCTAAACCCCGTGCTCCACCTAAAGGTACTACACATAACAATTGAAATGTTCCTACTTTAAATAATTCTTACCATTCGACTCGTTGTCTCTAATATCTGTTTGGCGCCATAGCCAATTTAACCCCTTAGATAATGCCCTAACTTCCGTATGCGATTGCCACTCATCAATGAAGAATTGAGATTCAAGTAAAACAAGCCCCGCTGTATCTACCTCACCACATTCACAATGCGAATCATTAACCCTCCCAATTTTAGATTTTTTTTTTTTTTTTTTTTTTTTTTTTTTTTTTTTTTGTCGGTGGAAAATCCTTTATGGACGCTGTGTGCTCTATGCTCTATGCACACAACAGTGTGGGACTCCCAGCTTCACGCTCCTGGTTACCCACTAAAAACCACCAAGGACTCCTAGCGCATCCCACGGAACCATCCTGTTAGATATTTACTTCGTGAGATCGCCGAGTATTTCACCGTTTAACCTCTCTCAACTCTGTCTGCTTTGCATTTTCCTCTCATCCTTCTCTTTTTCTTCCATTATGGTCCTGATCATCTTTTGCAAAGCGTCCCAGTGTTCTTTGGATCCTACCATCACAGCTATTAGATTCTGTGGAGTTACATCCTTTCCGACTTTATTGTTAGCCAACTGCCTTGCCGATATCCATTGTGGACAGTAGAATATTGTATGCTGTACAGTATCTAATTCGCCACAATATACGCACTCTGGCCCAGCTGCTTTGCCTATCCTATTTGCAAAGAATCGGAATACCCCGTGTCCTGTCAGAGCTTGCGTGAGGTAATAATCTAAGCTTCTGTGTTTACACTCAATCCAGGTTTGTAAATTCGGTATCAACTCTTTGGTCCAGTTACCGCTGGGTGTGTTTTCCTGCCATCTTTCTGCCACATATTTAAAGTTCTTTCCTTTGCGTTTTTAGCGGATATCTCTCCTTTTTTTTCATTCATATAGCTCCTTTCCTCTACTAGCAAATCAATTGGCGGAATCCCTGTAATAGCTTGGAGGGCTATGGCAGATACAGTCCTATAGGCAGCCGCTGCTCTGATTAATATTTTACGCTGCACCCTTTGTAACAATAACTGATTTTCTTTTAACTTTCAAAGCGCTTGCCCACACCGGTGCTCCGTATAGCAATATAGAATGGACTACTGCCACTAATACGGCTCTCTTGGAGCTTAATGGTCCTCCTATATTCGGCATCAGCCTGGTAAGTGTGGCTATCTTGTTGTCCGCCTTCTCTGCTACTTTTATTATATGTTGTCCAAAGCTGGCTGTCGTATCGAAGAAATTCCCAGGTACTTTATACTGGTTTTTGGCGTTATTTTTACATTGTCTAACTTGAAGCTCAGGCCTTCTCGTTCTCCTCTGTTGGTTATAATCAATGCCTCGGTCTTCTCTGGTGCTAATTTTAACTCGTTTATTTGCATCCATACTTTTATACGTTTTAGGTTTTCGTTTGTGATCCTCATTAGGTCTGCCTTACTGTCTGCTGTCACTACCAATGCCAGATCGTCCGCGAACGCTATGCTTTTTGCTCGCCCCTCCAGCGCGAGTTCCAACACATCATTGTACAGCACATTCCAGAGTGTGGGTCCCAAAACCGACCCTGCGGCACTCCGGCTTCAATTTCCATTGTATCTCTCTTCGTTACTCGGATACACCTACCTTTCAAATAGTCGTCGACGATGTTAATCAAATACGCAGATATCTTTCTTTTCCGTAACTTTTCCAAGATGAGGTTCCAATGGCTGTGTTGAACGCGTTTTGGACGTCCAATGTTATTAAAGCGTTCCACTTCTACCATTCTTTTTCACTTACATTTTGATTACCTCGAGTGCTTGTATTGTAGATCGCCCTTTCTGAATCCATATTGATTCTTCGCCAATCCTCCCTTTCTTCAATCTCTTCCTCAAGCCTTTGTCGTATCAATGATTCATATAGTTTGCTCAGGGTATTTAAGAGGCAAATTGGTCTATGGGAATTTGTTGTTTTAATTCACTTCCTTTCGGTATCAAATATAACCTTGGCTACTTTCCAATCATTTGGGAAATTTGGGTTTTTAGGAGCTGATTTAACACCTCCAATAGCCATCCACTATGTGCCTTCTCCGTTTCTTTAACAGCTTCTGTGGGATGCCATCTAATCCTGGGGCTTTTCCTGTTTTCATGTTGCCTAGAGCTACTTTAAGTTCTATGGGAGTGAATGCCGGAACCTCTCTCGTTTTAGTTCTATAATTTTCACGACTACTGTTTTGACGTGGAAAGAGTTTTTCCACTATTTCTTTTTTGTCTTTATCCGGTAAGTCATAAGGTGCAAAGTTCTTTAGTCCTTTAACTGCGATCTTATATCCCTCTCCCAAATATTTCGATTTAAGTCATTACATAAGTTGTTCCAATGTTCCTTTTCGATAGTCTAATTAACTTCCTCAGTTCTTTCTTCTTCGCTTTATATGTCTCGTTTGCTCGCAGTTTCTCATCTTCTCGGGCATTTGCTTTAGCAATTCTGGTGTACCGTCTTCTGACTTCCTTACACTCTTCCTCTTATCGTTTATACTCGTATTCCACCAATAGGGTACCGTCTTATTTCCTACTGGACTTTTGATAGTGCTGTTTCTGTATGCTTCCCTTATGATATCTGTGCATATTCTGTGCGAACTCCTTTCTTCCCTTTCTAAATTAGAGAGTCTAATTGTCACGCTAGCATTATATGCATTCCAGTCGGTAATGGATTTTTGTTTTTCAATAGTTTTCTTTGGTACTGCATCGACTTTTAACTCATAGTATATGTAACGGTGATCCGACAAGCTTTCCTCCTCCATCACTTTCCAATTTATAATACGCTTTGAGATTTTTGGTGTAGACAACGTTACATCAATAAATGACTCTGTCGTTCCTCTTGCAAAGGTTGACACTTTTCCTTTGTTATGAACCACCAAGTCTAATGCTGCAATCCACTCTGCCCAGTGTTCACCCCTTTTATCACTACCTGGAGATTTCCATAAGTACGATTTGGCATTTATATCGCCGGCAATAATAACTTCTTTATTTTCGGATTTAACAAACGAAGCAATTTCATCCACCTTCTCTATATATTCCACAAGATCTATGTTAGGTGATATATAACAGCCCCAGAGTTTCCACTTTCCAAAATTAATACTAACATACCCCTTCCCTACCTTTATGTCTGCTACCGAAATTTTTTTGTTCATAAGCAGTACAGCCACATCCTCTCTTTCATCCTTTATCCAATCCTTTCTTTTAATAATGGTTTTATTTGGCTCACTTACTAGGATCATATCAACATCTCTTTGCTTGGCCATAGCGTAGGGCAGGTCATGCGCCGCCCTTCCCCTCCCTAGATTGGTCTGCAATATCTTAAAGGCCATGTACGTTGGTACTGCGTTTCCGTGTCTTTCCTTCTGTAGGCTGCATTTTCTGTTTTCTAACTACTTCGACCATCTTCTTGAATTGCGGACACTTAATCTGGTCCGCTCTGTGCCCGTCTACGTTACATGTTGTGCAACGGATTCTGTTAGTGCATTCTTTGCCCTTATGGCCGGACTCTCCACATTTAATACAGTCTCCACTGCGATCGGTCTCTGATTTGCACTCCCCCGTCTTGTGCCCATATTGCAGGCACCTAAAGCACCTTACAAGATCTATTCTTTCTCTGATGCTACATTCTGTCCATCCTATCCTTATGTTTCTACGTTTAATTAATGGCAATACGTGCTCTTTCGGAGCCTCGGCTATCACGGTTTGTTCCCCAAATTTCCCAGTTCTAATTGCTCTAATTACTATATCGGTCTCGTTTACTTTTATTTCCTTTGCCAATGCTTGTTTAATTTCTTCTTCCTTGGTCGTTGGATCTATTCCTAATATAAATATTGTTGTCATTCCCAGTTTCCTGGTGGCCACTTGAACATCGCCTACTTTACTTTTAATTTCATTTTGTAAGGATTTTGCCATTTCGTGTCCTCCTTCTACTGTCAGACGTAGGTCTCCTTTCTCTGTTTTCTGGAGTTTTTTAACTTTAACTCCTATATGGTCAATATTTACTTCCTCTTTCAACTTTTTAACTATATCTACAAAGGATTTACCTTGCGTTTTAACTGTTACAATACTTTCTTCCTTTTTTCTACGCTTCTGTGGATCCGATCTTGGTGCCTGCGCTAATAACTTTATCTTGATATTCTGTTTCGTGAAAACACATTCACAAATTTTCCTAACATACGAGAATTTTAAACCTTCGCTTATCACCAGGTTGATGTTATCCGTAGGGTGCATCAGGATGTTTCTTTAAGCTGTAATATTTTATCATATACAGTTTCCATGTCGTTTACTCCCTCGGCATCTATGTCCAGCGGTAACAAATGTAAAGCACTACTTTTCTCCTCGTATACATTTGTGCTAGTCCTCGTATTTAATGTTTGTATGAGAAAATCTGCCTGCCCCTCATTTTTCTCTATCAGTTCAGTCAAACCAGCATATTTTAACTTCAGATTTTCTAATAATTTATTTCCCTCTTTTTTGGGGTCCACTAGGATGGCATAGTCCCCTTGTGCTCGATTTTAACTGATTGGTTAGCGCCTTCAGTCTCTGTGATATTATAAGTTTCCAAGGGCCACTTTTCGTCTAGGATCTCCGTCAGTTTATTATAGGTGACGTCCCCCTCCAATACCCCTCTGATTTTATTTATTATTATCAGCTTTCTTCCTCCATTTCGTTTTTGATATCTGCCGGGTTTACTTGTATAGACACTGATCGCATTTCCTTACTTTCCGCTTTCTGCTTGTAGCTCCCCTCCCCCTCGTCTAATACTTTCCACCCTCTGCAAACATCGTTGGTTTGGCGTTTCAGTTTTCTGACACTATTTTTAATCTCTGTCTTTGTCTTTGTACTTGCATCAGTAATTTCCACTAGTTCGTTCACTGTTTTAACTAGTCTATCAAATTGTTTCCTAAGCTCTTGTAGTTGGTCTAATTCATCTTCTTCCCTCAACCGTTTTACTGATTTGCTTCTTGCTTCCTCCATAGTGTCTTTCGGAAATGTATTTGCTCTTGATCTGGGCGTCGTTTCTGGTACGTTGCTCTGCGCTATTCCTTCCATCTTCCCATACACGACCACTTTTCTTTGTTCCAGATTTTCTGTCTCCCGTAACATACTTGTTGCTGTGTCTCTAGTGACCGCTTCCACACTTCCACTTAATGGTGGTGTTCTGATGATGCTGTCCCTCCTACGGAATGGATCAATGCCACTCTCATTCAGTTCCTCTCCCCCTGCACGTCTTTCCCCTTCTGTGTTTAAATTATTTCCACTCATATTGTTCCCACGAGAAGCTAGGGACCAAAACAGTCGCCCGCAGCAGAGCCCTGCATTCACTGCGAGAAGGCTATTACTCCCGGAGGGTCGCCCGGTACTCCGGTGTTCGTTACTAGCGGCTAAGCACCCCCTTAGCCACGCAGTCCTCGGCGTAACTGACCACCTTGACTTGGGATGTGGTTTATCTGTGTCCACGGGCCGGCTGATCAAGGCAAGCCCCCTTTAGGCTAAGGTCGGAAGAGGGCGCCTTTTAGTGTTCCCCATTACAGCATAGCTGCCTTTACCGAGAAGGAAGGAGAAAGATCCCTAGCCCTCGCAACCTAATAGCGTCGGGATCTGAAAAGAGCAAGTATTTGCAAGAGAGGCCGATAGTGGTAGAAACAGCGGAAGAAAGTACCTCACCCAAGACAAGTTTGAAGCAGAGTGAGGTGAATACAACAAGTTGAGTCGTCCTTTAGCTTCACTGTCCCTCCCCGTCCCAGAAGGCTCGAAGAAGGACAGTGATTGAGCCCCACCACCCCGCGACAAGGTCCCACGACTCCTCGGTGGGGCCAATTTTAGATTAATATGATTTAAAATTACCGTGACCCGTTATTAATTCTACCGCTTGATGCGAGAAATTAACCTTAATTTCCGTAAAACGTGTAAGGTTACCGATACATTTCATGGGACACCCTCTCATTTAAAGTAATACCTTTCCAATCATTATCGTGTTTATCCCTAAATGCTTTTTTATCTACGCTAGCCGAAATAATCTCTTATGTTATACCTACGTGAGCCCTAGTCCAGAAAAATGTTATATCCTCCTCACGTAACATATCCCAAGTATCTAATAACAAATGAGTTGGATTTTTTAAATTCTCTAACGACTCTAATACAGATAAACTATCGGTTATATTTTGCACGTCCCATAAAAATACCCATGTGCGCCTAGTGTAACGTGCGACAGATTTATTGCAACTAATTAATTCTACCTGCAAATTATTTCAATGATCACCTAATTTAAACTTTTCATTGGGTATATATTTCAGTTCCCCTATTATTATAGATATTTACCTAACTATGTATGCCGATGATATCTCCATATTAATAACGAATTATAACGAATGATGAGCGAGAATTTATTACAAATACACTCCTTCGTACTCTAACGGAATGGTTCATGGTTCGCAACAAACAAGCTGTCGTTTAGTTTAGAGAAAACGAAATATATAATTTTTCATACAAGACATAGGCGAGCAGATATCACAAATATCTCTTTGAAGGGCACAAATCTACCGGAGGCTAAATTTATAAAATTCCTTGGCGTTACATTTGAGTCTAATCTGTTATGGAATGAACATTGTCAAAATTTAACTACCAAATTATCAAGTAATGTTTTTCACTGTTCATCCCAGGTTACTCTGGAATGCATGCTGACATTGTACCACGCTGAGGTTTAATCGAGGATTCAGTATGGAATTTTGCTCTGGGATATATCAGCAGCATCCAAGAGAGTGTTTTTAGCACAAAAAGTCACCCAATCTTGCAGACCTATATTTAAAAGATTAAATTTGCTGCCCCTAATCTGTATTTACATATTAGAACTAGCTTGCTATGTTTATAAAAATAAAGACACCTTTATATTGAATGCAGAGTACCATGATTATCAGACTAGAGCAAGAGATTACAGGCACGCTACAGGTTGCACTCTAAACATCACGAGCTTAGGGGTGGAAAGTATGGAGGTTAAGGTACAAGTAATCATCTTCCTCGTGAAATTGTATTGATGTAAACTTTTTCGCAATGCGTGATGACATAATTAGATGGAGAATGAAATATTTAACACAGATAAGGGAATATAGAGAACAAAATAGGTATATATAGTCTACTTAGATGAAACATGGATAAATGAAGGTCATACGAAAGAAAAAGTTTGGGTTGATGAGAGTATTGCGAGTTCCCTACAAGCTTTTATTGAAGGTGTAAGCAGATGCTTGCAAAATCCTTAATTCAATTAAATAATATTTGAAAACATTATGATTTTTAAATTTTTCAAAGTATCTTTACAAAAATTGCACACAGCCTTAGAATTGAATTCTAAGCAACTTTTTCAAATAACTTTTTTGGATATCATGTCATCTATCCTCACTTTTTGGAGATTCACCGCATATTTTTTAAATTTACCGCCATACTAGTGGTCACGTGACGTGTGTCAAAATAGATTTTTCGGTTCCGAGACATACACAACTTATCCCCAAAAAAAAGTTTTAGTATATTTTAATAATAAAAAAAATTCCCATATGCAATATTTATGCCGATCACTGTATATAATAAACTCTTAATCGTTTATCATGGTACTTGAATATTAAATGGGATAGTTTATCTAGGTAATTTCAAATATTTCTCAACACTTTTAAAGAAATATCTATATAATTGCTGTATTCGACTATTTTTTTTGCCATTAACATAATTGTGAGTTAAAGAATTCAAACTTGATTAATTTTCACAATTTTTTTTTTAAATTTCCCGCTAAAAACCTGAAAATGAACCAAAATGAATGACTTTAAAAAAAACTTTAAAAATCTTCCTTTCGAAAAAAAAAAATTACGTCCATTAATAAGTCTATATACTCCAGAAACAGCGCTAATAAACCAAACAAACGCGAACGAGACTTTTCAATGTTGAAATTCGCGTGCAAAAATTTGAAGAACCTTAATATTGATCCGAACACGAGACGGTTAAAAGAGGCGGAATTTTAACGGGGAGTAGTGGCGGTGGAGGGCAGAGGGGGTACCGCATAATGACGGGAGATCTAAACGAAGAGACTAATTAAAAATGACCTCATCGCATCGCCAACAGACTTCCCGCGCTAATAGAGTCCGCTCACGAAGCGCTTGACGTCTGTTTTCCAGCACGGTCTTATCATATTCTCTCGGAGTAAGTGACTGCGTCAAAGCACCATAGCGCGATTACGGTTACACATCTGTTTCTACAAGATATTCAGATGGCTTTTAAGTATGTATGTTGTATCTACAACATTTAAGTATGTGTTTACATTACAAATAAAACGACTTCATTGTTGATTGTACGGCGCAGAAACTCAATATGAGAGTATAAAGTTTTGCATAAATGCAGTTTTAATATGAAAATAACTGTTGATAAATCCTGAATTCAGTTCTGATTGAGAATTGTCCTGAAATGACTTTTATCTTTTCTTCAACACCACTAGAAAACATAAAGAGCGTCATAAGTTCAAAGTGCTTGTTGACCTCAAACAAGACGGTTATAATATTGCCTAAAGATATTGTAACCGATTCAATGAAGAAATGATGCTTGACCTTGGTATTTTCTCGAAAAGTTTCTTTTTAGATAAAGAATGTGTCGTCTAAATAAATAGCAATTATTCATCAAAAACTTAGAGAGATAGAAAGAAGTAAACATCTCATCAGTAACTCTTTAATATGGCTAAAGAGCACTTTATTCAACTTTTATGCATCAGCTCACTAAATTGTCACACAAATTCATAAGATTTGTTTCTTTTAATCTGGCGCACAATGATCCAATTTTGTAAAAGTGTAACCATTGATAAACCAGTCAAGGTATTATTTGTTGTACCAATTTTGGACTCTTATAGGCAAGTACCCACGCGCTCTATAAGATCCAGAAAGACTATTGACTTAGAAATCGAGCTTGCAGTTGTTTGTTCCGTCTCAGCGAAATGTTTATTTAACATTTTTATCTACGCCCTTGATTCACAAACCGAAAAAAACTTTTATAAATAACATATTGTGAAATAAATTGTCTTTTAGGATTGGTGAATGTATACATGCTGAATTTATTGGTAAAATATCTTTAAATTTATCTAACAATAATAACTAGAGACCGGATTATATGCAAAGAAAAACTGGAATATATACGCATATATATGCATCGATTTTTGAGAAAATATGCATAAACCTGGGGCATATATGAAAAAAAATTGCGACAATATGCAAAATTTTTACATAAAATAAATAAGAGCAGAAATTTAAACTGTAACTTTGTTGCACAAAATTTTTTCATAACATATTTCTAAAACAATTTACAATTAAATGTTTTTCAAAATTATGTAAAAGAAAGTTTTGTCTTCTATCAGAATACATATGTTTCGAAATAGAAAAGCTTCTTTCAACATCCACAGATGTAATTGGTGCATTTTTTAACTTTGCAATACATTCTAAACTAAAATTAAGGTCGAAATCGTTTACTGTTTCACCTTCCAAAATTTTCTTAACTTTCTTCAATTTCAAATACCCCGCATTTTTATTTATCACTTTTTTAAATTTATCGTATATAGAATTACCTATTGTACCCTTAACCTTCTTACATAGCATATCAAATTCGTATACTATTTCGACTGATTCCGAGAGCGACATCCCTTGTGTTTCTAGTTTACGAATGGAACTTGACAAAGCTATAATTTGAGTTAATATACAAAAGGTTTTGTAGCAATTCTGTTGATATTACTATCCTTTTACAGTTTTCTAGAGCAATGCAGTTAACGGCGAAAAAAATCGCTCCTTATAAAATTGGATTCGTAAAGGTGCTTTTAAAAATACTTTTTGCGCCAATTGTTGAATTTCTGCTATTGTTTGCTGGTAACAAGATGTGACATAATTTTTTCGTAAGGTACTTTCGTCAGGTATATTATGTTTGCAATATTTTTGCAGAAATGATGGTATGTTAGACGAAATTAATGCGTTACACAGATCCGTATTATATTGTTCTTATTCTGGGTTTCGCGAAGTTGATGCTACACATTGACGTATAAATTGCTGCATACATGCGGATCGCTTTAGTTTTTCACATTTTCCAATATGTGATGCAGTTTTAGCGTGTTGATCAAACAGGTATTTTCTCTCAGAAGACACCTACAACAACAATTGTCATTTTATATCAAAAGTTAAAGAATTTAAAAACAATTGTAAAGCTTTTAGTAAAATCAAACTTACCAGCTTACTGCAGACTCGACAAAATATTTTGTCGCCATCCTTTACCAGTTCAGGATATGACTTAATCCATAAAAAAATTTTGTTCGCTATACTCATTGTATGTACGCACAGTATTTAAAAACGTAACACAATTACATGCTGCTTCGCTCAAAGATATTCAATTAATGAATAGTTTATTTGGGAATTAATAATAATAGAACGTATTCACCACATCCCTTTTGCTAGGCGAAATTAAACACGTGCAGTTCTTGGGAAAAAGTATTAGAGAAACCAATGTAAAAGATTTATCGTTCTGAGAATTGTCGGTTGTCGATCTACATTAGGAATTACTAGAAATTTTTACTAATAGAAAGGATAAGAAAAAGCTTAAATATGCAATATATGCAACTTTTGTAAAAATATGGGAATAGGACAATATATGTGCGTCATTCATCCTGGTTTTGTCTTTCTTTATATAAATAATTTCTAAAATAGTATTCCGAGGGTAGTACTTTTTTTCGTTAACTAAGGTTTCTGTTTCACTAAAATTAAATTGTCATGTAAATCATGTTATAAATATAACCGATGATTATTGTTATTTGTATAAAAAAAAATATATATTTTAGAATCATAACTATTAAATTGTGATTATTAAATTGATTAATTATAATTTATAATTTACCGAGGTAAATGAAACAGTCATCTAAATATCTTTTAGTAAAATTAAATTCATAAATTATATATAATAGTTTCCTCAAATTTTGCAACAGGACCTGATATTGGTAATCCGATTGTCTAATGTTTTTGTATTGAAAATTAAGTATGTATTTTTATTGTATTTAGGGATTCGATTAGATCAAATGATTTTTACACAGTAATTATTACTTTTGGCAAACCCTGATGACGGCAGTAGAAACACTGCCGAAACATCCACGAACAATCCACGGTCAAGAGTTCCACGTTATGAACAGCAAGTTTGTGACCACTCTTGCTTAATGAAAGCAATTTAATTTTTTGTATAACATTACTGTTTTAATTAATGTTGTATTTACTAAGGAGTAAAATTTTATCAAAATCCGGGAGATACACTTTAGCAACTTTCCTTGTTAGCTGAAAAACAGTGAACATACTTGCTTTTATGAATTTAATGATTCACCAAATATAAATCATTTCAAAACAAATCGTTCTAGGAAGAAGTGTCAATGAGCTTGATACATGATTCGTGTGACTACTACTTTTCCAAGAAACTTATTTGACCAAATAAGTCCATCGTAAATAAAAATAATTATCAAATCCTCATAGTGGGAGGCTCAGCAACTCAGCAAATGACTTAATAATATCTTATCTCTAAGCAAATAGAAAACTCTTTCATCTACCTTTGCTCTCCAATGGTCTCGTTGTTTCAGGGATGGAGGACCATCACATGGCCGGTACTCCGGGTATTTACCAGAGCGGTAGGTCAACGTCCAGTAGTTCTAGTCCGGGAGTCGCTGGTTCGAGTCCCGCATTGCTGGTAGTACCCCAGCCCATCAATGCTACCAAGATGAGCGCCATGCAGAACGGAGGTCCACAGCCTAGAAAATACCAGTGCAAAATGTGTCCACAGGTAAGTTCTTTTAGTATTATTTTAGTCGGGAATATACCTATATCATCCTTAAGACTTTATATAAATTTTATTATTTACCCCAAAGATAGAGGCACATATGATTTGATCAACTTAAGTTATGTGGGAATCTAATTCTACATAGGATTGTAAATATAATTGACTTAATCGAGTTGTACAAAAAGAAGCATAAATATAATATCAAAGATCATCACCTAATCAAAAGAATTTCAGCGATAAGTTCCTCGAAAATGAAAATGAAATTGTACTAGAAACAAAGTTGTTGGTATAAGAAAACTGCAGTTATTTGTAATGCACACAGTTCTAAATAATGTACATATTTAATGAAATATGTATAAATGCATGCACATATTTCATTACCAAAAAATATTATGCAATTTTGTGCTGAGGAAAGTTTACCTAAATCAGCTTATTTCAGTCTTGGTCGTATGTTTTATGATCTTGTGAAGAACTTTTGCAGAGAGCTTGTATAGTAATATATGTATTTGACATAAAACTTAATTTCGTCATGATTGGACGATTTTCTACCGTGTAGTGTGAAAGCTATTTCTCATTGTGGTTTACAACTTTAGTTCAATATTGGGACGTTTATTTAGAAGGATATAAATTGTTTCGAACGATTTTAAATTTCTTCATTTGCCGTAAGATGATTGTATCTACAAGATGAGCCAGATTCAGTATACTTGATGTATAGATACAGATTTTGCGGAGATGGGAAGGAAAAGGAGATAGGCAGTACAGGTTCAGGGATAACTTTTAGAGATAAAATCATTGATAAATCATACCTAAAATTACTGATGTTTTTTTTTCCTTATTTACTTTGTCCTGATGAATGGAGTGATGTTTAATATATAATTAAAAAGAGCAGTTCTTTCCTACTATTTGTATATTTGATTATTAATTATCTTTTAACACTACATGTTTCGGCTTATGCAGTCATCTTCCGGTTTTAAAAACGTTACGACAAATAAAAGACGAACGTTGTGTGCAAAATTATGGAACTAGTAGTAATTATGCAGTCAATTATGTTGATGTAAATAAATGTACTATATTAAAAATGTTATAGGAAGATTATGTTTACCACGTGGATGCATAGAGGAAATATATTCCTCCATACATCCACAATATTTTCTGTTATATCTATCGAATTTAGTCCATTCTCTACATTTGTATTCAAATCTACTATTATTGTCAATCCATTTATTAGTTCAATTGAGCATTCCAAACTTCCAAAATTAATTCATAAATGTCAAATATCATATCTTGGGTTAATAACAATAAATATAGTATATACGTATTCAGTTGTGTTATGTAAATATGGCTGATACTCAATTGGCGTAAATTTAAATTGTAGATAATACTTAATTTAAATCCTAATCAATAGGATTAGGATCTACATCAAATCTACTAACATCATCGACAGTCCATCACTAATCATCAATCAAAAATTAAAATTAAGTCATTATACAAAAATTCATATCGAATATGTGTTAACATGCTTAGAAATAACATATATTATTGACAATCCATCATGAATCCAATTGAAGATTCCAAAATATCAAAATTAACTCATCAATCCCAAAATTCAGACCGTAAATATACCAAGAACGCACTTTCGACCTGTCGATTGCCGTAATATGATAAAATAAGCGTGAAAAATATGATTTCTTTTCATTAAAAAAGTCTAGAAATACCCATGCTATTCTGCTGGGCGGTTGTGCACTTCGGTATACCATCTTCAATCTGTATGCTATCGTTGTCTAACTGCAAGCACTCACTCTTGTCTAACTACTACAAAATGCTATCCCCACATGAATATTTCAATTTAAATCAATTCAACTGCGCCATAGCCCTTATCCCGTCTACTATGGGGCGAGGAGAACCATTAGTTAGGCATGCGTAAACACAGGCGTAAATTCACTTTCAGTTTAGCTGGCGTTCGATTCATTCGCTCATTTCTTAACAAGGCGTTATATTATATGGATATTAGGATACGGATATGATCCTCAAATTTTATAACGGTTGGTATGTTTTAATCGCGGTCAGTGATTTTCTAAAAAAAAAAGAAGTGTTACACGCTCGAGGAAAAACTTTTGATTGTGAAACAATTTTACGGTGGCAATTCAGCAGAAGTTACACAAGATTTATTTGCAGTAAATTATCCCGAAAGACCAATTCTTAGCGCGACTACTATTTATAATACAGTCCGACGTTTTGGAACAAAATATACATCAATAAATAATAATAATAAAAATGTCCTAGCGAAAAATATCAGTGATATCGAAATAAGTTTGTGTATTAGGGGAATAAAATCCTAGTATGACATCTAAACAATTTACTAGCGGATGTAATAATAATTCAAAAGTTTTCGACCTTTTCCATAAGAATAAGTACAAAATTGGCACTTAGCAAGAACTTTTACGCGACGATTATTACTGTCGCATGGAATTTTATGAATTAATGATTAATAAATATCTCGAAGATGAATATTTTTATATTTTGTAGAAAAACGTATTTTTCTATACCATGACCCAAAATATCCAGTTAAAAGTGCATTTTAAGATCGAGGATCAAAATAAATATCATTTTTTTATATTGATTAATTCATCAGATCAGAACTTGTATAAAAAAAGAAACCTGATAATATCCTGTTTTTTTTTTATTAAAAAATAATATCCTGTATATTGGTATTGTATCACACATATATTATTTTGATTGAATGGATATAGATTTTAGTTAAATATAACATCCCTATCAGCGTGAAAAGCATTCCTATTTGTGCCTAAAATTCTAACAAGGGATTCGGTGAACAGGTTATGAAAAATAGCTAAAAATTTGCTTGTTTAGTTAAAAGTTGAGGGGTCACGTCTGCACGCATAAACACAGACCGAGCGTCTCTTAAATTAAGTCAGATACCTTTTAGTTTAATTTTTGTACTGAAACAATACAAAGTATTGTGACTATTCCAAGAATAAACTATAGAATCGCCTCATTTGCTATTGAAATAAGACAAGAAAGTAATTCTTTTATTTGAAGGAAATAAATCTTTAGTTATAATAAGAAGAACAGTAAAAACAATTACGGTAGCTGTAAAACATATAAAACATTCGGAAATAACACAGTCAAGTAATTAATATCGTCAACGTCTCTCACTGCATATATATCTCTCTTACATGCGATAGGTTTCATACCTCCATAATACTATATGCATATCGTCAGACAACAAACATACTTTCGTCAGAAAATACGTTAACTATATCCATAGTTGGCACGGAACTTTCCTTAATTTAACTGCTATACAGGGTGATTCTCAATATATGCGACAAGCTTAAGAGCTGATTCCTGAGGTTATTTTGATCATTAAAGTTCATATGAGTATATGTTCAAAACGGTTTGGTTTTAAAGTTATTGAATGTTTAATAATAAATTATGAACATTGCCTAACACGATATAATATCACAGTTGGTTATTCAAAAACTATTGTGTTGAGAGGGAATTGTTTGTCGTTTCAATAGTTGTCAGAGTATTCATTCAGTTTGCCAGTTTCTGTTTTCTAAAATGAATTACACGAATGCTGAGATGTGTGATATGCATTTCGTTCACGGTCTTGCTAATGGAAATTCGCATGCTGCTAGACGTCTTTATGAAGAACGATACCCGAACCGTATCATCCCGCATCATTCAATATTTGCCCGTCTTCACCAACGTCTTAGTGAAACGGGAAATTTTAAAAAACGGACGACTGATAACGGGCACCTATCTACAGTTAGAACTTCACAAGTTGAAGAAATGGTACTAAATGAAATTGAGGAACATCCTACTACAAGCACCAGAAAAATTGCGTTTGCTTTAAACATTAGTCAGGCCACAGTTTGGAGAATATTGAAAGATCAACTGTTGTATCCATATCACATTCAACGGGTGCAGGTACTTTTGCCGGCAGATTTTCCGCAAAGAGTGGCTTTTTGTCAATGGATGCAACACAAAATCGCATAAAATCCTGACTATTTGGCTCAAATATTCTTCACCGACGAGGCTACTGTTTCTAGAAACGCGATTATTAATTTTCATAATAATCACATATGGGCCGAAGAAAATCCGCATGAACTAGTGAATGCCCGTCATCAACATCAATAAAATTCTCTGTCAATGTATGGGCCGGAATTGTTGATCTTGATAGGTCCACATTTTTTACCGATGCGGTTAAATGGCGAGGTATACCGCCATTTTCTTGAAGAGGAGCTACCCCTACTGCTGAAAGAAGTTCCGTTGCAATTAAGATTACAAATGTATTTTATGCATGACGGTGCTCCAGCGCATTTTAGTTTAGTTGCTCGCGAATTTTTGGACAATACGTATCCAGATCGGTGGATAGGACGGGGAGGTCCACAACCGTGGCCTCCTCGGTCTCCAGACGTAAATTCTTTGGACTTTTTCTCTGGGGTCACCTTAAATCATTAGTTTATACGACTCCCATTGAAAATATCGATGAATTGAGAAATCGTATTATCGCAGCTTTTCAAACAATTCGAAATACCCCTGGTATTTTAGAACGGGCTCGCCAGTTTATACGACGGAGGATAGAAGCTTGTATTGCAGTTGGGGGCGGTCATTTTCAACAGTTAGTATAAGTTAATTTTATTTTACTAATTATTTTGTTAATTTATGATAAAAACATTTATGTTAACTTACTATTAAACATGGTACAATTATGAACTTTTATGATCAAAATAACCCCAGGAATCAGCGCTTAAAGTTTGTCGCATATATTGAGAATCACCCTGTGTAAGATAGCAGCGACCGTAAGCACGTTTGAAATTATAATGTTATTTTAGGACCAAATTCTCCAGATAAAAATGCGTTGTAATACACGTGCATGTAAGAAAGATAGACTTTCTTATAGTGGTAATTAAGAGCACTCCGGGAATAAGTCACTTCCATAAGGAAGAAAGTTTGATATCGCCTATTTAGGGTATGACATTAATTTTGAGATTTACTGTACAATTCTGTAGGTTAAAGATTTGGCTGATCTTTAAATGGGATAAATACGGGTCGGATCGACATTAAATTTGGACTAAGGGTTTCGTTCATTTATTTCTTTTCTCTTAAGATGTATTAGCATTTATTGTTAGTAATATTTTCTTTATATTTATGGAGCCATGAATGTAATTACGATATATAGTAGTACAATTACTTAAGCAGATTACGTATATAGATGTAATTATCGTTTTTTTTTTTCTATTACATTCTTATCTTCACTATCCGTGAAACCTAATCTCCAACATTTCTTCATTTGCCCGCCACATGGTATAAGTATAACACAGAACGTGTATAAACCACATACGAACATGTAGGATGTGCATACGACCAAAAATAGATTGACCTACATAATGAGAACGCGACTGACTTAACAAAAAACGCTCAACTAGTCCGCATCAGAAATGTAAAAGCAAAAAAAAAAAATGGACGATTTTCTACGGAGCCAAGCTAATAAATTAACCCCCAACAGCGTCTGTGTATAACCAAAAAAGCAACACACGAACCCGAGCGACACATACATACACACATACGTTCATAGTATACCATTCATAAAACAGTGGGCCAGCGCCCTCTGCTCTCGGACGAAAACAACGAGGAAAAAAAATCCCGATAAAAAGGCCATCATCTCCTCGCAGATGAACTCTATATACAGAATCACTTTCACCTCTTCCTACTACACTACGAACGTAACGTCCTCTTGGTGTCCCTAAAGAAGTAGGAAAGAATCGGGATATTTTTTACCTGTTCGCTGTGTGAGAACATTTTTTTTTCCTTCGTTTTTTTGACCCTGCGGTCCGGTGGACCTACGTAATTTTCTACCTGCTCTTTAGACCGACTGACCTAATCGCGGCATCGAGGTCCGATAATCAGATCGGTAGCCGAGGTCGTTCTCTTCTTGGTTGTTGTTCATGTGTGAGTGCGTGTGGAGAAGCCGAGCTATGCGCTGCTTCCGCCTGAGATGAAGAGAGTTGTTTCTGATTCTGGTGGAGGGGGGTTACAGTGTGTCTGTGTGCAACAGGAGGGTGGGCGGTGGATTTTGTCAAGTTCGAGTGTTTGTAGGTTGTGGACATCGAAATTTGAAGGGTGGCTTAGAAATGCAGTTCAGAGTACATTTTACGAGATTAAGATAGTTTAAAGACACAATTTTTCTATTTTGGCTTGTCGACAGTTTACACTAAAATTTCTATACTTTGAATTCATATTTATCTGTTAACATGTTAATTAATCTTAAATATATTCTAACAAACGAAGATCCCGAACCCAGAAATTCAAAAAATTATGAAACTTTGGGAACACGTAGATCACACACAGGGTGATACACAGAACCCGCCCATTAAAAGTTCTTAAAGGCTCTACTCCGATGAGCCATGCAAAAGTGCCTTAAAGCTATCGGGCTGAAATTAAAGCAAGTGGGTACTACTGTCACACATACTATAAATACCAAAAAATAGCTGAATCGATGCCACCCCATTCGAGATATTAGCATGAGGGTGTAAACATTTAATATTTTTTTCTCCGGAATTACATAAGCTATCACGTTCAAAAATTATGTAAGTAAACACTGATTATGGACATTCTATAAAAAATCAAGGACTAATTGCGTTTACTCAGTTCAAAGTTATCATTATTTTCCCCTTTTGAAGGGTGGTTTTTTTGAGTTTGATTTAAGGTGCCAACTTGGCTTTTTGTTCTATTAGACTGTATATATTAAGGTTTACTATTTTTTCAGTTTTTTCTGTGTGGTAGAACATGTAAATAAAAAATAAAATCTCTTTGAATAATTTTAATAGAAGCAATTTGTTATTAGTTACTTTAGGGTTAAAGTAATTATTCATTGATTAATTTCAGGATTATTTGTATAAATTTTTCAACCCTAGTAATTATAAAAGCACCGAAATATACAAAAGCATATTGTAACAATAAAATATTTTTTTTTAATTCCGTACACGCAGTCTGCACATTTACCGTCCTGCCGGCCTTTCAAGATCTAATATCGACACATGTTCGGTTAAACGTTCGAACTTACATCTCCTCTTAGCTTAATCGGTAAAACGTTCGTCCGGTAAACGAGAGGATATCGGTTTGAATCCTGCGCGAGGAAAAAAAATTCTTGGGAAAAGAATTCCCCCTAATTATTACAGTTAATAGCAAAAATACAGTAATTTGTTAGAAATATATGTTCTTTGTTGCATTTTTAGGTTCTACTAGACATTTTAAAGCCAATTTTACAAAACATCCACTTACGTATCGTTTCAGAGTTATTCTGGTTTTTGTAAAAAAAGTTTAAAAAAATAGAATGCATTAAATGCGTATAACACTTTACAGTAAAAGGTAGAGAGTTTTTATGTCGACTGTGGAGGGTGCAGATCATCTGTTATTTAACCAAGGAATAGAAAGTAAAGAAAATTACACAGAGTGTTCCACAACCTAGAGTTGATTGAAGTCCTTAATTTTTTTTTTCTTGAAATGGAACGCTGTGTGTATTTATACATTACGTGATGTAGAATTGTATTCTCTCTCGAAAAGTTGTAGCTGTTCTTATACCTATCTCTATCGCTTCTTTCACGACTGGTAATTTTCAGAAAATGTAGTTTTGAACTAGTACTTTCCTAGAAAATTAGAACGCAGTGGGCTGTAGGAACTATGGAGCATTACTAAACAGTATCAATATATTCATTGTGTCCTTAACTAATGTTTTAATTGTAAAGTTGAATAAAATCTCTAATCAACTAAATCACCTGTTCTGATCATTTTTATTATGTGTACGACCTAGGCCATCTTCAGGCATAGCTATCACGTTTGAATAATTGATTTATTTGTTATATTCAGACCTGACAGTTACGCCTGATGATAGTTTAGACTGTAGGCCGAAATGTGTCGTACACATAATAAAAATAATTGATTAGAACAGCTGAACAGAGCTTTTATTCAATTGTCCAATGTCAATAATAATATAATAACTTATCTTGATCTATATTGTGGATGGAAGACCATTTTCACATTTGAATTTGTCTAATCTTAAATTTATTTTTTATTCAAAGAGATTGTGGTAAAGGGTGGCAAAGCAGAATTTGTAGTGTTTAATGAACGATATGTTCACCAACACATTTCCAAAAGATTCAAGAAAACTTTTTACTTACTGGACAATGGAACCATAATAAACAGATACCAAAATCTATAACAGAGAATGAGAACTATGAGGTAATGGTATTAGCTTTGCCCAACAGCAACACATATGGTAGTGTGAGTGGGGCTAATAATGGGAACTACGTGTCCTCAAAGCAATTGTCCCGAATTAATCAAATCTGATGTAGGATATAAATAAGCATAAATAATAAAAAAAAAATAAGAAGCTACAACAATAGGAACTTATATCAGTATTTTAAAGTGCAAGCAAACAGAGGTCATGTGCAACATCTATAATTTTATTATACCTACATAATATATATATATATAGAGCATGCCGTTTTTGATTATCTTGTAGTCAATAAATTTTATTACTTCATATAGGTACTATATTTTGTTTTTTCTAATATACTTTTAAAATTGAAATTGTTTTCTGAAAATCATTAATCCTAAAAGAAGCGATGGAGAATATATATAATAACACAGCTGTAGCTTTTCGACAGAAGATTAAATTCTACATCACATGGTGTAAGAAAAACAGGGCATTCCATTATATAATACTTTTAGTACTAAAAAGATACGCCAAATCAACCTTAAATTGTGGAATAATTAATAAAGAAGTAATTTTGTGTACTTGATTAAATAGTAGAGGACCCATACCCTGCACAGTCTACATAAAAACTCTCTACTTACCTTTTACTGTACAGCCACACGCCCTCAATGCAATCATATTTTTTTTATGTTTTTTACTTGTGATAAGGAAGCGGTATCATTAATGCACGTTCACTAAATACCTGATATATATAAAAGGTAATGGTTTGCTACAAATATACAATATACTTACTTTAAATTATTCAATGATGAAACGAGGAGGTTCAGTAAATATTTAGTAAATAGCTTATTGTGTGAATAACTGATAAAGTACAAAAAAAAGCTCCACAAATCTTCGATTATTTATGCGACCGCAACTATAAGTACAGCGTACCAAGCAATGCGTAATTCAAAATTGTTTGCAAATAATTTTTAATTATTATTTCAGTGTGCTGTAGCTTCGATTGCATTGATAATCGAAGATTTGTAGAGCTTAAATTCGCATTTAATTTGCTAAAGATGGTACATAATTGATGAATGGAATCCTTATACAACTTGCCGATACTTAAAACTCCAATAATCATAGTTGTGGCAACTTTATTTATGAAAATACATGAATTTAATAGCAATTAGTATTATTGTTCTTGTATTAAGTATATGCTGTAGTTAGATACAGTACCAATAGTCACAAGTAATACGTTACTTACCACATATCAACAGTTTGATTACGATTATTACACAAGAATTTATCAGGTACGCTGTATAATAGCCGTTAATAAGAGCACTGTTTACAATAAGAACTTGCATTCAGGAAACTGGGTTTAGTTGCAGGTATTAATTGAGGAGAATAGTTGCAAGTAGAACTTTATCTATTATAAATGACTTTTTATCAAGTAAACACTTTACTTAACCCATTTTTCTCAGTGAACTTGAATTTAACTTTTCATGTATTTAATTTAAACTTAAACAGTAAACTAAAATAAAATTTGAGAAACATCAGTTGCTTGTAATTTAGCTAGGTTATTTTGATCTCTTTTTTTGGTTTTATTGATGAGTAGGAGGAAATAGGGGGTCGCGAACATTTTTTTTTACCAAAAATGGGTCGCACTTTAGATAAGTTTGGGAAACACTGATCTAGATGATCTGAAAGAGAGAATACGCCAGGAAATGGGACTTATTCCACCAGTGTTCCATTAAAAAAAGATAATGATAGCTACATAAGTTCTTCTTTAGACACCTATATACAATTTTCTCATGTCAAAAAATTCGCAACTAAAAATACTAATTGATTTATCCTAGCATTTTTCTGCAAAATAATTAAACCTGAATTTTAAAAGAATTTGTTCCTTTCATCATGAATGCACAGGTTTCCTACTGTACGGTAACATAAATCAAATGTTTCTACGGGAATTATGTGAGAAGTAAAACTTGTAAAAAGAAGTAGTTAAGCATACATACAAGCAATTAATTTATAATTAAATAAAGATTAATTACAATGATAAATCTTTGTTTTGTAGGGGGAATTCAGAAGCCAAAACCGTTGTGTGAGTATATAATAAAATAAGTACTCCTATGGTGTCGATGAGATTCCATTGCATGCAATACAATCGCGATTTCATTCAACATCATCGTCCATTCGTGAACGTTAGTATGATGTGGAGTGGTGTTTTTCTCGTTTTATACATTAAATGTTAATGTTTTTGAATTATGATAATCTAAATTTTAATTGTTAATTTAATAAACACCAACTTGGTGGAAATCATAAATATTTAAAGTATTCGCAAGACCAAATAGGCTTAGAATACTTAATAGTAGAAAAATATTTTTGAAAAACAATCACAAAGGATTTGAAATGTAAAATATAAAATGTAAATTTTTGTAAACGAAAGACGAATAAATTACCGTGTGTTCCTAAAACAACAAATGATATGCATTTATGGTTATAGAAGTATATTTCTATTTGTTTGAAGCGGTTAGAGACCGATTAATATATCTTTAAATCAATAGTTAAAAACATATGGCTCATCATTTTGTCAAAAAAATCATAAACTCTTATTTCTGAATATACTGAACAAATAAATGAAAGATCATATTTGTATATTTTTCCATACATGCACTCATAAGGAAATATTGCATAAAATTAATAGTCAGGCGCCTTGATTGTTATCAATGTAACATGGTATCTATAATTGTGGTGGGTATGCTCAGTAGTCCATCAAAATTCCTCTGTCGTGTTTCCGAAATGCGTGGTCACACACGCATGTAAAAAGCGATACAGTGATTTAACAAATAGGTTGTGGTTAGTGCCTAAAATGGTTTCACTTGAAATGTAGTCCGTTGCTTGGATTAGTTTTATATGCAGAGTGAACAAAGTCTAGTGTCTGAGATTGGCAATAGAAAATTCAAGTTTGCCTCACTCTGCAGTTGGCCCATCGGATTTTTGTTCTATTGGTTATGTTTACACATTGATCAAATAGCACGACACGAATGACAAATGGCGCGACTACAAATGTCAAATTACGATGTAAAGTATCAATCTGCGGACGCTTTCCAAATATGCTGGATTGGCACGAGAACACCTTTAAATAAAAACGTAAATTTTCGTTTATAAAAACTCGCCGCAATTACCAATAAACCAACCGCATAGCATTGCTAAAACATAAGGGTGACGAACCCCGTGCCCGCCAGCGCAAGTGCGCCCATAAGCGATTCATTTTGCGCCCACGACGCGATTCCAATAAACATCTTTCTCAAAATGCGAATCTAAGCCCTACAAATCTTCGATTGCTTATGCAACCGAAACTACAAGTACTCTATACCTAGCGATATATAATTCAGAATTGTTCCTCAATCATTTTTAATGATTTTAATTGGTTCCCAATATCTCCATTGTATTGGGTAACGATTATACAGGGTGTCTCTTGACGTGACCGCCAGAGTTTAAGGATGTGTTGCTTAAGCAATTTCGAGACAAAAATGTCAAATGAACATATGCCCAAAACTTTTTCGTAACTGAGGTACGAGCACTTGAAGTTTTAGATAACTCTATAGAAACTAATGCAAGTATTAGGTACCTGCCGCTCTTGATTTCATTGTTATTAAAACGTCAGGGTGGCTCGGATTCATTATTTATTATTCATTGGAACAGCAAACGTCAATTAAGTTAATTGAGCGGTCGTTGATGTTACATTTGTTAAAGAAAACTAAAACCACGTTAATTTTTTCGAATGAAGAATACGCAGACATTCATTTTGTTTATGGACTGTGTAATGGAAACGGACGGATGGCTGTTGATGAATATCGTCGGCGATTACTCACTCGTAGAGTGCCTTGTAGAACCGTTTTTAGCAATGTCCATCGCTGTTAAAGAGAAACTGGCAAGTTTCCTACTGCTACTTTGGAACGTCCCGTGCAACAACAAGTTGCTCAAGAAGAAGCAATACTTAATATGATTGACGGTGAACCTTCTACTAGTGTCTGAAGAATAGCCAACAGACTTACCGCCATATTCATAGTGCTTCCTTAAGGTATACTTTTCCTTAAGGTTCTCCTTGACATAAACATTTTTGTTTCATAGACCACATTTTTAGGTTACTTTAGATAAGGAAAATCTTAAGGTAGCTCCATAGGTACCTTAAGGATACCTTAGGAAAAAATACTTGATATAAATTTGACACGTGTTGTCATTTTGGATGTCATTAATCATTTATTAATTAATTAATGGGATGCAATGGCAGATGTAGAGGATTTTTTGGATTATATAAATAAAAAAAAAGATACTAATAGATAACCGAAACGGTAGATCAAGGACACACAAAAATCCCGGGAAATGCAGAATTTAGAAAGAAGTATTGTTTTTCTAAAGAAAATATTCCATACATTTTATTGCCGCTTGTTAACGGACGATTACCGAGCATAGAAAATCCTGATGGTTTACTCATATCACTACTTTTTTGCACTAATTGGAAACACTGTCCCATCATAATGAATATTGCCGCTATGCAAATGCGCGATTTTAAGCGGCATTTGAGAGTTATTGGAATTTAAGTTGAAGAAAATTGCTATAGAATTAGATATTGAAATAAAAAAAAGGTGAGTAGTGCAATACTGAGGTACCAACTGTTACTGCCATAAAGGTATCCAGCTTTAAGCGACAACCATATGCCAGTATTGGAAAACATTCTTCTTAGAAACATGCTTTCAGTGACATTCCGTGTTGTAATATGGCTTTCATTATAACGATTTTTCACAACTGTTTCAGAATTTAACAGTGGGGTCAATAAATATGTTTTTGAGGCATATCCACTGTCGCTTATGAAAAAGAATGGATCGTTAAAGTGTGTATGCCCTGGCTGTCGTACTACGATATCCATTATTTTTAAATTAGCATCATATAAAAATTATGAATTTATAGAAAGATATTTCTTTCCTATTACAAAATACCTGCTCTGGGTCATTCCCACCTGAAACCACGAGTGATCTTCAAATACATTTATTGTTAGTTTTTATTTCAGGAAGTAATTTTTGATTTACCTTGGACTTCCTAAACCCTGCCAAATAAACACTTCTTGCACCCCGCTATTCCTTGTCCTAATCTTAAAGTAAACACTTTAATTAGCTAGCTATTTCAATTGACAGTCACAGATATTTGTATTATAACCAAAAACCGCATAACATAACCTATAATCACTTATAAACACGATTGTAAAAAAGAAACTACCCTTGCGCCAACTTTAATTATGAGGTTATTCGTACCTTGGGTAGTGATTAAAGATAATCACGAATTAAGGATTTAATTATTAGTTAAGCAGTCGGTGCAAGGGAATTTAAACTTTAATTATGATTAAATTTTAATTATAACTTAATCACGAACGGTGCAAACGGCTGTTTTATAGCAATGTCATTTAATAGAATCCTATTCATCAATTCTAGAGGAAGCATCCTTGTCCGAGAATAGCCAAAGTGAGTCGATATTGTGACTATGAAATAGAAAGTTGTTTAAGGTGTAAGGTCTCCTTACGTAAGTCATACTTTTCCTTAAGATTTTGCCTGGACTATGAATATGGCGGTAAATGTAGGCCACATGAGAGTATGGAGAAGTTTATACAATGTCGGCTTGTACCCGTACCATATCTTAGCTGTACAAACTTTAAAACCTGCCGACTACGTAGCGAGATTTGAATTTACTCGCTGGTTAGTGAGGAATCGAAGGCTTTGTCGGAAAATATTGTTTAGTGATGAAACCTTCTTCACCCGAAACATCATCAATAAAAACAGAAATTCACATTGTTGGGCACTTGAAAATCCACGGAAAACTAAAGAATCCCATTTTCAAGATAGATTTTCGGTGAATGTTTGGTGTGGAATTATTGTTGGTCCATTTATAATCGAAAAATCGTCTCACGGCCGCCCATTATTTACGTTTTTTTTTTGAAAATGACCTTCCAACATTACTGGATGACGTTCCTCTTAATGTAAGACGACAAATGTGGATACAACACGACACAACGGCGCACCTCTCCATTTTGGTAAAGTAAAGTAAAGTAAAGTAAACTTTATTTCCAAAAGACCACAAAACTACAAAGGTATTAGGAAACGTCAGAAAAGAAAGCAAAATAAAATTTAATCTTAATAATAATAACACTAATCATAATATCTGAATAAATAAATGACAAAATTAAAAAAGAAGTGATAAAAAAAAATGATAACAATGGCAATAATAATAATTAAGTAAATTAATTAAGTTAAATTAAAGTAAAAGTAAAAGTAGGTAGAGTAGGTAGAGTAGGTAGGTAGTAGGTGGTAGACAAGTAACAGACTTTCTTAATCATAATTATACGAACCGTTGGATTGGAAGAGGTGCAGCAGTTGCTTGGCCTGCCCGATTACCAGCTTTAGATCCTCTGGATTTTTCGAACAATTCATTCAATAAAGCAACTTCTTTTCAAATGAATTTTAATTGTTTTTTTTGTCTATAGGATTATCTAAAACTTCAAGTGCTTGTACCTCAGTTACAAAAGAGTTTTGGGCATATATTTATTTAACATTGTTGTCTTGAAATTGCTTCACCAACAAATCCTTAAATTCTGATAGTCACGTCATGGGACAGCCTGTATATGAAACAGTACATTTAAGTGTGCATTATTTCAGGTTGCAGATTCGCATTTGATTCGAGAAAGATAGTACAAAAAATTTAAGAATGTACATATGAATGTATTTTACATGAATATTAGTGGGAAAATTTCTTTTGCTTAGAAAAAAAATCACTAACACTGTAATATTACTAAGAAATCTCTTAAGAAAAACTTTAAATTTCTTACAATTTGGGAAATTACAGTTAAAAATGAAGTAATTTTCAAATGGTAATGAAAAAAACCAATTAAAGAAAATAATTTAAATATTACTGTTTTCTTTGAAACAATCAAACTATTTATTTAAAATAATAATATCTTTTATTCAAATAAATCACCTTACGGCAAAAAAATATTTGTTTCAATATATGATGTCAAGTACGCTTTTCTTAAAGAAACTATTGATTTTATACAAAGTCGGTGCAGTTACAGATAAAGTTAAATATATTCTACGAGTACAGAAGTTGCCGTGAAAATGGCAGTTCTTCCATTTCACTACGCTAACTTTTCATACCCGATGTAAGTTTTCTACATGGCAGACATATTTATCAAATATTTATCTACTACTTGCCAGATAAATACTTCTTAGGAACTGTTATCACAACTGATTCCATATGGTGGTCTTGATTTTTGCAAATTAACCGCTAATGTGGAGGGGGAACGGGCAACTGGCGTGTAGTGGTTTTTGGGATAAGCATTAGAAATTTTCAAAGGAAAGTAAATGGAAGGACATCGGAAGAGAAGGGGAAGACCCAGAATGAAGTGGAGAGAGGCGATAATTGAGGCCCTGAAGGGAAAACAAATACTAGACTGGAGGGAAAAAGCAAAGGGCAGAAGAATCTGGAAAGAAATAATAAAACGATGGGCCTAGTGAAGCTAATACATAATTAGAAATTTTCACATTTTGTTTGTCTTTCATGCATTAAATTCCAATCAAATAAACTTTACCAGGACACTTTCATTTCGACAATATTTTCATTTTCGTTAAGAAAAAAAAATCAGAAATGCTGAATTTTTATTTGTAGTTTTACTTTTAAACAAGTAAAACTTGTATGGAAATTATCACTGCTTTAGAGAACCTACTTGCGAGTATTCCAGGTTACATGAGAAAACCTTGGGAAGGTTGCTCGCATTTCAACTATGACTATTTCAGGATACATGAAAAAAATTTCGAAAAATTACCAGTAGTTAGAAGTATTATTTCTAAAAGTGAAATGCATGTACGATTTTAAGGGCACAAAATTGTCCTAAATCCGTACAGGACTTTTACCATTTTTTTCTAGTGTGTACAAATGTATTCCATACATTCGACAATATTAGCACTGTATCCTTAGTTAAAGGTGTGGTAGAGCCAATCCAGTATGTTAACAAGCAAGAAAACTACACATTACATTATTCTGGACATATTCGTTAAGAATGAAGGATGGGTGAACTCATCCAGTCAATTCCAATTTACTAATTTATCCATAAAGGTAATAAGCAAAACTTTTACCACAAAACATTTGTTGCTCGGTTATTACGAAGCAAATAACAGTTAACAGCAGATAATTTGTTTGCAAAAAAAAATAATGTTTTCAGTTTAAGGTAGGCAGCTACAATCCAAATGATATAAAGTTGCCCCTTTTTATTCCCATCCTAAGATAGTTATCCTCAATTAATTTATTGTATTGATCGAATACACATACCTCAAAAAGAAAATATGACAGCTCCATAATATTATGCAAATTTATATTTATATTTACATCCAGATAATGATCAAAATCTTTACCCCTAACCCATTTACCCATTACGTGACATCACAATATAGATGTTTAACAGATCAATGGAGCAATGGGCCCATTCCACTTTCGACGGAGAGGTTCCCAATACCAATTCTCCTACTTGTACCCTTTGATCCTTCCCTCATCCTTTCCCGAATACCGATAGAGTTCGATAGTTTCCCCCTTCGACGGTCGACAACACTTCCACACAAAGAAATCTATAAGTACAATGCGTACGATCGACGATTGCCGAATTGCGATTCTAATACAGGGAGGAGGTTTCTAGAGCATTTAGCCGGTACTTTGCTGCTGTTTCTGTCGGTGGTATTATCGAGCTTTAGGTTACCGCAATTGGCACACGACCTGCTCTGATCAGGCGGGTGCCCCCTCTCTTTTCCATTGAATTGAATATGTATTGAGAGGTCCTTTCGTTATAAGTTAACTATGATGTGTGGTGAATTTCTCGTGCGGTTTATTCTGTTGCGGAAGAGAAAAAAAAGGGGTCGGTTGTTGATTTACTAACAAGCCGATTAAATTGTAAAGGTAAGAGTGACGATATTCTTAGATAGAGGCGTTTTGATTGGTATCATCTAGGCAAATATTTTTTAAGAAACGAGTATTATATTTATTTTCGGTTTAGATGTATTAGAGAACTTATAGACTTGGAATTTATGCAAACATCTTAATCACCATAAGAATGATTTTATTTCGTGTTAAGAATACACGTCAAAAGATTACAAATGGCGAATAAGTATTTCTTTCATTTTATTTTTGGACGTATTAATATCCTTTATTTCCTTTAGTTTAGGTACCTCGGTAAAGCATTATAAAATTTTGGAGCAAAGTATGTAATTCAAAGCACTTCTACTATTATTCAAACACAATTATTTTCCGCGTAATTTTCTTTTCTCCTAGTGTCATGCTCAGGAACTTCCACATTAACAATACATATATATAATTATACTTCTATTTGTGTATATTAGGCTTTCTAATATATATACAGCGATTTAAACGTTAATAGTTTATATACAGGGCGAGTTTTTTATCTTGAGACAACGGAATATTTCTAAAACACTGCATCAAATCAAAAAAAGATCTTAATAAAATTTGTTATAATGTAGGGGGCTCACTGAATGGTGCCGAACTTGATCCCCCGCCTCACCCCCGATAGTGGGAGGAGGGACAACTTTGAAATCTTAAATGGGAACCCCCATTTTGTATTGCAGATTCGGATTCTACGCTATCAAGTATGTAGTTTTTGTTTGAAACTTTGTTTTCGATTCGTAACAGATTGCGCTGTAATCGCAAAAAACATGATTTTGTGTTTTTTTATTTTAACATTTCAAAAAGCCACGTGTTCAAAACTGTGCCCCTTCACTTCAATACAGTTATTTATTCGCAATTGGAATGCTAGTCAACGATAAAAAACCGTACTTTATTCAGTACTTGACAAGCTGTGAATACTTACACATTGTCCGATCCCCATTTAGATTATTAATTATTAATCCAAGACAAATTAGTTAGTGTTGAATATTTGAACAGTAATGGAGGCTATAACATTGCAAGAGAGAATGGAAATGATTTGCATGTATGGAGAAAGTGGTAGGAATATCGATGATGCTGTTAATCTTTATTTACAATGAGATGGGGTATTGAGTTCGGTACGATTTAGTTCGTTTCCCCTAAATTAAGCCCCAGAAAATGAAAGTGCAGTATCGTCCGCGTATAAAATACTATTTCTGAAAACATTTGTTAAGTCGTTTACATAATATTGGACATCTTTGAAGCACACCATGGATGCAAAGTAGTTGCTCCGAAATGCTTGTATATTTAACTACTTGTAGTTTGTTTCTATAAGGTAGCCACCAAAACAAAATTAAAACCGTGGTCGCCGTATTATACACTCTAAGTCTAGCTAACACTATAGAATGTAATATACAGTCAAACACCTTAGATAGGTCACAGAAAATGAATACATTGAATAGGCCTTGTTCAAAGCAATTCGTGCAGCGTTCACAAAATTTTCAGCTTGAATTTTTCATCTATTTTTCCTGAGATCATACTGTTGACAAGAAAACAACTTGCATTTTTCAAAGTGCTGCATAAGCTGAGATTTGACTATTTTTCAAATATTTTTGAAACAACTGGAATAATTGAGGACGTCGGTGCAATAGTGATCCACATGCGAAAAGTCTAGTTTTGAGAAAAGAGAAAAAGCCTATAGTTTAGAAACTAGTTTAGTGCAAAAAAGAGTCACGAAACTTTTAAGTAAAGTGTATTCCATAACTGTATTCCATTGTTGTTACATCAAACTGTATAGTGTATATCCAGGAGCCATTTTTCTATCTAAAATTCAATTTAACAAAAAGTGACGTATAGCTCATTATGCCATCAAGCCCCCCAACTGAAACTGGTCGTTAGTTGCTAGGCTCATTAACATCACTTGCCTTGTGCAATGGAACAATGACTGCATGTTTAAGGCAATCGGCAACCTTCTCTAAGAATGTTTTACTTTTGAACATTGATGCGCAATAATTGCACAATACCTGTAGTTTATCTTAGATTTCATCAACTTGCAAATACTTTTCAGTACAAAATTTTAATAGGAGTTAACAAGATTAAATTAAGAAGAAAAAATTAAATATTATAAGAATGTTACATTTAAAAATAGTCAAAATGTAAAATTAAATCATCTACAAAGGCAAACTCATTGTAATAACTAGTAATTAATAATAACTGCTTTTTGATTAAAATGTCTACCTAATTAAAAGTAAAGTACCTAATAAGGTAAATTACAAGTTTGTAAGGCATATTAATTCCTCTAAATTGGAACTAAACATTATCATACTGGCCGCAATAATGACCCATATAAAAAAGACTATTTATTTATCTTTCGTAATTTTGTGACCCTAACGGGCTTTTAATTACCTCTCTAAGAAGAAATTCCTAGATCAAATAGCATAATTATAATTCTGTCGTTACGAAGTTTTTCATATCTTAATCTTTTGCAGCTTTTGATTTTTCTCTATATACCTACAAATTAATACAACGAAATATAACAGAAGAAAATAACCAATAAAGAATAAATACAAACACGGAAAGCAATATTAAAAAAAAACGTTGATCAACATTTAGAAAAAGATGAATCAATAGAATAAAATATTAACAAAAAAAAAAATCAATTGGAAACAGGTCATTCATCAACTCTTATTGTTTAGCTGCTTTTAAACTAAATGTATCAGCAATCCATTTAATGTTCATCTGCTTTTTCCACTTTACGTTGTGTGTTATCTTTGCTTATCACCGTCCAGAAGGAAGGAAGGTTTTAAAGAAAATTAGACATTCTAAAAGGCATCTTCATGTTTACTCATTTTTACAGCTTAATCATTTTGAGTGTAACGAATACTTTTGTTAGCTATTTTATAAAAAGGAATATAAAATTCTTGAGTTGAATTCACACACCCTGAAGTACATACGTCGAAGGTTGGAAATATACTGTAAACATAATCAGTAAAGTAAACAAAAACTAAGTGCATCTAGCTGCATCGTCCTTCACATGAGATAAATATTGTCCGAACTAATATACGCTTCCATATAGCTTGCTTGGAATAAATTTCCAGATATAAGTTTGAAGTTAGTATCCAAAAATATTTGCTGCTACTAGCAATAATTCTAGTAAATTTACATTTAAAATCGTTGATAGCAAAGTTACCTATGATTTTACAACTAATCTCAACTTATGAGATAAAATTTCCACCATCCAGTTAATTTCATATGCTAATGTATTTTTCAAATATTATCTTGTAAAATCGTGTGAACTTTACATAAATTGTAGACAGAGAAAAATTAAAATGTGGACATAACAAAAATTTTCTTGCATTCATTTAACCAATCTTAATTCAAATTTGCACATTTTAATATGGTTTGGAATCATTGACCTTATTGAAGGGAACCGCATATTTTTACCGAAATCCGAATTTTATCCGAAATTGAAACCATTATTAGTTTTAAACGTCATTGGAATTATAATATTGATTAATTGAATGTATGCGGTTGGTTTCAAACAATTTTTGATGCTGTTTAACACAAAACTGAAAATGTGAACAGGAACATACCTACTGGCCATTAAAATAATATATTTAAAGTTTTGTTGATTAGTTAACAAATTAAAAGTTTTCTGCGAATCTCATCGATGTGCAGACGCGAGGGTGTGTAATATTCTACTAACTAAACAACAGATATTAAATTAAAAAAAATGATGTAATTAAGAGATAAGGATTAGAAAAAAATGCAGTTAATTTTAAGCAGTCATGACGTTGATATTGCTTTTTCTCAAATCTAGTATTTAACTCTTCTAAACAAGTGCTGATCTAAACAGTATTATAACAGTTTTCCGCATACATGGTAGCACATTCGTTAAATGCTTACGTGATTGCAGATATTGCCGTAAAGGTGGCACTTCTTCTATTTCACTCTAGTAACCTTGCATATTTGCTAATTTAGGAAAGATGATGAACAGGTGGTATAGCTGGAATAGGGTCATTCCATATCAACCGGAACACCTAAAAAAATTGATGTCTTGGATTCTTTTTATATTTTATAGTTTTTTCCTAAAGCTCTGCAGTATCTATTTACAAAGATATTTGCGAACAAAGTTTTCAAAATCAATAAAATAATCACAAAGTTATATAAATATGTAGTTGTGTAAATATTGTTTGGTTATGCATAAATTAAAAGAGTAAAACAAAATACGTATAAATCATGGTTTATTCTAAAGTTCAAATTATACATTTACATTATGCATAACCAAACAATATGACTCTGCGATTATTTTATTGATTTTGCAAACTTTGTTTGCAAATATCTTTGTAAATAGATACTGTAGAACTTTAGGAAAAAAAATACGGGTCTTCTAATTTTATGCAAAGACTTCGAATTTAAAATATAAGAAGAATCCAAGCCATCAATTTTTTTAGGTGTTCCGGTTGATATGGAATGATCCAAATTTACCGTCATGATGTGAGATTTTTGCCGGTTTCTCATTGGAGAAGCCAACAGCCAACATAAAAGGAAGAAATGTCTCCCTTTATGCAAAACTTGAATATATTAGCAATTATTCCTTTGTGTACAGTTATAATAATAATAATTTATTTCCAACAGGTTTACACCCAAGTACAGGAAATATTGAAATTAACGATTGCGAATACAATATATTATAAAATAGTATATCTATTAGTTCAGAAGTAAATAAAGAGAAATGATTACAACACAGCGTTCACAATATCAGGTAATTACAGAATTACAATTAATATCACACCTGTTACAAATAGCATTGAAGAAACTACACATTAAAATATATTGGCCACCGCACATAATATTAGTTCTGCTAGTAGGTAAATGAAATAAATGCAAGTGCCTTGATGATAACAGAGGTACATTGAAATTAATTTTGTTTAAAAGAAAAATACAATCAGTTTTGTTGGTTAACAAATTAACAAATTATACAAATTAATGAAAGCAAAACTAATTTCATGATATTTCATACGAGACAAAGGCAGGATACTATAGCTACTATAGAAATTAATGGTAGCTTGCTTCAGGATGTTTCACCGATGAAGTTCCTTGGAGTACATCTACAGGAAAGCTTGATCTGGGAAGAGCACGGCAAAGATCTTGCAGAAACTATTAACAGCAAAGCATTTTTATTTAGATCCCTTAGAAATACTGTGTCCACTAGTGTTCTGCTTGCTGTACACTTTGCCGAAATTCAATCTAGACTGATGTATGGTATTCTTTTGTGGGGCAATTCACCGTGGCGTCAGAGGGTTTTCTTGGCTCAAAAGCGTTTAATTAGAGTCATTTATTGTATTTCACCTACCGCTTCCTGTAATATTTTTAAGCCATATTTTTAAGCATCTAACATATTGCCGGTGTCCAGCATGTATATTTTTTTGGAAGCATTGTGCTATGTTCATAAGAATAAAAACCAATATTCAACTGATGATACTTATCATTCATACAATATCCGACAAAAGCATTATTTTCATAATTCTAAATTTAACTTGAGCATTGTGGGAAAAGGTATAGAGCATGTGGGCCATAGATTATATAATATATTGCCTCATAATCTAAAGACTAATCGAAATCTTAATACTTTTAGAGCAAATGTCCAGAAACACCTTTTTAAGTAAATGTTGCTATACAATAGATGAATTTTAGTTTAATTATTTTATGGTTTTTTTTGTGTTTCTGATGCAGTTTTAAGAATTATTTTTATATTTTTTTCTTTTGTTTAGGATGCATCTTCAAAATGTATTATTACTTTTAGAACAAAGATCCTTTTGAATTAATTTATTTTTTGTTATTAATTAGGGTCATGTTTTGTTTTTAGTTATTACCAAATTAAGAATTATTTTTTGTTAATGCTCTGAGAATAATTTGTTTTTGATTTATTTTCTTACGTATACTTTTAGTTTCTTAATTCTTTGTAAATTATTTTTTCTTTCCGTTTTTTGACTTATCCAATTGTTATTATGATGGATTAATAAACGTTACTTATTTGCCTAATAACTACGGTACATCCATGTCTAGAACTGCTTTTATAATAAACACGAATAATAAGGAAACACACAAATGTGATGCATACAGGTATTATGACCTCATTAACAACTAATTATTTTTAGGCAAGAAGTAACTTATACAGGGTGTATCAAATAAAAAAGTATCCGAAGAAATCCGAAACCGGATTTCATCATTAAAAAATAAAAAAAAAGTAAAATTTAGAGCCAAAAATTCTTTAGTCCGGGCCTGATGCAAGGAAACGTCATGTTAAGCACCCGCTAAACGTGGTATTATGTATAAATACTTTGCACTCATTTAGTATTATTCTTAATCGTATGCCGTAAATTCATTTAACGTCATTCTGAATAAATGAAGGCCCTTGTAAAAATAGCAAAACTGAGGCATTTTAAATTTCTTCTTTTTATAAAATAAACATTCCTTATTTGTTAAGAGCATTCTACGTAAGTCTACAAAGTATTATTTTGAATATCCTGATAAGACGTTCGAGTTTCACCGGATATGCGACTTCAGTAGTTACAAAAAAACGTAAATATTTGTTTGCTTTGTCGAATCGAGAGTTGTTAACAAACGGTACTACATGAATCTGAGTTATTTCTTTTGGATTTATTTAATCAAATAACGCAAAATGAATTGAATCGAATTACACAGAAATAAATGTAGATACACAAAATTCGCAAACACGCCTTTTTACTATGATATCGCGCGAAAATAAATCTATACATTCCTGCGCCTTTGCCGATGCATCAAGCTTCGATTTTCTTTATATGAAATCATGATGGTCCTGAAAAGGATCGTTTTTTCGAGACAGGAAGAATTTAAATAAAATGTTCGAAGTGGCTTGCCCTCCAAGCGGCGATCCACACAAAACTAACAGCGGTAATGGCTGAATGATAGTGGTATGTGGGGGTATACTTTAGGTTGGGCACAGGTGCGGCTCTAGCCCACGGCATTTACAAAATATTTTTTTTCTCGTTAATGCTTACAGATAAACCCTCTGTGCATTAAGACTTTTTGATCGTAAATGATTACAGCTGCTACATATTATTATATTTACCTCTATATCTGATACACCCTGTATATGTGCAATTTACTTCAAATCAAATAAATAATCACGCAAAAAAAATGCACCAACAGAGATCTTGTTATCTGCCTGGTACGTTCTTCATTATTTACTGATTTTTTTTTTTATTAAAACTTTTAATATAAAAATATTATTATTCCAAAAATATTATTGTCATTCCACTTCCAATATTAATGTTATTTGGTATTAATATAAATTTCTTAATAAATAAATTATTAAAACCTTTTTTCTCAGTGTAAATGTAAGCTTTAAGTAAAGTTAATAATATATTAATCAATCTACAATATTCAAACAAAAATTTGAAAGATTTTTTTTACACCTCTCATGCCTTTCCAGCACATAAAACGAGAAAAGCCTCAAACAACGATTAAAAAAGAATCTCATAAGATGCGTAAAGATTCGGAGGGTCGCACCCCTCCGCCCAAGCCTTAGGTAATAACCAACAGGTGCAACATGTGTGCGTCTCCTTCGATAGCCTCTAGACGCTAGACAAGGCACTAGCGGCGGTGTGGGTGAGCAGCATCCCTTAAAAAATACTTTCCCACACATACGAAAACGATAGACGCGACGGTCTAGCAGCCTTCTCTCCCCCACGCCGCGTTGCGTCCGCCCAAAAATATCCCATTTCTCGCAGAAAAAAGGCACCAATTTCGCACCCTCGCAGTTCGCTAGCCGTTTTACGTACGGGGCGACGTGTACGAGATTTCGGGTAAATTTAGCCGCTCGACGAAACAGGAAACGTGGGCGCATTTGGCGGAAGTGCGTATTTTATAACATAACATTTCTTTTTCACATTTACGAGCGATGATCGGGGCCTTGTGTGTATTTAAAAACTGGAGAAAACCTAAACGATTCGATCTCCCCTTATAGTTTAATGCAGGATACCCGTTTCGAAGATCTGATGCGCTGGACTTGATGATAGATTGTTTGGAATTCACGAGGAATACGATGTAACTTGGTTTTTTTTTTTTAGATTTTAGGATATCCGTTTTTTTTTGCTAGGGATTTGTATAGATGTATATCAACATTCCATTGCTGTAACCAGGGAAGTTGATTCTAATCTGGTGCAGTTTTAAAATCAAAAATGTAAGTCAGTTTAATGTTAGCGATTAAAAACAGAAATGCATCAATATTGGCGAAAGATCTATAACTCTCAGGCAATGAGATTCTTGCATATGAATCCAATATATTCCTACAAGATATTTTTAGATTAGTATAAAGTTATAATTATTGTAAAAAATTCCGACGTAAATGGTCACGAAGTGGGGCTAAATGCACATAATATAAAAAATGATGGTTACTAGAATAATTATTATTTGTGTCATTTCGTGAAATTGCTATACATTCATAACGGAGGAGTATGCAAATACTGTGTTTGTATAAAGAAAATGACAAAAATCTCTTCCTTGGAATGATGGAATCTTTAGTTCGTCGATGTGAGACTTGCATTTGAACTTAGAGTGAACATATTGAACAATTTTTTATAGCTATAGGATTTGTTTTCTTCATTGTTATATATTTTTATTGTTAATATTTGTTAATAAAGGATAATTAATGTTTAAAATTTAAAATTCTATAATATTAATTGTAACTTCTAAACGAAGACGAATCGGATCCATTGTCCGACCCATGTCCATTAAGAAAAAAAGTTTGAAATCAAAGCAGCTATTATCTGCCCAAGGTTGTCATTGACTTAAATTTTAATTTGGCGATTGCCGGATAAATATGGCGATATTTAAATTCACGTGGCTATACATTCAGAAATTCATTCAAAATGAAAACATTTCCTTTTCTATGGTGAATTGAGTTTGTCCCGTTTCTTGACACGAAGGGTTTGCAGATGTGTCGACAATTACATTAAACTCGATTGGTATAAAAAAACCTACGAATTCAGAGAGATACTTACATTTTTACTCAAACTATCCTCTGAAATACAAAATTAATTTAATTAAAGCTATGAAACATCGTGTTGTAAATATATGCCACCCATCTTATCAAAACAACAGTCTTAACATTTTACGTATGATTTTGAGAAAGAACTGTTACCCCCATAGTATTATCAACCGTATTCTGAGTCATGATCCTAGAGATACATTTTCCACCAATTCTGCGGCGTCTAATAAGAATAATAATGGATACGCATTGGATACCTTGCGACCATATTTAACAAATACCTTGATTCTCCTGACATAATACCGGACTGGCTATGTAAAGGAAGAACTATTTCATTGTATAAGAAAGGAGACCCCAAAGAACCCCAGAACTACAGGCCTACAACCTGTCTCAACGCGGTGTACAAAATACTCACGGGCATTCTACACAACAAGATTCTGGAGAAAATCGAACCGATTTGGAGATCGGTTTATGAACAGCGAGGCAAAAAGAGAGGAGTAGCGGGGTTAGAGAAAACCTATTGATCGACTCAACTATCTGTCAAGACGCGGCCCGCGGATCGATTTCAGGAAGGCGTTTGACAGCACTTCCCACGACCTGATGTTGTTGTTGTTGGAACAGATGGGAGTGGCCAGAAACATCAGAGATATAACTGAGACGATCATGCGAAAATGGTGCACTGTGGTCACGGTGGGTCATGGACGATCGGCTTGGAGAAGCATACCCATCCAGATCAAGAAGGGAATTTTCCAGGGTGACTCCTTGAGTCCGCTGTTGTTCTGCGTCTCCCTGCTACCTCTCTCCGTGGCACTGAGAAATAGCGCAGGATATGTGGCAGGAAGACCGAATCGTCGAGTCCACAAAATAACACACCTGTTATACGTCGACGACCTTAAGCTATACGCTAAAAACGAAAACGAACTTAACGAGATGCTATCCAAAGTACACAGATTTGCAGTGGACGTCGTCATGCCGCTAAATACAGAGAAATGTGCAAAATTTCATTTGCGGAGAGGTAGGGGAGCAGAGGGTGGAGGGGGGGGGGATGCAGGCTTGGTTGACGGATCGATTATCAGTTACTTGAGAGAGGGAGAGTCATATACCTACCTGGGAATTCAGCAGTGTCAGATGCATGAAGTAAAAGAAGTGAAGAAACCACTCACACACAAATATAAAAAAGCCCTTCAGGCGATTTGGTCATCTGAACTGACAACTAAGAATAAAGTTCCAGCAACAAACACACTAGTCATCCCAATAGTGGCACATTCTTTTGGCACGATCAAACAGAATGTAGATTAAATTCTTCAAATGAATAGGGACACCCAAAACATTATTACTGCTAACAGAAGTCATCACCCGCGCGCCTCTGTGCAAAGACTTTATATCACTAGAACTCACGAGGGGAGATGCCTAGTAAATGTGAAGCACCTCTATGCCCGGCTGACTACCGTCGCGGCGGCAAAGATTTTTCAAACTTACGATCCCCTGCTCAACATAGTAAAGAACCATGAGCGGAGGGGAGGGGAGAGGAGCACGGAGCCTTCTTATATAATATCGCTAGGAAGGTATGTGAAGAATTGCACTTGAGTACTGCCTTCCTAACGGACGAAGGAACCCGAATCGGACGACTGCGGCCCACACCGCACCTACTATCAAAATCTATTCAAAAAGAGTTCACCCAATCCTTGAACGAGATACACATGGAAAAACCTCTCCATGGAACATACTTTAGACATGTTGTGGAACATCAGCTGTCCAGGCCACTCACATTCGCGTTTCTGGGCTCCTCATCGCTTAGATTTGAAACGGAAGGTTATATAATAGCTATCCAGGATGGCATTTTGCACAACCTCGCGTATATAAAACACGTGCTGAAACAGAATCTGGTGAGCAGTACATGCAGAGCATGCGGGGTTGCGGAGGAAACCGTGATGCACCTGCTGTCCGCTTGTTTGACGTACGCTCCCAACTTGTATTTTCACACCATGATATGGCAATAAAGACACTATATTATCACCTCAGACATGCTTACCAAACAGACGATAAAGAACTTCCACCCTACTATGAAAATACCCCTCCATCGGTAGTTGAAAATGGAAAATGTAAGATTTTTTGGAATTTCCCTTTCCACGCCACTAATCTAATCCAGGCCAACAAACCAGACATGGCGGTATTAGACCGCAAAACACGCGATATGTATGTAATAGAAATGTCGTGTCCGAATGAAACCAAAACGAGGGAAAAAGAAGCGGAGAAAATTGACAAATATCGGGATTTAATGTTTGAATTTAAACATACCTATGGTGAATACGTCGCCATTTTCGTCCCGGTGATCGTCGGATGTATGGGGGGCGTACCGCGACCGCTTCTAGACAATCTGAAACGCATAAAGAAGATAGATCCTCGAAACCTAAAGAAACTCGCTGGCAACATACAGAAACAGGTGATTCTCGGCTCGCTGCGGATCTTGAGGGCTCACGAAGCCAGTCATTCTACCACGACTGACAGTGTTCTCCACTAATCCCTAGGGAAGTGGAGGTTTAGGCACAGGTAATTCCAGACTGTGAAGTACTGGTCTCAGTGCAGATGGAATATTAGGATATTTTACAGTATGTTTGGATTTAGAAGTCATATATTTGTAAGATAAAAGTAGCAATTGGTATAATATGATCTGATTGGCTCCCTCCAAATCATAAGAACAGCAATAGGCCTATGTCGTTTACCTCTTGCTCACCCTGTTAGAAGTCTGACACACATAACACAGCAAATATGCCCAGCTTTTGTCTTCGTTGCCTACTTTACACTTGAAATATTGCTTATAGCACTTTTTAAAGAGAGGTGTGAAAGACCGTTTTTGATATTAAAATGTCAATTCGCCGCAATTGTATTTGTCATTTTTACAGTTGGCCAATTGTTGTCTCGGAATGGGAAATACAGGTCTTAACACGTCAAGACATGTTCTAACATTAAGCATCAGTTTATAGCTCTAGCCCACAACTGAAATAACGTCGTATTTACGCATGCAGATTTTAGATGGATAAGCGAATATCTTGGAACATAAAAACTAAGGATGATGGAGAAATTCTGAAAACATTGCATGCAAAACTATGTAGAAATCAGGCATTTTTGTGCTTAGGACAAATTTCTCGTTAACCAGTGTTATTAAAATCCAAGTAGCCATTTTATATTTATTAAATAATTGAATCGGTGAGTTGGAAAAGGAAACAAGTCCCCTTTTTCAATTCACGGATTCAATTGAAGACACGAGTGGATGAAAGTGCTATGTTTGAACACTATCTTTTTTGCATGAATGAAGATTATGTAGCCATCTTTCACATAGCACCATCGAAAATTCCAGAAAACACTCGAGTTTTGTGAATGTATATGAAGTGGTTATGTTACACTACTTTTACATAAAAAAAGTTTAACCTCAATTTATGCAAAACTTTGATTTTGTAACATAACACCTTCATCCACTCGTGTCTTCAATTGTTTACACACTTTCTTTTATCATATACTTAGCCCTAAAATCTTATTTGATAACGATAAAAATTCGAAGACTTATATTGAAATAAAAAAGGAACTATATTATTAAAATATATCGCACTTTTATTGTATGTGAAAATCTAAAAGCCGAGACCCATAAACTTGAATCAAATAAATAAAGAAACTTTTCATAAACTCGTAAACAATAAATACAAAACAGTAGCCGTACGCTTTACAACTACACGGCTCACGAACTGTGCAGAACCACCACAAAAAAGTGTCAATATTTGTTTTCCTTACATAATTTTTTTTTGTCTACTTCGCATCGTCGTGCTAAAGTGTAAACACTATATACATATATAACGAAAAAAACCAGTTCAACCGAACGACATACCTACCGATACCGCTTTAAAAAAAGAAAAGAAAAAAAAAAGGTTGAGACACGCGACTAAATGCCTTGGTATCTGTTATATAGTGAATAATTCGCTTTTTTGTGTGAATCTCAACATTTACTGTGTCGTGTCTACCGAAAGCAAGACAAAAAATTATCACCTCGGTGGGTAGAGATAGAAAAAAATGTAAACAGCGAGTTTTTTCGGTGACAAATAAGAATAGAATTTGATGGCTTGATTGTAATACATATTATAATAATGGGTGTCGGTATTTTGTGGTAAAAAAAGAAACGACTTTTACTTTCAAGAACTGATTGTACTAGGCGCTGAACATGTGGTTTCTGTTTTTAAAATGCGTGCTTCTTGACTACCAAAAAAAGGCAGGCACCACAGCCATCTGAACTTGTTCGCGTTCGTTATATATCAATCTTTCCTAAAAGAAAGAACCACATGGAGATTATATAGATATAGAAAAATACATACAAATGTCGCTATTGACAGACATCGATGTTTCGCCTTTTCAAGGCTCGTCAGTGCCAATTTTTGCGACATTTGTATGTACCGCACAAGGCGTATATATAGCCACTAGATTAATTAATACTATATGAGTGTGAGATGTTAGGAACTCATTATTTTGAAAGATATTTTGCTAATTTTCCAATATAATATCTACAAATATGTTCTGATTAGAACACAAATTCGTAATATTATATGGAGTAAGCACTAAATTTTGCGCTATTTTGCCTTTTGGAAAAGGCGAAACATCGATGTCTGTCAATAGCGACATTTGTATGTATTTTTCTACATTTAATCCATTTACTAGCGCATAGCGCAAAATTTAGTGCTTACTCCATATAATATTACGAATTTGTGTTCTAATCAGAACATATTTGTAGATATTATATTGGAAAATTAGCAAAATATCTTTCAAAATAATGAGTTCCTAACATCTCACACTCATATAGTATTGATTATATAGATATATGCGCTAGAGATGCAGGAGTACTAGAGGCAAGCTGCTGCAGTATTCACTGTATTCATATATTAAGTTACCATCTACCACCCTTATTCGAAAAATATTTTTTTATATAATTTAATGTAAATCTATAGTTAAAAATAACAAACTTATAAATGTTTTCATGTTTGTTTTCGGTCCCGAATTGACGAAAAATGTTTTCTATTTATATTTTGAAGTGGAACTCATGGCATATTGTTAGGTTGTTTAAAAGCAGATCCTTTAGTTTTATTGATAAAAATTAGTGATGGGCAGAATTCTTTTAAGAATCGAATACTTTAGAATTGAGAACTTTTAAGAATCGATACATTCATTTGAATACTTGACTACTCGAATACTCACTCGAATCGTGTTCGGCTGCGCATATGTATGTATGTAGGTATAAGGGTGGTGTTACACTGCGACCTAAAAGATCTATTGTGTCCCCTATTCTTGCTGCTTTACGGCTGGCCTTCCAATCCTATTCCTTTCAGAAAGTGTAGGATGTCAGAGGGCCCCAGTCTAAGTAAGTCTCCCTCTTCGATTTCATATGTTCCCAAGTGCAATGCCCTCGAGTTGCATAGTGCTACACAGTTTGAGAGGAGGTGGATGGCTGTTTCATCCTGTTCCCCACAAAATCTACATTCAGGTTCCTTCGCTAATCCAAGCTTACTCAGGTGTCCTTTCCGTTTACAGTGGCCTGAAAGTATTCCTGTTAATATGCGAACATTGTTCTTACTCAGGTTGATGCATTCTGTAAACCTCTTCTGGTTATAAGTTCCCAGAAGAATTTTACTTTACCCCATTCCCTGGAGATTCTCCCAGTAACTGGATTTTCTCTGCTCCATTTCTGTTTTTAATTTCTTCAGTACTGTACTGCTACTTAACCCGCAAAAGGGTTCAGGCCCTATAAAAGGCATTCCAGTCCCTTTTTTTGCAAGGTTATCCGTTATTTCGTTTCCTTCCACTTTTGTGTGACCCGGAACCCACAGGAGGGTTACTTTATTTCTTTTGCCCAGCTCATTTAATTTCCCTAGGCATTCCCAGACCATCTTGGAGCTGATTTCATATGAACTCAGCGCCTTGATGGCTGCTTGACTATCAGACATGATGATAATCTCCTGCTTCCGATAATTTCTATCTATATTGAACTGGACACATCTTTCAATAGCGTGTATCTCCGCTGAAATATACTTGGATGTTTTCCAAGCTTTCGAAATATGTGGTTCTAGGCCATATATTCCTATTCCAGTTCCCTCTGCCGTTTTGGAGCCATCAGTATACCATTTGATGGCATTTCTATTCAAGTTCAAGATGGTGTTATGATCCCACTCGCTCCTGTTTTTTCTTTTCCTGAATTTTTTTAACATATCATCCCGGGGCATATCCCAGGTTTGATCACCGTCAGGAGATTGAGGCCTATACCTAATCATTCCTTCCTTAACCAATCTGAGTGTGGTTCTTTTTGCCGCGCCCTCTACTACAATATGGAGGGGGGTAAGATCCAATACTACTTCGATAGCTGCTGTTGGGCAAGTTCTCATACCCCCGTTATGCATACACATGCTAATCTTTGCACTTTCGAGAGGTTAGTTCTCGCGGTGGCCAGATTAGTTCTTTTGCTCCATGCTACTGATGCATAAGTGATGATCGGTCTCACTATCGCTGTATACATCTAGGCTGGGCATATAGTTATGTTGACGAATTCTGCAATCTCGAGATCAGATTTCGAAATTGCTTCTAAATTCTAATATGTGTATTATTTATTATTTTCATTTGACTAGGACACTTTTGGGGTCTTCTGGAAGTTTTTTTTTTATCAGATAATTTTTTAACTCATTAAATAAATTAGATACTTAGAGACTCTTTGTATTTTTTAAACACTCACTTAACTTTTTTAATTCAATCTATAATTCTAATTTAATTTTATATTTTTTCATTATAAGTTTTAAATCGTCCTATATATTTCCTCCTCTAATCTATTTAAATACATGCAGATTATAATAAAAGTGTATTAGCACATTAGCAGCATTATAGGAACTATGTTGTAAAATTTTACAACTTATGCAAATCTATTGAATTACTTGAACTAAATGTTTCTCCAAAATATCAAACTGCGATAAAACAAAATAAGTAATGTCTGTTTACACGATGTTGTTTTCATGGATGCGTATCCGGCATTACGAATACCTAAAAAAACGATGAGTCATTCGAATATGTGCCCTACCGGCGCAAAAGAGAAATAATCATAAAAGTTTAAGCTACAATTGCTTAAAGCTGTTTTGTTTTTCCCTTTAAAAATAGTACCTAGTTATTAACAGTTTAGATTTAGCTCTGTGTCAGGAAAGTTGTGTATATTTTATGATCTGATTTTAATATCAAAGGAAACCAGGCTTAAGGAGGCCAGAAGTATGAGAGTTTTTCAAAAAATACGGCGAAAATAAATTTGCAACATGCATTTTATGTAAAGGAGACTTACAGATTTTCCTGAATACCACAAATTTAAAAAAAAAACATCTAGACAGACTCCTGCATGGAGTCACAGTCTCCAGCGAATTCTCTGTAGGTGTCCTTTTAGTACACAGTGCCCTGTAATAAGACCTGCTACGATGCGAAGATGATAGTTCACCAGTCTTCCTCTTTGATGGTCCCTTAATAAAGAGCTTGCCAACAATTTACTTGGTTGTCTTATTCTAGCGTCCTTTTTCCCAACTCCTTACCTGCCTTCATGCTATGTGTTTAGACACTCCTAGAACAACAGATTCTGGGCCTCTATATGAAATGAATGATCCCTTTCTTGCTAACTCATCAGCTTTTTTGTTTCCTTCGATTGCCGAATATCTGGTCATTCCACAGCGAAGTGACTTTATTGAAGTGTATCAAGTAATTCAATTCTGGAATACATTACCAAACCAGGCGTAGATTTACAATTGACGATATGAGTGGATGAAGGTGCTATGTCGCATTTTAAAAACTGTTTTTTTTGCATGAATGAAGGTGTTTTGTACCCATCTTTCACATAGCACCATCGAAAATTCCAGAAATTCAAGAACACTCGAGTCTTGTGAATGTATGAAGGGGTTATGATACACTACTTTTGAAAAAAATTGCATAAAAAAACTTAATTTCTGAAAAGGTTTGATTTTGTAACGTAACACCTTTATCCACTCGTGCCTTCAATTATTCATGTTATGTTTCTAATAATCTATAACAAATGTAATTATTTTTTATAAAAAAATATTAATTAATATAATATTATAGTATAATAAATAATTGATGTATAAAGTCACAGATATCGGTGTATTTAAATGTAAATAAATGTAAAACGTTCAAATTCCAATCTGTTTTGATTAATTGATAATCACCGTCAGCTGAAACATCCAACTTGACATTTTTCGCCTGATGACGATTATCAATTAATCGAAACATGTAGTGAAAGGAAAATTACGAAAACAGGTTGGAATTTGAACGTTTTACATTTATTTGCATAATAAATAATATTAATTTTCACTGTTGATCACCTCAGTATACTTAGCATCTGATAACAAATAGGGTGATTATAACGATTTTCTGAAATTCCATCAAATAAATACAACATACGTCGCTCCGTGGTTATTGTAACACCCTGTATATAAATCAGCTCTACCAGTCGAAAGCTCTGTATAAAGAGTGCATGCCGGCCGTTGAAACTTTTTTTCTAACTCTCACCATTTTAAAGTTATTTTAGATAAACTAAATTTTGACCGTCTTTCAAAGTCAAGTTACGCCCCCTAAAGTTGAAGTTCCGCAGCATCAGAGAATAATCCTTATATAACACTGACAAAATTTCATAAGAATCTGCGTTTTACAATTTTTTGACCTTCCCTCGTAAGTGCAAAGTCCCATTTCAACAACAAATGACCAGTCGAAGACCCTGTATATGGTCGTACGAGTTGTGTAACCCGTCTTGAACCTTATACCAATTCTGTGTACAAGATTTTTCTATATCTTACCTAAATAAGCACCTAGCTCTTAATCTTAATCAAAACGTAATCAATATGAAAGATATACATATATAAATATACCCTAAAATAACCGCGATGCAGCCTTGACTATCCCCGAACAAAATTAAAAAAGAAAAAAATAGAGAGAGAGAAAGATAGACAAGACCGCCCTATTCACCATACAATCCACGTCTGGACAACTGCATCTGTTCCTCTAGCCTCGAAGAGCGTGTGAACGAAATCTAGTCGGCCTAGAACGCTCCTAGACGCGTTCGTCACATGTTATTTTGAGGGGGTAGTTCGTTCCCCGGCTACGCGTGGTGGTATAGAGGGAAGAAAGTTTTGATAACGTCTCTCGAGGAACCTTATATTATAGGAGGCATCTATCGCTGGTATAAATCACTGCCGTCGCACGAAAGTGAAATTCTAATGTCCCCGATGGGCGACTGTGCCCTTCCACTATGTTATAGACGGATGCTTGTGTGTGCGTTTTATGCGTCTCTGTGTTGTTACGGGTGTATATAATACGTATAAACACAGGTGGTTGACGGTGGAAGCCGGGATGATGGTATGCTTACCACACTTTTCGTTGTTGGTATTAGTATTTTTTTTGTGTGTGTGTGAATGCGGCGATGAAAGGGAAATGATTTTTTTTTTTTGTTTCAGTTGAAAATGAAAGGGTTATAAGGTTGTTATTTGTGTATAAGTTATGCGGAGTTCGATGAAATCAGAGAGAGCTTGTTACATATTTTCTGTTAGGCATTTGAAAATTTTGTTAATTCATTGTCTTCGCCATTACAAGATTTTATAAACTGTATTCAATAATAATTTATATTTATTTTCAATTTAAAAGAAGATTTTGAAGATAAATTGTCTTTTTTACCAAGTTATATTGGATATATAGATGCAAAAAGAGGTGCTACAGAGGTGGTGTAGCTGTACTCGTATGTTACAAACATGTAATACTGGATTGGACAGGCAATATGTTCCAATATTTTAGAGGAAGTGGTATAAATAATTTTTTTTATTAATTTATTTACAGTAACAAACACTCATGTTAGCTAACAAAATCCATTGTAAAGCCAGAGTGTTAGGACCACATACAGCTTTAGCCAATAATATTAGCCATCCTGATTTTCAATACATTTTTGGTTTTCACAGTAAAAAAAATAAAAGGCTTATTGTGTTGCATTTAGTGAGGCTCCGGCAGGAAGGTATGGTGTTCTTGAAAAGAATGTCGTACAGTTATTTTCGACTACATTATTGTAAAACATTACTGATACATAGGCTTTTGAGTAATGAAATAACCAGCTGCGAAAAATTACATCACTCAGGTGGTATCCATTTTTGTCGATGCATTCTTGTAGACGACTGGTAAAATAGTCCATAGTCCATTCCAACATGACAGCGGGAATTGTTTGAATTCTCGCATTATGGTGTTGGAAAGAGCTATAAGAGTACGTACCGATCTTGCTTCCTAAACCAAACTGTGTGGAAGTTAATAGGTCGTCTTCTCAACTAAGGTGCAGTAATATAGGTTCGAGATACACCATATCGCACTCTTTCGGAGTCCAAAGAAGCTCTTGTGGGTTATCGAATGACAAGTATCAAAAATTCTGTTTGTTTACCATACCCGATAAATGAAAGTGGACCTTGTCACTCATAATGACAACAACATCATCTCAACAATTTTAACATCCTTTCTGCGAACCTAAGTCATGTTGCGAAGTCGATTTGCCACAGATCCTGAATTAAATTTAAATAGCGACTTTTGACAAATAGATATTAATGATTCTAAAAACAATCGGTCAACTCCATTGCGGATGTCGCTCGTTTTAAAATTACCATATCTCCTTGGTGAACTCTGTATTTTTGAAAAAAGCTCTTAAATGTAACGACTTTAGTTATTTCCCTCCAAGTTTGGAAGAGGCAATCCCTTCAATTTGGACAGCCGTGTCGTCCTTAGGTAACTGCTTCGTTATTCACATCATGAATTTAAAATTGATTAATAACTTAATCCTAATTATTCTAACCAATATAAATTTAATCGTAGTTTTATATTTTAAATATTTATCTATACACCCCAACCATGCTAATAATTTAATACTAATTACGCCACTTCACTCAGTGGACATTCAAATAAAACATGCTTCGCTATATCTACCCCACCACATTCACAATGCGAATCATTAACCCTCCCAATTCTACATAAATATTGTTTAAAATTGCCGTGACCCGTTATTAATTCGTGATACGACAAATTAACCCTCATTTTCCTAAAACGTGTTGCATTACCGATCAATTTTCTAATTTACTTACCGTTTAAAATAATATCCAACATTCCCCGCCAATCACTATCAAGTTTATCCCTAAACCCCACCTAATTATCGCGCTATCCTCGTTAGACAATGCCTCTTTCTCTAATTGATCCGCCCTCTTATTACCGATTGTACCTACGTAAGCCCCAGCCTAGAAAAGTTTTAAATCCCTCTCACATAACATGTCCAGGTTTCTAATAAAGAATCGGTCGATTTTTTTAAATTTTCTATCGTCTCCAATAAAAATAAGCTATCAATTATAATTCTCGCATCCCGTATAAATGCCCACTCACGCTTAATACAAGGTGCTGCCTGATTTATTGCAACTAATTCTGTCTGAAAATTATTGCAATAATCCCCTCATTTAAACTTTTGATTATATATTTCAATACCCTTATTATAAGTAACAAAAGTCGCTCCTGTATCACCCTCAAATGATACGTACTGAAAAACTTTTATTTCCAAAAAAAATCTCATTTTTTTCTTGCTAGCCCAAATTTTCTGCACACAGAAGATTACATCCAAAAAATGTGCAGTAATAGGGGATCATCATTGTAACCGCAAAATAGAAAAAGAAATAAATAAAAGAAGGGATACCTCATTTAAGTACTACCGCCAAAAAGGTTACAGGCACGTGATAATATTTGGAACAGAAATCAACTCGTCAGAACGTACAAAATACACTACAATAAAGTATCGCCGAGATACAATAGCGCCATTATGGCCCGACGGTACGCGACATCCAGCCGATAGTGATCTGATACAGTTAGCGAATCCTTCAGCGCAGCAGAAAACAGTTAACATTCCTATGCGATAGAACCCTTTCGCGCCGTTTGACCTGCGAACATCTAAAGTTGATACAGAAACGCCCTTGTAGCATTGTTATCGGAAATAATCGAATATTTGGGTTGCGATTATGCGTCTTGCGCAACCCCTTTCAATTCGGTCGGTAACTATATTATGCCTTCCTGTCCACATAAATGCATTCGCATTTATGTCGTAGTTATTATTTCGTATTTAGTGTCGAGGTATGTTCATCTTCGGCATTGTGTTACAGATTTATGTGCGGGGTTTTTGTATTTGTACAATTGGAGAGCGTGCAGATATTTCGTAAGGCGAGACGTCAAATAAAACTTTTGACATAACAATAGCTTATAGTAATCGACCCCTTCTTTAATATCGAATGGTAGATCAGACGGTTAATCTGTTCAATAAACAACGAGATATAATCAGATTGCAATAGATGACAGATTGGGTGGAATTAAAAGCAGTAATTCCCTGTAAATTAAAAATCTTATGAGTTAAAATTGTATGTATGAAGCACATGTACAGGGTGTTTCAGACCACTCGTCCACTATCTTTTTCTCGCGATATATTGCAGCTAGACTAATGCGACAAAAACATTAATAACCAAACCCCACCTAAAGAATTACGTGAAAATATTTTTAACTTCCGAAAACGTTTTAAATGGAATCATTTGTTTTTTTCTTACCTCAATGAATTCTACAGATTATTTGAATACAATTATCGCTAATGTTCTCTATCCCTAAATTCAACTGTTTTTGAGATATTTACGATTTTGTCATAATTTTGACGTTTGCATCTCTTTCCAAAACGAACTTTTATACTGATTAGTATCGGGTGGCATTAATTCATATTAGAAAAATTACTTTGTACTTGGGAAGAATCATTCAATTACATCCTGGCGCCTTCTCCAGGATGTAATTGAATGATTCTTCCAATAACAATAGCTGTAGAAATTCATTGTGCATCTGGTAAGTATAAACGAGCTGTGAATCGCATTTGTGTGTTACCAATTGAAACAAAGCAAGAGTGGGCTAAGGATTCATTCATTCATTAAAGTTAGGGTGGACACCTAAAATCCGGGCAGTTGAGCTAGGTGCTCATTGTACCATCCCTATTAATTCTCTTATTTCCACTCGAGCAGCTTGGTGTTCTCTATAATGCCCAGTACCTTGCCCAGTGGAAACTTGAGAACCTTCGAGGGCTCCAATAGATCTCTCCCAAAATATTTCTGCCTGAGCACCTTCAGTTCCTCACATGTGCAGATTACATGTAAACTCGTTTCCTCCTGTAGTTCGCATCTTCTACACCACGGTTCGCTTATTTGGCCTGTGTTGTATAGATGCTTTTTCAGAGGACAGTGTCCAGTTACCAACCCAGTAATGGTTTTAACTTCTTTCTTACTGCGCCTGAGTAGGTTATCAGAGAAACCAACATCCCCAACCCCTATCAGCGCTTTGGTATAGAGTTGACCTTCAGTCGATCTCTATTTTTCTGTACTTTCTTTTTCTAAGCAGGTCCAGATCTCCCTTCTTGCGGAATCCTTAGTAACCCCACATACGAGCCCTCCTTGGCTAGTTCGTCGGCTATTATATTGCCCTCTATATCCTCATGTTCCAGCACCCAAATCAGAGATAGCGTGTAGTCTCGTGCCAGTGCATTGAGGGATTGTTTGCAATCTCTAAATAGTTTTGACCTAGTTACGGGGTTCGAGACTGGCTTAATGACAGCCTGGCTGTCAGTCATTATATTAATTTTCCTCCCCATGTAGCCCCCTTTTGCAATCATTTCTGCACAGGCTGCAAGGGCGAACACCTCTGCCTGGAAGACCGTTGTATGTTTCCTCAGGCTTATGGATATCTTTTGATTAGGACTGGGCCACAAATGCCGGCTCCTGTGCCCTGGCTGGATTTGGATCCGTCCGTGAACCAGTTATCATTAGCAATGATCTCACTACGTGCCTGGTCTATGTTCGGTATGGAGATTCTCACCTTTTCAGTGAAGATAATTTCGGGTACCATGCTGTCCGTGGGCATTTGCGGCAATGGCCCGTCCAGCATCGTGCCCGTAGTATAAGTGTGCCCTCCCACCCTGGAGTTGGGATGCCACAGGTTGTTGGCTTTCAGTCTAAGGATCGCATTCATTGCCTCCGCTCTCATATAAAGCTCCAGCGGGGGAAGGCCCACAGTGATCTCCAAAGAGGCGGTCCTGTGCTGTTAATTGCACCAGTGATACCTACCAGTTATATAGTGGAGATCATTTTCAACATTTATTAAAAAAGGAACATATTTGAACCCGAGTTTTAATAAATAATTAAGTATAGTTTACAAGACCATTGTCTTACTTCGCAAGATTTGGTGTGCAAATGTTGCTCTCAATATTTTTATTTAAATGCGTTTACTTACAGACACAACCATCATGGAAGAAGAAGAAGGAGTCTTGATGTCATTCTAGATGTAGAGTCTTGTGGCTGGAGTTTTCACTTTTTTTATTAATTGAGAGATTGTTGTATCGTTTTAAACTATTTATTTGGTAGAACAACAACGATGAGGGTAGAGCTACAGCGCTGGTTCTGCTGGACTTTAGCAGGGCATTTGATACGTTACACCACGATACTCTGCTTGAGTTCTTGAATTGTGCTGGATTATCGGCAGAGGCAAGCTCGCTAGTGGGATCATAGGGCATTTGATACGTTACACCATGATACTCTGCTTGAGTTCCTTGAATTGTGCTGGATTATCGGCAGAGGCAAGCTCGCTAGTGGGATCACAGGGCATTTGATACGTTACACCATGATACTCTGCCTGAGTCGTTGAATTGTGCTGGATTATCGGCATAAGCAAGCTCGCTAGTGGGATGATAGCTGAGTGGCAGATCTGCCTATATCGTGCGGGGTACCGCAGGGAGGAATACTAAGTCCACTACTTTTCTGTTATATCAGATATTATCAATACGCAGATGATACTCAATTTTACTATTCCTTTGAGTTAACAGAAATTAAGTCCGCAGAGAAGCGGATTAATGAGGACTTGGAAAACATATGCAAGTATTCTGATCAGTTCCATTTAAAGATTAATCATATTAACACATAATTCATATTTATTTGGAGTCCGCAAAGCCAGGAAGGCTCTCTCATCTGGTTTAAATATTCAACTAGCCTCTCACACTTTAAGATCACAATTATATTATTATTATTTAGATAATTTTACATTAATACTTATGTATTATAATTTATTATAAGATACCACAAGGTATCTTCTTAAAGTTAATTTTCTTTATTTCTTTTACCAATGTATTTATCCTTAGAAATAAATTTATCTATCTAATAACATTATTATATTGAATTTTACATGGAATGTCTCAACGCTGCTGTATGAAGATTCAACATTATTTCAACTGAATAATATCTTACCTAAAACTAACCCTTTTTCTAGTTTACTTACCTACGTAAAAATTCCTTAAAATATTAGGGAAAAATATTATGCGTATCCATTTTTACAATATAACGACACGATATAAAAGGCAAAGAAAAAAAAACAGTTATCCACCATTAAACCCGTAGTTATGCAATGGTAAAATTCCCTTTTAAATCAATTTTATGCAACAATTTAACAACCCTACTTTATCTGTACCTCTTTCACTGCAATAACAAACACTGAATTGCATCATGGGACCTACAGGACAACAAAAACTAGTTTTTATTGATGTTTACCCTTTTTTTTTTGTCGGTGCACTCTCGACTCGAACTTTTGCTCCACTTAACTCTGGCTGTGGACAAGTTTAAAGCCCCCGCTAACTATAATGGGGTGGAGGAGGACTTGTTTTTATTGCCATTGAAGATGTGCTTCCGAAAATGTCTTCTCGCTAGTGTTGAAGGTGTCGTAAAACTGGCCCCCACAAAAAAAAAAGAAAAACACAACCCTTTGTCGGTGCACATGCGGAAAGGGTGTACGTTATATGGAGATAGGGTTACGGTGTAGGGTTGTTTCGGAGAAATAGCTTTGTTCGTACCGCATTATCTAGTTTTACGGCGTCATTGCGCAGTCGTTACGCAATTTATTAAGGGGCCTATCGTCCGGTAATAAGAATAAGAAGAATTTGCTGCGTGACTGGATAGTGAATAATGTTTTAAGGGTGGATTTAACAGTTAGTTCTGGAAAACGTAAATGACGAGTGATTTTAACAAAAATTTTACAATTTATTGTAGTTGCTTGATATTGCAATACACTGAGAAAAACATTTCTTTGTTGTTAATACACTGAAAAATCAAAATTATTAAACATCGTTTGTTGAGTTGGGTTTATTAAAATAAGAAAAAGATACATTGTATGCATAATTTTTTTTTTATTATATTGAACAATTTTGTTTATTAACGGCCATGTTTAAAAAGTAAGTTTATTGTATTAACAAAATAAAGTTTATTACTTATTAGAAAACGAAATTATTTTAAAGTATATAGTATGTTATTAATTTGATTAAATATTTTATTATATCTATGAGGTATAATGTATTTTAAATACTGAGTTAATTGTATTAATAAATGAATTTATAACGGTGTTGATTGTTTTCAATCACTTCACTCTAACACATACTATGTTTTACGCTTCCCTGCTGGTATAGCGTATGTAATTGCTTCTTCAGAACTTCAGATACACAGTCTACATAGTCCCTTCTTCCTAGACATAAATGCATCTTTTCTGCAACGTATTTTATCTGTTTGCATTCATAAAAAGTAGTGTGTTTAGTGTTATTACAGGCAAAATTAAGGTATTTAGTATGCTCCCTTTTCTTTTAGTTCTTAATCCCACTTGAAAACTTGTTAAATACGTAATTATTATTAGATATTCAAATTACCTAACCTAGCTTTATACAGTCTGTTCCAGAAGGAACGAGGCGAGGTCTCTTCGAAAATTATCAAGATATTTATTCCATTTCTTTTTAGATGAATATACAAGTAAAATGCAAGGGCACAATTGACTAATATACAGTATAATCTCCTCCAGCATTAAGAATGGCCTGACACCTCCGAGGCATACTTTCAACGAGATTTTCAGCATAACTCTTCGGCAGTGCACTCCATATCTTCCGAATCACCGTTGAAAGCTGCTTCAAATTGTGAACAGGCCTGCCTGCAAGCTGACGCTTCATAATGGCCCACACGTTCTCAATGGGGTTTGCGTCTGGAGACTAGGAGGGGCAATCAATGGTGACAATGCCATTTTCCTCTTTCCAGGCGCGGTACAGGCGGCTCCGATACTTAGGGTCATTGTCCTCTTGCAGGACCCAATTTTCATTATCGGGCCCGAACATCTTCTTAGCCGACTTTAAAGGCCATATTTGTAAATATTGATCATTTTGATCGAATCCAAATTTTGCGTGAAGAGCTCCAAATAACCAAAACCGTGCGCTGAGAAGCATCCCCCAGACATTCATTTTTACAGGATGTTTGACAGTTGGCTGAATGAAATCGGTGCTACTTCTTAACCAGGCACGCTTCACCGGAACCCACGCCCAGAAAGTCGCTTCATCCGAAAAGATCACCTTCGTTCAATCGCTATCTTTGTTCTCGCTAGCCCAGCTCAAGCGTTTCTCGATGTGGTTTATGCTAAGTAGAGGTTTCGAGCTCGTAGGGCGATATAATAGTTTTTCTTCGTTCAAACGTCGCCTGATCGTGTTGAGGCTAACACGAATTCCCTTCTTCACCAGTTTAACCTTGGCTTCACGCAGGTGCATAGTGGGGTGACTCCTGAACAACTGGACAATCACTTTGTCGTGCTTTCTAAACGTTGCTCTCGTTTTACCGCGTTCAGGAAAATCATCAACATTTTTTAACTCTCTATAGCGCTTCACCCACATCTCAACGAACTTCTTTGATCTTTTAATCACTTTGGCTGCAGCAGCATACGACAATTTTGGTCCTTTTCTATGCATACACAAGAAGACAGCCTCAAAGCGTTTTTTATACGCGAAACTTATTTTGCCAATCGATCGCTCTATTGAACGTTTCGAGCAACACTGACATGAATTTGTAATGGCGTCGTAGTCCATGGATGCTACGATCGCATCGAAAGAAAGAAACAGAAATACCTCTCTTTTTGCTAGCAAAAACCTCGCCTCCTTTCTTGTGGAACAGACTGTAAGTAATGAACAAGAAGTGGATATCCAATATTTGACATTTATTGTGTGTGTGAACGTTAAAGTAGGTGTAATATGCTTTGTTTTATATGTAACACTAATTTTGCCGGGCTTGGTACATTAGTCAGACATTTCAAACATGTGCATAACCTAAATACAAATACAGTGTTTTAGTACATATTTTATAGAATATTGGATTATCATTTATCGTCGGGAACGTCGTCACGGTTAGAAAAGCAGATAGTTAATAGATTTCTGACTGAAAAGTTGGTAATTTAAGATTACTATAGCTACAACTAGGTACACAATTCCTAAAATTAATAATAATATCCTTTTTCGTTAATTCCATTTTAGAACACACTGTATATACATCATCTTGTAAAGCCACCAATAAATGTTTCCTTTTCCATTTATCTGTTACTTAATTGGACAATTTCCTAGTGTAAATACTAAATATAATCTCTCCTCAAGAAGTCAAAAATACCTACCTGCTGTTCCATTTTATTTATTTTTACATCACTTTCCATCAATCAATTTCGGCCATTAAAGAAGGGTAATCGATATTCAACAGACATAAAATGTGTGTCAGTAAATCGACGGTAATGTCAATAGTATGTTTTCGACGGGACATTAAATTCAAATATTTACATCAATAAATTTAATTGGTACGTACGAATTTTGTATACATATATGTGGGATTTTAGCCCGGGTTGGAACAAAAATGAAAACAGTTTGATTTTATATTTATTTGAATCGAGAAGGGGTACTAGTCCAATTTCATTTTAATTTCTGTGTGGGTAGCTACGGTTTGGTTAGCGTAGTATAAAATATAACTTTTGTTGACTTTTGTCACCTGATTTATGATGTAATAATAAGATGTATGAAGCGTTTATAAGCATGTACACTCCCCGATAAAAACCTAGACGTGGTAAGAATTTTAAGAGTTACAGAAAACTAGCGAGATGTCTAATTAAATTTTTATTCATAAAAGTAAAATAAACTCAAAAATACATTCTGCAGTGATACATAAAGTAAATAAAAAAATATTAATGTTTTTAACGCTGATTAATACGCAATATACGAAAAAACAATTGCATGACGCATTGCCGAGAAATTTTGAAATTTATATTTTTTTTTAAATTGAACCCTCTGTATATTGTTAAAAAAAATGGAAGGTATTTTAATTTGTGATGCAAAAATGATGATGAATAATAAAGAAGTTATGGTGGTTTTTTAATTGATGCCAAATATATGTAAAAAAATTATAGTAGGCTTCTTTCACTTTAAGTGAAAACAAATAATATGTTGTTTGAAACTGTCAAAAACACACTGAGTTTAAATCTTTTACACGTTTAATTTTTAAAAAACTTGGTTATTTCATTTTTATGTTGTGTTCTTTACATCTAATACGTATATATACTTATATATTACTCTAATACGTGTATATACTTTACATGTAATACGGTCTAGTACGGTGTAGTACGGTGTTCTATCGCTGCGTGTTTATTTGTTAAACACAGTGGTTATATCTCTACTTATAAACTGTAAGTTATACTACTAAATAGCTATTGCTTAGCCGGATTTAACCTTTTTCTTTATTTTATGGTTTAAAGTTAGATTATTGCACAATCTGTGATTGTTGTTCCAAGTACTCCCTGCGCTGTCGTTTCTTTTCATTATCCTTCCACTTCTTATTACTGAAAACATATTTGTATACTTTTTCTATTTTTCGAGGTTCTGCAAGAACTTTTCGACTTATTTTTGTTTTCCGTGGTCCTCTTGTTTGTGTGTGTAAGTCACCAGGACGGGCCCACAGTGAAATGCAACACTGTCATATCCTTTCCTTACTCTGTCAACCAAACATTCGAGATTTAGGGGTACTTTATGATTCACAACTGTCTTTTAGTGACCATATTATAGATGTTGGGAACACTTCCTCTAAGTGTTTGGGATTCCTAATACGTACATGCAGATCACTGTTCGATCTTAACGTCATGAAGATTTTATTTTTCGCTTTTGTTCGCACTAAGCTTGAGTACCCGTCTATTATTTGGTATCCTTACTATCACTATCAACAGATTGCATTAGAGAGAATCCAAAACGATTTTTGAAATACTTGTCGTATAGAATAATCATGTGTATCCAGCACGCGGATTCAAACTATGAGGACTTATTAAATCGCATAAGTTTAAAATCGTTACAATGCCGAAGAACAACTGCCAGTGCTAAATTTCTGCCAACCTATTAAAGGCGATGTGGATTCTCAAACCATTGCTGTCTCAAATGCACGTTGACCGTCCCATTCATGATACCAGATATCCTTACAGCTTACGTATTCCTGCCGCACGATCCAACTTATTGAAACGCGCACCACTTTATCATATGGCAGTTAATGCAAACGTCGCTTTCAGTGATATATTTAATATATAAGCCTCACATTTCCAAACTTTGCAAATATATAAATTGGTGGATATATTCAATCCTGTATTTATTCTAAGTTTAACGTAGAACGCTTTCATTTTTTTTTTTATTATTTACTTTTCATAGTTTGTACCAAAAGTACCTCTTTTTCTTTTTCTTTAAATTGTGTTATTTTTAGTTTAAGCTACACTGTACTTATTGTTTTATTTTGATTTTGTCCTGTAAATGGGTTTCTGTTGGGCAAATATAGATATTATTATTATTATTATTATTATCTAATTGTTATTATTACATTATTATCATTAGTAGCTTGAACAGTTTTCGTTATTTTTAGTTTAGTAATAGTAAGTATTAGATAATATCTCACCATGGTATTTTCTCATTTGGGGAAATGCGATATGCTGGAAGCATACATTGTATGCGGCAAAAATTCAATAAGGACTGTCGAATATTATGCAGAACAATATTCTTTACGACAGCAGCTAGATCGACGTTACTTTCGAGAACTTTCCAAACAATTTACGCAACACGATTGCCTATTTAAGAAGAAAAGAACAAAGGAAAATATCATTATCAACGAGGAGGTAGAAATTACAGTGTTAGTATATTTTGAAGCGCGAATTCTCCGTTAGAGATGTTACTAAGGAATTGGGTTTAAGTTACGCGTCAGTTCAGAGAATTTTAAAGTAGCATAAGTATATCCCATCGAAGTACCGAACCTCACAAACATTACAACCAGGAGATTCGAACAGGAGGTTGGCTTTCTGTGAATGGTTTATTCATAATTTTTGTGATGGAAATTTGAATGGAGCACAATGTATTTTCATGGAGTGATGAAACAAATTTCTCCAATAGAGGAATGTTTAATAAGAAGAATGAACACTACTGGTCGCTAGATTTTTTTTTAATAATGCGTCCATATGCTGCACAAGTTCGATTTAGTTTTAGTGTCTGGTGCGGATTAATTGGTTCGATAATCGTTGAGCCAGTGTTCTACAATGGTACATTGACAGGAGAGAGATATCTGGAATTTATTCGTACCGTTCTAGAGGATTTCCTTGATAACGCCAATTACCTGATGCGCCAAAATTTGTACTTTCAGCAGGACGGTGCTCCAGCACACAACTGCCGCATAGTTCACAAGTATCTGGACATCATCTTTGCCGATATGTGGATTGGTACAAATGGACCAATTCGATGGCCAGCACGCTCTCCTGACCTTTCACCCTTAGACTTTTTTCTTTGGGGGATATTTAAAACATCAGATATACAGAACCCGGTACAACAACGTGAACGAATTGCAAAATAAGATTAATGAGTTTTTCCGCCAATTGGATGGAAGGCCAATCTTTAGAGCTATCCAGAGTGTACTCAAGCGAGCACGAAAATGTATTGAGGATGAAGGTGATACCTGTGATCAGTATTTATAAATTATGCATTTACTTTTCCTTTTCAATTTAATTTCAACGAAATTATTTTAAGATGTAATATTGTTAAAATAAACATCAAGCACAAAGACATGTATTTTTTTTGTTAAAAGTTGATTCTTTATACTGCTCTACATTTTACAAAATATAGACCATCATAACTTTTTTTATTCGTTTTAATACAATATTGTATTGACACATCATAATTCATTTTTTAACAATATACAGGGTGTTCAATTTAATCAAAACAAAAATATAAATTTAAAAATTTCTCGGAAATGCGTCATTCAATTGTTTTTTATGTATATTGCATATTAATCAGCGTTAAAAACACTAATACTTTGCCAATTTAACCTACTTTCTAGAATCAATAATAATATACAGAGATAGCAATGGTGCGCACTTAATTTGAATCAGCCTGTTATGATATACATACAGTGACCGGCATAAAATATTGCAACATATGGGAAATTTTTTTATTGCTAAAATATACTAAAACTTTTTGTGGGCGATAAGTTGTGCATGTCTAGAAACCCCAAAATTTATTTTGACACACGTCACGTGACCACTAGTATGCGGTAAATTTAAAAAAATGTGCCATGAATCTGCAAAAGTGAGGTTAGATGACATGATATCCAAAAAAGTTATTTGAAAAAGTTGCTTAGAATTGATTGAGAAATTTTGAGGCCGTATGCTAATTACACATTAAATAAAAATAAACTTAACAGACATTACTTTTATCGAAAATTATTATAATTTCTTGTTTGTTTTCGGCATTAAAGTGGAAACCGTTAGTCAAAAACTGATAATACTACATGGACGCACCCAAGGTTTTAAAGTAGATTTTGAAATTGGAAAATAACGAATAATAAACAGTAGGTAAAATAAAATGGTAGTAATTGCTTATTGCCAAAAAATTAAAATAGTTTACTACATTATTTTGTTGTTTCTAATTTCATAGCCTACCTTACTTATAAGAAACAGAACGATATGTATGTCTAACAAGTATGCATTTTAGAGTTTCATTTCTTAGTTGTTCATGACTATTAGTTATTATTTAAATGTTTTTGCTTATTAAGTATTCCTATCATTAGCTAAAAATACTGGTTATTTATTTCTACTGAGTTTTGTAATTTCGAAACCTACATCAATACCTTCGGTGCGTGCAACAACATTGTGAGGGCTTAGATGTTTAGTGTTATCAGTTTTTAACTACCGATTTCACTTCAACGCAGAAAACGAAAAAGAAATACGATAATTTTCAATAAAAGTAATGTTTGCTAAGTGGTTTAGAGAGAAAATGTAAAATGTTGTAAAATTTTATTTATTGCTACTAGATACAGTCCCTTACAACAACAATTGTCACAATTGAAATCGTGCTTTTCAGTTTTCGCTATGTTAATTATGCAAAAATTGACAAAACTGTTTGAGTATCAACCAAATTCGGAAATAGTACTGCAGATGAGCTGCTAAGAGCGAAAAAAATGGAAATATGCAATTCAATAAAACAATATTTGGAAAAATTGTGATTTTTTTTTAAATATGTTTACAAAAATTTGCGTGCGGCCTCAGAATTGAATTCTAAGCAACTTTTTCAAACAACTGTTTTGGATATCATGTCATCTAACCTCACTTTTTGCAGATTCATGGCATATTTTTTGAATTTACCGCTATACTAGTGGTCACGTGACATGTGTCAAAATGAATTTTGGCGTTTGTAGACATGCACAACCTATTCTCCCGAAAAAGTTTTAGTATATTTTAATAATAAAAAAATTCCCCATATGTTGCAATATTTATGCCGGTCACTGTATAATGAAAAAAAAAAAAATGGAAAGTTAATATTGATTATGTGTTTTTATATTTCTAACAATAAAGAGACATTGATGTGACACATTTGATATGAACAAGACAAATTGTCCTTCAATATCTTGGACATAAAGATTATTACCTTCTACGCAATTTTACTTGCAAATATATACATAAAAATTCATTCCGTTTCAGTGATTAGGAATGGTTTTTTTTGATCGTCAAAATTGCTGACAAATACCGACCACTTAATGACGAAACGAACGGTAAAATTCAAGCATTTCCTAATACGTAAATACAAAAATGTTACGCCATTATCCATGAGTGAAGTTCCACGTTAACTTAAAAGCGCGTAAAAAAGATTATTTTGAAAGGTCTACTGCGTCCGCATACTTCATTTCTTTTCACAGATCCTTTTTTCTTTTTCGTTTAATTTGACCGCTAGTTTTCATTAATATTTAACCGATTCCTAGTCACCCTCTCGCTCCTGACGGCATTCAATCGTCACGCTTTGCGATGCCTTCGATTTAGGCGCGAAATGTCCAAGAAAAAATCGACTAAGAACGGAATTATTTTATATTTCTTGCGTTCACGCCGACTTAGCAGTGAATTTTTCTATCGAATTTAACGCATGGCCGCTATGGGACACGTGTCTATCATTATTCCCGTAGTAATTAACTCCGTCTTGCTCGCACGCATGCAGAGATTGCGGCGGCATCGTTGGGTTGTCGGATCGGACGAAGTTTCGACGACTTTCACAAAAATGACCAAAGAGGAAAAAAGGACAGCGTACTCCGACAACTAGAGCGGTTTTTTGGGGGAAAATATGTGTCATGCTAGTCACCAAAAGTGTTGGGTGACCTAACAACGTGCTTTGATATAAGTGAAATAAATCGCTTACTTTCATTTTAGAATAATAATTAAGGAAAGCTATACGTATTTGGTAAGGAAATATCTTGGTACAACTGGTTAAAGTTAGTAGGTATGTAGTGAATGGCTAATAATACGAACTAAACTATTAACATTGGAAAGAAATGAAGGTGGATTAGGCTTTATCACTTCTCACTTTCAATTCCTTCTATTGATTAATTTAGAGAAGTCTTGTATGTTTCATTTTCTCAAAAGTTCAGTTGTACTACCGAAACAAACACGCATACAAATATAATTTTTATTGACCCTGCTGCCAGAAAGAAAACGTAATCCTAAACTGCGCTTTTTCTTTTGGTTTTTGAGTGCTAGTGGCTTTATTTATCCATCTTTAACACAATATGATCAATTAAATTTACCCTCTAGCAAGCCATGACTTTATTTATAAAAAATATCGTGTTGGTAGTGACAAATAAAATACATCTGTGATGTATACTGTATTGTTTTATTGCCCTCAAAAATGTTTATATACAGTGAGGTCGTAAATTGCCCCCCTTTCTCCCCCTCCCCTTGATAACTTTTGAATGGTATGAGATAGAGCAATGAAACAAAAACAAAGTGAAATTAGAGATAATTTGTGATTTTTTACCTATATAGAGATACGCACATGGCTTCTGATGTAAAATAGAGTACGTCCTATCTTTAAAATTTTAAATGGGAAGTAATTTCATTTAGAAGCTCATTTGGAAGATATTTCTATTATTTTTATAGCAATGCAAAACAGTTTTACGATTTTCAAAATTTTCACCAATTTATCCAAGATTAATTATTGGAGTACATACTGCTGTGTACTGATGGTACCAGCATAAAAAAAACAAAGTGAAAATTAAAATGAAAAATTAAATTTACTAGCACAGCGGGAAAAAATTTAGGGGGGGCGCAAAAGATTATCTGAACTCAAGTTTACTAATCTAATCATGAAAAGTACAATGTGGGTGAAAGTAATCAAAATTTATTATTTAAAAAAAAAAAAACATTTAATTACAATTAACAGGCAAAATAAAAACCTTAGACTGAAAGTCCTGGCCGAAATCAAAACCTGCATGAATCTAACAACTACGAGAGGACAATTCAAAATCCTCTAACAAACAAAATGGTAGATTTGTTCTAGAAGAAATTTCTATTCACACAAATCCACGTGGTTTCAAATTTTAAACCAACAAAAATTAAATGTACACAATTGAATTTAAATTACAAGCACAATGCTTCTTTTCACCTTACACGAGGTGATTAACAAAGAAAACTAGAAACAGAAAAATTTAACTCTTTAAACAAAAAAAAACATAATTCTCTAGAACAAGTTATAATAACGGATCTTATACCTAATATGCGCACAACAATATAATATCAATTATTATTTAATAGGAGTTCCTCGATTAATGTTCTAAATTCAAATTAAGCGATCAAAAATTTAATATAAAAATTGAAATTACCAAATCGGTAACCAAGCAAATAAAATGCAAGTACTTACATACGCGACATCAACCTCGGAACTGCCCTCAAGAGGCCCACACTCGCATACATATAAAAATAACATCTGCGCGCTACAAAGTCGCACGAATAGCAAAGAAAATTCCTCGAATATAACAACGAACAAAATATATATACAATACTGACGACGGCAATATGTACAAAAGACTGAAATTAATATACACAACTGAACAATTAAATACTTAAATTCATTAAACAATGCTATTAACAAAATCTTGTCAAAATAAAATATTAGAATAGTGGAAACTCTAACTTTGCTCTAATAAGGCTAATTCGGAATGAATAAAAACACAAATTTAAATTTCCGAAACCCGGGGTGCCATACCATAGCAATACGTTACTTTTTCGATAGCCCTCGTATTCATATTGTGTTTTGTGTGACTTAGGAAGCGATTGCTGTAAAATATGACATATTTTACAATATGACGTTTTTGCAAAATTTAGCAAAAGTGTCTTATCTGTCAGTGCATGTGTCATGTGTGTGAGTGTCTATGTTACAGATTACTGTAATTACAGGTTTCTGTACAATATATTCAAAAAGCGAATACGAGGGTTATCGAAAAAAGTAACGTGGGTACTCCAATAATTAACCTTTGACAAGTTGGTAAAAATTTTGAAAATCGTAAAATTGTTTGCATTGCCATAAAAATAATAGACATATCTTCCAAATGAGCTTCTATATGAAATTATTTCCCATTTAAAATTTTAAGGATAGGTACGCCCTCTATTTTACACCGGAACCCATGTGCGTATCCCTATAGACAAAAAGGCACAAATTGTCTCTAATTTCACCTCGTTTTTGTTTCATTGCTCTACACTGTAAAAAAAGTTGCAGTAAAATTACATGTAAAATCGCTGGTAACAAAGTTGCCTACAATTTTACAGGTAAATTTGCTTCATAAGGTAAAATTTCTACCATCTAGTAAATTTCACATGCTGATGTGTTTTTCAAAGATTGTAGTGTAAAATTCCTATGTAATATTTATATGAACTCTATATTTACCGAACACTGAAGTAATTTTCATATCTATTTTTATAAAGAGAGCAAGCAACTTACCTAATTCTTTTATAGCACCAAATAGGTCATACTGAATCGCTCAACCAGGGATCAAGAATGAAACACGCTTACGCGAACCTACGATTGTTTGTGACGTACATGATATCATTGAGCCAATAATAAGTTCGACAAACGAATAGAATTACCTACGCGCACAGATAAATAATCCAATAACCAATCACATTGCGGCGTATGAATTTTCCATGATATCTATAGTTTTACCCGAAAATTCAAGTAAAAGCAAATAAATATAAAAGATCCTCATATTTTTACAGCAAAATTAATAGTTCACTAGTAAAATTACTTTTAAAGTGCACTAAATACCCCAAAAAAAGTCAATTTTACACTTTTAAGTAAATTTTGAGAGTAAATACAAAATTGTACATGTTTTTCCTGTATTTTCCTTTTGAATTTTTGTTACATCTTAAACTTACATGAAAAAGCTATAAATTTTACCGAAATTTCTTTTTCCATGTTAAATATCCTAGAAAAAACGGTAAAACAAAATTTACATGATTTATTGTGGTAAATTCACAACGTTATTACATGTAATATTCCTGATTTACCATGGCAAAATTACTGTAATTTTTTACAGTGTGGGTACCCCAATAATTAACCTTTGATAAGTTGGTAAAAATTTTGGAAATCGTAAAACCATAATAGAAATATTTTCCAAATGAGCTTCTATATGAAATTATTTCCCATTTAAAATTTTAAGGATAGCTACGCCCTCTATTTCACACCAGAACCCATGTGCGTATCCCAATAGGCAAAAAGTCACAAATTGTCTCTAATTTCACCTCGTTTTTGTTTCATTGCTCTATCACACTCCTTTCAAAAGTTATGAAGGGGGGACACAATTTACGACCTCACTGTATAAGGTCTCTTCGTCCTTCTGGTGCAGGACCGAGGTCCCTAGAGCACCTTTATCAGAATTAGGGCGGTAAAGTCCCGCCAGAAATACTAAAAAAAGTAGTTGTCAACAAGTATCTTGCTAAATACATTATTGGCCGCCATTACTTCCCAAGCCTACGCTTTTTATGTTTACCCCGCGCAGAGGTATCCAGGCAGTTCCAAACTCTCTTTGTAACGTCTATCCTGGGGTTCAACCAGATGGGCCACCAACCTATTCGAGGAGGCGCTCACCCTCACCCACTCCCGCAACGCCAGATCATGCATGTAGTCGCGAAGACAGATGTTCAGATCGTCGGGGATACGTCAATTTCGTACCATCCATGTCATTCGATGTTAATGTTGGCCATTGTGATGAGGCAGAGCGCCCCGTAACTTAGGAATGGGTCTCAGACAAGCAGTATACAGAAGAATTTTGGACCTAAGGTCCAGCTGACTGCGTCTTGACATCAGGGGACATCTTGAGGTTGTTCCTTGCCACCTATAATTTGGCCTTGAGGCTAGTAATATTCTGGTGGAAAGTTAAACCTCGATCCAGGGTGAGCCCCAGATATTTGATCTGCTTGGCCCAGGGGATATTTTTCCCATCGATGTTACTTCGAGAGTCGGGAACTGTCCTTCTCCTCGTGAAGCGTACGGCCACGGTTTTGCTCGGGTTTATGCGGAGCCTCCAGCGCATCGAGCAGTCGACGATGTCATCGATAGCAGCCTGCATCCGTCGCATAAGAATATTTTCGTTGCGGCAAGCAGAGTAGACCGCGGTGTCGTCTGCGAAAATCCCCAAGCTGGATGCTTCAAAAAATGTTTAAGTACAATAAACCATAAAGTTTTTATTATCGAATCATACTTCAGAAATTGTGTAAAATTAGAAAATGGAGAATGGTTGTGCTCTTTACGGCCTTGTGAAACAGGGCCTGTTTCCCGAAAACCATCAGGTAGTGGTAAATCACTAAAACGAACAGTTGAAAATATCGGAGATGCTGAGGAGGGGAATAACTCAGTCAGCAAATAACCTAAGACTTCGATTCGTAAATTTTCACAGCAAACACAACTCTCATATGGAATATGTTATACAATCCTTAAAAAAATCTACAAAAATGTCCATACAAGTTTCATTGCGTGCAAAAGCTCTCACCCATTGATCACGTAACCCGACTTAATTACTGTCAATGGTTTCTGAGCACGATGAATAACGCTGACGTTCTTGACAAATCCTTTGCTCGGATGATGCATGGTTTCATTGTGATATCGTAATAATGTATTTAAATCAATTACATGATGACTCCGCGAGGGATATTTCCAGAAAGATAATACAACACCCCATAAGACAATGAAAACGATAGAATTATTTCATGAATTCTTTGACAATCGGATAGCAGACTTTCCACCATGACTTCCAGATTTGACAATTAAGGACTATTTCATTCATCCACACCTAGAAAAAAATAGAGTATTTACAAATCGTCCTCATACAATTGAAGAACTTACTGAAGCTATTCGAAATGTCTGTGAGGAAATTATATTATATAATTTAAAAAATCCCTTCAATAATGTGGTATGGTTGTATACTAAAGACTATATTTTGCGTTATTGTACTAATGTAGTGTTTATTTTAAAGTCGATACAAAATCCAAAACTGACATTATTTTTATGTCGCTAAAAATCTTATTGCTTTTTTGTAACTAGGATAACATTGATATTTATTTTTATTTAAAAACAGCACGTTTGGAATACCACAAATAACAATGAAGGAAGAGTGGCGTTATAAAATGAAATTTGTTACTTTTTCAACTGAAACGTGTTTGTATGTACTTATTTGGCAAAACGGCAAGGCCTACACTAGTAGAAGTATACTTTTTATATAAAAGTAACTGCATGCAACCAAAAGTTCTTGCATTGTCTATATGGCCAACATGATTTGATGTTATCTTGAAAAGGAATATAATTTTAAACGTACGGAATATATTTTTTTCTTGAAGCAGTTCTTTTGATATTATGTCGACAAATAACGGGAGAAATAACTAATAATATATATTTTATTGGGTAGATACTTAAATATATTAACGTGTACTGTGTAAAATAACTGATAAAATAATGTATTTTGCAAGCTTGTAAAACGCAGAGGAGTTTTTCTATTGTACCCTCTCTTTTTTACATTTTTCTAAGATCTACAACTAATCAAGAGTCGATTTAATGAAAGAAAATAATTAGTTCCGTTTTCAACTAAATTCGGACCACTGTGCAGTGTGGTGATCCAAAAATAAACAAAATAACAGCAGTATACCCATTCTAATACTTAACAATAACTTAATCCTAATTATTCTAGCCAATATAAGTAAGTAAATTAAAGATTTATATTTTAAAAATTTATTTATATACTCCAACTATGCTAAAAGCTATAATGTAGCACTAATTCAGACCACTAAAGAGTATAAAATTTCGTTCATAAGTATGTATATACGTACTATCCTATTGACTATCTAAATATCACGCCGTAACCTATCTCCTAGTTAGTCCTTTAGTAGCACTAAAAAATTCCCACCATCCGACCCACTCATTATCTCTAATATCGTTTCGCGTCGCTTCCAATTTAACCCCTCAGATAATGCCCTAACTACCGCAAGCGACCGCCACTCATCAGTGCGTGGACATTCAGATAAAGCTGTATCTACCCCATCACATTCACAATGCGAATCATTAACCCTCCCAATACTACACAAAAATGATTAATTCTACGACAAATTAACCCCCATTTACCGATAAATTTCATAGTTCACTTTCCATCTAAAGTAATGTCCCACTTACCCTGCCAATCATTATCAAATTTATACCTAAACGCTTTTTTTAACTATGCTAGCCGAAATTAACCCATAACTAATTATCGCACTATCCCCCGTAGACACCGCCTGTTTTGCTAATTGGCCTGTCTTCTCATTACCGATCGTACCTATGTAAACACTAACCCAAAAAAAATTTACACCCCACTCACATGTTCCAAGTATCTATAACAAATCAATCGAATTCCCTAACCCCTTTAACACAGATAAGCTATCAGTTATAATTCCCATGTTCCGTATAATTCCCACTCGTGCCTAATACAGTAACCGGCATAAATATTGCAACATATGGGAAATTTTTTTATTATTAAAATATAAAATATAAAATGTCTAACAAGTAGGTATGTATTTTTATTTTTTTTTAAATATGTTTGCAAAAATTTGCATGCGGCCTTAGAATTGAATTCTAAGCAACTTTTTCAAATAATTTTTTTGGATATCATGTCATCTAACCCTACTTTTTGCAGATTTACGGCATATTTTTTAAATTTACCGCCATACTAGCCGTCACGTGACATGTGTCAAAATAAATTTTGGGGTTTCTAGACATGCACAACCTATTCCCCCAAAAAAGTTTTAGTATATTTTAATAATAAAAAAATTTCCCATATGTTGCAATATTTATGCCGGTCACTGTATAACATTGATCTATTGCAACTAATTCCGCCTGAAAATTATTGTAATGGTTCCCTAATTTAAACTTTGGTTTTATATTTCAATACCCCTATTATAAACACCAAAAGCCGCCCCTGTACCACCCTTCGACCCATCCGTAAAAATTTCTAAACCCTCTCCAGAAATATTTTTTTATAAGTAATACTTTTTAATATCGTGGGATGAATTCGGCCCCCTATATCTACTAGATTTTCTAAAACGTCCGGTTCTAATCAAATTCCCGTTGCCGTAATTAAACCCACAACCCTATTTTAATCGTGTCCCTACAAATTTTAAGCCCCCTCAAACGTATAAATCTACTGGTAATATACTCGAAATAACGCACGCCGCATCTGCCGAAATAGATAAATACGTGCTCGCGGCCCTAACCGTTGTTTCTTTAATTTTACACGCATCAGCCCATATCGCCCCCACGTACAACAATTGCCGGTTCTATACAGGGTGTATCAAATAAAAAAGTAAATTTTGCTTGGGTGTTAACTACACGACATATAAAGCACAAACCCGCCGAAACCGGATTTCATCATTAAAAAATAAAAAAAAGTAAAATTTAGAGCCAAAAATTCTTTAGTCCGGGCCTGATGCAAGAAACATCATGTTAAGCACCCGCTAAACGTGGTATTATGTATAATACATTGCACTCATTTAGTATTATTCTTAATGGTATGCCGTAAGTTCATTTAACGTCATTCTGAATAAAGAAAGGCCAATCGGCCAGTGTGCCCTTGTAAAAATAGCAAAACTGAGGCATTTTAAATTTCTTCTTTTTATAAAATAAACATTCCTTTACTGTTAAGAGCATTCTACGTAAGTCTACAAGGTATTATTTTTAATATCCTGATAAGACGTTCGAGTTTCACCGGATATGCGACTTCAGTAGTTACAAAAAACGTAAATATTTTTCTTTTGCTTTGTCGAATCGAGAGTTAGTTGTTAATAAACGGTACCACATGAATCTCAATTATTTCTTTTGGATTTATTTAATCAAATAACGCAAAATGAATTGAATGGAATTACACAGAAATAAATGTAGGTACAGAAAATTTGCAAACACGCCTTTTTACTATGATGTCGCCCGAAAATGAATCTATACATTCCTGCGCTTTTGCCGATGCATCAAGCTTCGATTTTCTTTATATGAAATCATGATGGTCCTAAAAAGGATCGTTTTTTTCGAGACGGGAAGAATTTAAATAAAATGTTCGAAGTGGTTTGCACTCCAAGCGCCGATCCACACAAAACTAACAGCGGTAATGGCTGAATGATAGTGGTATGTGGGGGTATACTCGGGACAGCATTTAGGTTGGGCACAGGTGCGGCTCTAACCCACGGCATTTACAAAATATTTTTTTTCTCGTTAATGCTTACAGATAGACCCCCTGTGCATTAAGACTTTTTGATCGTAAATGATTACAGCTGCTACATATTATTATATTTACCTCCATATCGGATACACCCTGTATAGCCCCCTGTAAATAGTATATACTCGTTCTGATAGGTCTAGATTATAAATTAAATTAAAGAAAAAGAATAGTGGCTATGTTATGAGCAATATTTATTATGCAGCTATTTCTGCTATGTATTTTTAATTTATTAAATAAATAACTAAATAAATATTCCCAAGGTATCACAATTATTACATAGGCATCTATGTATAATAACATAATATCATATTCTCAAAGATCGTTTTGCATAAACAGACGTACTGCAACCATTTGATTGATTGATCACTTAATCTTCTAAACCTAGCGTGTAAAAATTCAAATCAACTCTGACTATCCTCACTAAAAATGCTGTGTGAACGCAAATCTACTTATTTAAAATTCCCATTTTGTCTTCCCCATTATGTCCTTAAGCAAAATTAATGAGTCCTTATTTTGCGTATAGTTACCGATACCTCTATACTTTAAAAAAAAAAAATCACCCTCATCAATCTTGCCTTGTATAAATACCAGATATACAGGGTAAATACTAGCGACTAGAGTCTTCTCCTCTAATTGATTTTTTATTTTAATTCCTAGAACATTTGCGAACGCTAGAAAGGACTCAACGTGACTGCCGTTAAACAGAATTTTTCTCACGTTCATATGCAAATCTCCCTTTAGAGGTTACGAATGCAAACTTTACGCGTCATTTTTAGAATGCAACCAGCTCCGATCAAGGGTGGGGTGGCCCGTAAGTCCTGCGCTCGCTGCAGGGATATACTGGTAAGGTACGCAGCCCTAATTTTAATACCGAGTCACTCAGTGATGCTAAAAAAGATCTCGTCCTCTATAGCGTTGAATATTCACGCTGGTCGACTGAGTTGAATGGTCAGATTTTTTTCAATGGCGCGCTTTTCCCGTTAGATTTTTAGGGACAAGGGGGAGGGTCCGTCAGCTGAACCTTCTATATTCGGACACGGGTCACGTGTTCCGGCCGTTTTTTCCCTCGTCTATTTTTACCTTTTAATCGTCTGCTTTTCATAAGATTTTTTCCGTTAAAGATCTTTTTTTTTGTGTGTGTCCCCTCTGCGCGTATACGAGTAACGTATTTTTTGTTGCAGTTTTGGGGTGGAATTTCTGGATTTGTGTGTACACATACTAGCAGCACGTGTTCTTGGAATTTTTTGGCCGGTAATTTCTTTTACAGTGTGGTAGTAAAGAAAAAAAAAGTGAGCTTTAAAGCACGTGCTGATCGTCACATTGTGGTTTGGTTAGTTGGTAACATGTTCTTAAACAGTGAAATATGAATTAGGTTCAAGGGATTATGTAAAGGGAAAGAAATGGGAAAATCACCTCTCCAATAAGGTATAAAAGCGTTTTTAATGGTGATCGAGATAACCTAATTCTCGTGCAAATCAATTTAGACCAATTCATACAAAAAAAAACTTACCTCAGTGAAGAAAAAGTCGATAATAATAATAAAATTAACAGACAAATAGCTATGATAATATATCGTAATATCAAAAATATACTTTGTTCATAACCCCAAACCTTTCAGGAAAAATCCAAAATCATATACCTTGGAAACTCGATTTTTTGGGCTTTCTAAAATAGTAAACTCATCAATCACTGAAGGGAATGTGTGTGGAAATTTGAAATATCTAAAGAATAAATTTAAATCACCATATTTTGGCAAATAGTTCACACCCCCAACAGCTTTCACCAAATACACTTTAAGTATCGTAAGTATTAAGTATAAAATAAAAAAAACACAAAATCATGTTTGCTTGCTTCTCTTTTTTGTGTATTTTTTTCCAGACGCTTATAATCATGTTTTTTGCGATTACAGCGCAATCTGTTACGAATCTAAAAAAAGTTTCAAATAAAAACTACATACTTGATACCGTAGAATTCGAATCTGCAATACAAAATGGGGGTTCTCATCTAAGATTTCAAAGTTGCCCTCCCTCCCACTCTGGGGGGCGATCGAGTTCGGCACCATTCACTGAGCCTTCTACATTATAAAAAGTCTTATTAAGATCTCTTTTTGATTTGATGCAGTGTTTTAGAGATATTCCGTTGATCCAAGGTAAAAAACTCACCCTGTATATTTGGCAACTTTTTTCGAAACCTGTAAAAATAAATGTATGAAGAAAAATATCAATTGCAAAAAGTTTTTCCGGACTGTTGAGCCGTGGTCTTGTGGGATTACTTACAGAAATAATTCCGGAAAAACTTTTTACAGTAGATTCCGGCCGTGAAAGCCTACGCAACACTCAAAAATATCGATCTTTGTAAAATAAATTAATAAACTTATTTGGAAAAAGAATTCTTTTTAAGTTATTTAGTTAGATAATAAATTACTATAAATAATATTCAAACCTTGTATGTCTTCTCTGTGGTTAATGGCATTTTTGTTTTGTGTGGTTACAATTTCTCGGAAAAAGCAAACTTATAATTGAATATAAATGAAATACCAGATATGTTAATTAAAAACAATACTACCTCTTAAAAACAATAAAAATTTCTTCACACAAACTAAACAAACTGGATAAAACAAATGTCATATATAAAATCGACTGCATTGATTGTGACAGTACAGAGGTACATCGGACAAACACAGCAACATCCTCGTAAAAGAATTTACAATCATCAAAACAATATTAAAACAAGAAACAGTAATGAATTTCCACAAAACGTTTAATATTAAACAAAAAATGCCACACAAAAACCACAGAGAAGACAAGACATACAAGGATTGAACAGTATTTATAGTAATTTAATTAAGTAACTATTACCTGCATCATACCTTTATAACAAATAACTTAAAAAACCCTTTTCTAATAAATTTGCTAATTCATTTTGCAAAGATTGATTGCAAGGTTTTGAAAAACGCTGCAAAATATACCGGTGTCCCACCGAACTGGGACATTAGGTTTTTTGAACTTCTAGTAGAAATTTGATTTTGAAACTTGCAGTGTAGACATGGCCTACTGTGATCTATTTAAGGAAAATATTTTCAACTTTATAGCACTTTCGGTATATAGGGTGTTGATATCAACTTTCTTATTTTAAATGGAATAGTATAATTTTTATCAGTCTAATGAATTTGGCGAGTCATTTGCAACTAATTTACATAAAGGTTCCCTATCCCTAAACTCGACCATTTTTTGAGATGTTTTCATTTTCGTTAGTTTTTTTTTTACATTTGCACTCTTTCAAATAAAATCAAATATTTTATGAAATAGCAGATATTTAGTGGTTCTACTAAAGTCGATGTAAATACAAGGACGTAGCTATAAGGTGTTATAGCAATAATCACTGAAACACATACAGGCTGTTCAAAAATGCGCCTCCAATGTGGATACTTTTAAGCTAACAAAACTTTTTTCTTTCAAATTCTCTCGGCATTTACCCAGAAATGAGGGAAATCACGATAATCTCATATAACCCAATAGACCATTAGCCGCGATATTTGCAAAGAACTATTAACATAATTTCGGAAATGTAGAATCTTGTATCATCATCATTTTTCTTATATAATTGTTTATTCACTATTGGAAAAGCAAAGTTGAATTCGTATACTGACAAGGGAACACCGGAGGGTGTCCCCCTCCGATTTCGATGAAACTTAACAGATCGAAAGAGTACCTTAAAATAAGAGACACGTATTTTTTTTATCGGCGTATCCGCACGATTTTGGGGTACAGCCCCTCCAAAGTTTGGACGATTTTTCAATTTTTGCAAATATTTCCTAAATTATAACAGATATTAAATTTTCTTCTTAACATCATTTGCAGCATATTGCATGGCCCTAAGGGTGGCGTCGTCCGTATTCGCAAAAAGTTAATAACGGGGACGGGGTACCCCGTACCCCCATTTTTTTACATTTTTTCTTTTTCTTATTCATCAAAAGAAGGCCGATTTTACATAGAATACGATGATGTATAACAAGTTTAGAAAATTAATAATTGTAAAAATAGAAAAATAATAATAAAGCTTCAAAATTAATAAACTTGTCTATTGATATAAATCAAATGAACTATAACAGAAATAAGTTTTATCCTTAACATAATTTCCAGCATAATACATGGTCTCAAGGTAGATATCTTCATAAAAAGCTAATAACGGGGACGGGGTACCCATACCTCCGCATTTTTTTAATAATAAGTTTATTCATTATTCATCAAAAAAAGATCGCTTTTACATAGAAAACAATGGTAATAAATTTGGAGGATTACTAATAAAAATAATTGTAATAATAATAATATAGTACATTAACTATGCCTACTAACTTATACTATATACTATACGAATATCGGTGGTAACAATATAAATCGTTCTATCAACTGCAGTTAGTGACTGCGTTTTATATATTTCCTTAATAAATTGTTATTCATTCTTAGAATACCATAATCCTTTAGTGCGTATATATGAACAAATTTGCTACACAGGACGAAGGATTAAATAATACATACATATATATTTTTTAATTTATTTCAAGTTTTTCGTGCAATGTAGGTGTACAATGTAAGTATTCAATGGAGCATAAATATAACTAATGTGTTTGTAACGATTTCGGAAACAATAGAACTGAATTAGAAAAACATTATAATGCTTATAAATGTTTAAATACATGACATACTGTAATGCGATTATTGGTATATATGTATTGCAATAGCGAACAAGATTAATATACATACAGTAATTAAGCTATGTAAGTATTACATTAATGATAGTCTGTATGAAAATGTTTAAAACACAGATTTTGTTTGCACCATGAACACCGCACAATAGCTAGTTTATTGCAAATACTACACAAGGGTGTAGACTGCGCAACTCTATTGGATTTTTAAAGGGCCCAGGTCTTTCCTCAACGTATCCAGTCTTATACCACGAGTACTTGAATACGTCGAAAAATCTTGGGGAAGAAAATTGATTATGGGTTAGGGATTGCAACTTAATAATATTATTTCTCTGATGTAAATCTATGTCGTAGTTCATAAGAATCACTATATCCGAAAAAGTTCTAACAATTTTTTTCCACAGTCTAAAACCATATACATCTAGAGGTTGTACCATCGCTGTCGTTTTTTTTTTTGGTATATTTAAAATGTTCAAAGTTTTGTCTTTTGGCACTAATTAATATGATTAATCACCAGATCCCTTATCGCGTTAATTTATAATGCAAATTACCAATTATATCTGAAGTGACTGAATAATTAATTAAACTCACGTATGCGTAGATAAGTGCATATCAAATTCATCACAATAGACACGTACATATATTTTTATTATATTATATTAGTTATTATTACTATTATTAATTTTCTAAATTTATTATACATCACCGTTTTCTATGTAAAGGCGATCTTTTTTTGATGAATAATGAATAAACTTATTATTAAAAAAATGCGAGGGTATGGGGTACTCCGTCCCCCGTTATTAGCTTTTTATGAAGATATCTACCTTGAGACCATGTATTATGCTGGAAATTATGTTAAGGATAAAAACTTATTTCTGTTATAGTTCATTTGATTTATATCAATAGACAAGTTTATTAATTTTAAAGCTTTATTATTATTTTTCTATTTTTACAATTATTAATTTTCTAAACTTGTTATACATCATCGTATTCTATGTAAAATCGGCCTTCTTTTGATGAATAAGAAAAAGAAAAAATGTAAAAAAATGGGGGGTACGGGGTACCCCGTCCCCCGTTATTAACTTTTTGCGAATACGGACGACGCCACCCTTAGGGCCATGCAATATGCTGCAAATTATGTTAAGAAGAAAATTTAATATCTGTTATAATTTAGGAAATATTTGCAAAATTTAAAAAAACGTCCAAACTTTGGAGGGGCTGTACCCCAAAATCGTGCGGATACGCCGATAAAAAAAATACGTGTCTCTTATTTTAAGGCACTCTTTCGATCTGTTAAGTTTCATCGAAATCGGAGGGGTCACCTGCCGGTGTTCCCTTGTGAGTGACACAAACTATAACTGACATCGCTCTGAAAAAAGTAAAAACTGCTTTGCAATTAATAATAACAAAATTACCAGACAACGGTGCCTCTAAACCTTCTTTTCTAGAATGTACATATAATTATCCAACCTGAATTCAGACATTCGCTAATCAAAATACGTCACTTAATTAAGACATCAAGAAAAAATATCGGATTAATTGGATCTACTACTTTGTAAGTGTAAAAAAAGGAAAAGAACGACGTACACTAAGCCAGTTATACCACTCATTAGACTCAACCTTTCACGATATTTAGCTATCAGAGTCGTTTATATTAAAACATCGTGGCAATCTTTGAAAATAAATAAAAATATTCTACTGAAATGACATTGTTTTATCATTCTGCAACGTATTTGCTCATACATATTATATCCCAATTCATTAAAATTTAGACGCAATTAAAGGAGTGATTTTCCCTCCATCAAATCAACTACATAGTATAGCAAATTAATAGGTTTGGATGTTAGGCTATGACTAGCATATATCTAGTGTATAAAATACATTAAGCATCTCTCGGCTTTTAAGCGTTACTAAGCAAGTTTTGCTTGACCGGTTTTTTTTTCCTGTGAATATTCTGAAGGTGACAGAGAGTGGTATATAATCTTGCAGGCATATGAACAACATTATTAGTACGCCTTAGTGCCAAATATGTTATTAGCTATTACTATATTAATGTTCGCGTTTAAAATATGCAAGATGTTTACTGAAAATAATTAAGGTAATATACATGTAAGGTATTTTCAGACAGCTCTAATATTAGTCTAATCTCTATAGATTGGATACTAAAAGATCTTGCCAGGACAACAAAGTTTAAATGCGAAGTGAACTCTGTAATATACAGTTATGATAAAAAATGTACATATTTTGTATGTAACGATTCCAATGATGTAACATTTGACATATTTATTTTTACAAAAAAAAAACATAAATTACTGAAATGTTTCCTTTTAATTTCCGAATTGTAGACATCATAAGCTGTAGAAACAATTGATGCAGATGGCTGTTATTGACAGGCGTAAATAACTTTAATTTTCGTGTAATATTGATTGAGGTTTCGTAAATTAGCAACATATTTTTTTCTAATAAAGAAAAAGATGGTATGGTTGAATGGTGCATTTGGTGTCGCAAAAATGCTCATCAGCTGTACAACAGTATTTCAAACGGTATTTAGATCGTCACCAATTTTTTGAAGCTACCCAAAAGACTGTAAGATAATTTTGGAAAACATGGTTCTTTTTGTGATCTAAATTAGACTGCGATTTAAATAACTTTGAAATAACCCCATGCAGAGAGATATAGGGAATTTAAAAACAAATTATTACCCTTATTTTTAACGTTAAGTAATAATAAAGCAGAAAAAATAGAGTATTTCATTTGAAATTTTTTAAATTCATACACAAAAGTTTCTCAAAGTTTTACCAACGACAGATTGTTTGGATGCTGAACTTGATGCAAATTATTGAAGAAGTCTAGAACTTCTTCATGCGTTCAAAACACGGATTCCAATACATCCGTTTTCAGTTAATTGAACCATTATTAATATTTGGACATTTACAAAATTAATTTTGACAGCTTAAGTCAAGTACTGAATTTTAATTCCAGGAATATCTAAACATAAACATGAATTAAAAAAAAATAATTGAATATATAAATATAATAAATATCTAACAAATTTGAATGATTTACGTTAATATGTTATATCGTATATAATTATATACAGGGTGAGTTTTATACGGAATATCTCTAAAAGACTGCATCAAATCAAAAAAAAGATCGAACTCGATTCCCCACCTCACTCCCCCAAAGTGGGAGGGAGCACAACTTTGAAATCTTAAATGGGAACCCACATTTGGTATTGCAGATTCGGATTCTATGCCACCAAGTATGTAGTTTTTGTTTGAAACTTTTTTTTCGATTCGTAACAGATTGCGCTGTACCACTTCTTCCGATCCATCGATGATTGTAGGCTCGATCTAATACTTCTCGTGCTATTCTTGAATAATGTGCTGGACCACCGTCATGTTGGAACCACGGTGTTTGTCGTACGCGCAAGAGAAGGTCTTCAAGTAACACTGGAAGTTCGGCACAACATGCATTACTCGAGTATCGAAAATCCCCATTGGTTGCGCCAAGTTGAACATCAGCATCCTTGGAACGTAAATGTTTGGTGTGGAATAATTGGCAATAAGCTTATTGGTCCATATTTCATCGATGGAAACTTAAATGGTGAAAAATATCGAAACATCTAGTAGAACGAACTTCCAGTGTTTACTTGAAGACCTTCCCTTGGACGTACGATAAACAATGTGATTCCAACATAACGGTTGTCCAGCACAATGTGTTATCGATGGTTCCCCGTATAACTCATGAAGTTCTCCATTTGTTCGTCTTTTCCAAACATCATTGCCTTTTTCCATATATCTTTCTCAACGCCTTTCTCTCAAAAGTTTCCAACGACAATTTTTCCTTCTTCAGCTTCCATGCCTCTCCTCTATAAGTAACCACTGACCTTATTATTGTCTTGTAATTTTTTTTTTTTCATTTCGTGAAATATTTTTTGATCATAGAATATGCAGTAACCCTTCCATACATTTTATACCTTTAACATTTTCTTTCTTGTATTTCTACTTTTTCCTCTCTTTTGCTTGTTATTGTAACTCCTAGGTAATTATAATTCTTCACGTTATTGAAATAGTATTCTGAATCTTCAGTTCTTATTTTAAGTCCCTCATTTTCTATGTGCCCTCCCGTTCCCTTCACTAACATAAATTTTGTTTTACCTTCATTTATTGCCACCCTTCTATTCTTTGCCGCCTTTTCCATCTTTTTGATTGCTGTAATCAAGTTTTCTTTTGTCCTTGCCAGGATTACAATATCATCTGCATATGCCATTATTTGGTTCCGCTGGTTGTATATTGTGCCGTTCGACAGGATCCCACTTTCTTTTACAGCTGCGTCCAAGATAATATTAAATAATGTAGTGGATAGTGGGTTGCCCTGTCTTAAACCTCTACTCACTTTAAATTTTTCTGATGTTTGGGCTTTAATAAATATCTTTTATTCTGTTTCGGTCAGAGTCATTTTTACCAATCTAATAAGCTCTGCCTTTATTCCTAAGTTTTTCATTGCGTCATATAGTTTCTCCCTTTTTATTTTATCATAAGTTTGTTTAAAATCAATGAACACCATATAGAGAGATAAATTTTGATTTATATGATATATACTATTATCCACAATTTGCTTCAATATAAACACTTGATCCATGACTGATCTATTTTCTCGAAAACCGCATTGATTTTCCACCAACTTCCTTTCTGTGATTTCATTTCTTGTATACGACGTCCATTAGTGCAATACCTCTGTAATTTTCACATAGTTCTCTATCCCCTTTTTTATTATTTTATTTACATATTAACGATTCTTTCCATCTGAGTGGCATGGTTACGTCTTTCCAAACTGTATTTATTATATTATGTAAGTTGTTTTCCAGTTATTGTCCTCCTACTTTCAACATTAACGACAAAATATATAATAAACCCAAATATAATTATACACTTTTATATTATAAAAAGTCAAATTGTCACGTTAAACCCAACTTAAAGGAATCACTACTCAAAAATGGAAAATAATAGTAACTTTGAACTGCGTGTACGGAATTAAATATTATTTTATTGTTACAATATGTTTTTGTATATTTCGGTGCTTTTATAACTACTAGGGCTGAAACATTTATACCAATAATCCTGAAATTAATCAACGAATAATTATTTTAACCCTAAAATAACCAATAACAAATTGCTCCTACCAAAACCATTCAAAGATATTTTACATTTTATTTACATGTTCCACCACACAGAAAAAAACTGAAAAAAAAAATAAAGCTAAATGTATACGGTCTAATATAACAAAAAACCAAGTTGGCACCTTAAACCAAACTCGAAAACACCACTCTTCAAAAGGGGAAAATAAGGTCTGTTTCAGACGAGGCGATTAGTTGATTCCACTAGTTGAACAGACAATTGCCAAGGAGCATACTGATATAGCAAATGATTAGGAACCGCCTGAGAATTATTAACTCTTTCACACGGAGTCAACTTGTCCGCTTCGATGGCTTAACTATGTCTTAAATGACAATCAATATGAAAATTGAAGTCCTAATCTGTCGTTATTTTGTATATACAGTGTAATGTTAAAAGTGTCAGGACCAATCTGTCGAAGTAGGTACATTTTCTTTTGTCTGCTGTCGGGGATAATATAGTCTTACGTACATTCAACTATCACATATAACCATTTAGAGTCTAGTATAAGTTTACACTGATTTTCGGCATACAATGCAGCCACGTAACAGTATACAGAGTATTTCCTTAGAATAAGGAAATATGCTAAAATTTATATTTTTCTGGGCACCCTGTATAATTTTTTAGATTACCTTTCCGATAGACTATTTGATCAGAAAAAAGACCATTATAACCGATTTCTGAAATTCGATAAAATAAGCACAACATACGTCATTCCACGTTTATTGGAACACCCTGTATATAAATATCTATACTAATTGAAAGGGATGACTAAACGGTACAAGTCCGCCATTGAAACTTTTTTCTATCTCTTACCGTTTAAAAGTTATTCAGAAAAAAAAACAAATTTGCGCCAAATTGCAAGGGTGAATTGCACCCCCTAAAGTTGAAGCAGCAACGGAAAGCCCATAATCAGTGTTTACTTACATTTTTTTTTTGCACGTGATAGCAGCTTAAGTAATTTCTGGGGAAAAAGAGTATTGGATATGTCCACCCTTATGGTAATATCTCGAATGGGCTGGCATTGATTGAGTTAATTTTTGGTATTTATAATATGTGTGACAGTAGTACTCATTTGCTTTAATTTCGGCCCGATAGCTTTAATGGCTTATCGGAATATAGCCTTTATGGAATCGAGCTCTGTACATAAAAAAAAAAAAACATTTTCTTGGGGTTGTCAATAATGAAAATATTAACGTCGAAGTCGCAGTGCTTACATAATTTGCTACAGAAATGCCGTATATATTAATTTAGGAATCATCATTAGAATTGTTGGTTTTTTCAAACATTCTTTTTTTTTCGTGTAGCCGTGGGCTAGAGCCGCACCTGTCCCCAACCTAAATCCTAAATCCTGTCCCGACGATACCCCACATACCACTATCATTCAGCCACTACCGTTGTTAGTTTTGTGTGGATCGCCGCTTGGAGTGCATGTGCATAAAAATGCAGCGCTACACAACGCAGGAATTGACAGATATCATGTTAATTTACGGAGACACGGGAGGAAATACAAACAACACAATAGATTCATTTTCGCGCGACATCATAGAAAAAGGGGTGTTTGCGAATTTTCTGTATCTACATTTATTTCTGTGTAATTCGATTCAATTCATTTGGCGTTATTTGATTAAATAAATCCAAAAGAAATAACTCAGATTCACGTGGTACCGTTTATTAACAACTAACTCTCGATTCGACAAAGCAAAAGAAAAATATTTACGTTTTTTGTAACTACTGAAGTCGCATATCCGGTGAAACTCGAACGTCTTATCAGGATATTAAAAATAATACTTTGTAGACTTACGTAGAATGCTCTTAGCAAATAAGGAATGTTTATTTTATAAAAAGAAGAAATTTAAAATGCTTCAGTTTTGCTATTTTTACAAGCGCACTTTATTTATTCAGAATGACGTTAAATGAACTTACGGCATACCATTAAGAATAATACTGAATGAGTGCAACGTATTTATACATAATACCACGTTTAGCGGGTGCTTAACATGACGTTTCCTTGCATCAGCCCGGACTAAAGAATTTTGGCTCTAAATTTTACTTTTTTTATTCTTTAATGATGAAATCCGGTTTCGGTGGGTTTGTGCTTTATATGTCGTGTAGTTAACACCCAAGCAAAATTTACTTTTTTACTTGATACACCCTGTATGCATATGTATGTACATCGCGAGCAAGCGACCGACGACGGAGCACGTGCGCGAGTAGGCGGACTACGTTGATTTTATCCAACGCCTAGCCGCATAAAGACGTAGCGGAGGTGGGAGGATACGGCAGATTCCATATGAACATGTGCACAAATTGAGTGTGCTCCTGTGCTCGCTTTCGTTGCGTACTCGGGTCACGTTAACAAATCGATCGACATCAACGTTCAGATATCGTGTTTTACGGATAAACTATAACCAAGGGTGCGTAATTATTTTAATTTATTAAATAACATACTGCTGTAGTTTTTTATTTAAAAAAAACAATTATCTGAATAAATTTCTTAATTTAATGTTATTTTTATTTGAAAGTTGTTTTGATATTTTAGGATAACGGTGTATTTCTTTATACTTTAAGTTTTAACAGAATTTTCGTTAAACATTATATTATTTATTTCACTATTGCTATATTTTTCCGTATTGGACGGATTTGTTTCCAGGTTTTTTTGTTTGTTTTCTGGCTCTTTGCTTCGTAGGTGCGAGCGAGAGAGCCAGTGTGATATAGATATCGGGGTGGTTCACATGTGTTGGTTTTTTTGCTTGGAATTTAAAAATTTTAATATATTAATCTATTAATTTGTTGCTGATATTAAAGCCAGTGCTCAATGTTTAATCACACTCGTGCAGTTTAGATGAGTAATTAATACAGGTCTGTATTAAATTTAACTTTATATTTTAGTTTTAGGTATAAGATTTTCAAAGAATTGTAGATGATAAAAGTTGATATAATTAACACAATAATCATGGTTGTAACAATTTAAGTACTTAGTGTTAATTTATAAATATCTTAAATTTAACTTTGTAAAAAAAAGGAAATTAGACAATATATTTGTTAAAAAAAAATATCTATTTTATTTAAAATAGTGATTTAAATTTTCGTTTGAGGTACTTCATCTACAGCAATACGTTTATTAAACCCGCGCATATAAAATCACAAACTTAAACTCGTAAATCTTTAACTGTTCCCAAAAAAACGTACATTTCCCTCAAAGATACAAATAATAATTGATTTTTTTAGAAAAAACAAAAATAAATTGGTAACAGCGCAGCCGCAGTTAAAAACTACGCCGCGTCGTTAAATCCCTTTGCAAAAAGCCGACAAAGCAAAGCCACCACTAATGCGCTTTGGTGCAGCCGACAAACAAAAAAGAATATATATAGTACGTAAAAAAAGTAATGAAATGAAATATACAGTACGTAAAAAAGATAATGAAATGCACACAAAACACACAAAGTAGTATTGTAAGTAAACACTTAACAATATATAAATAAGAACTATGGATGCGAACAGTTTTACTGTGCAATATTTGAAAGACAATTTTAATTCGTTAAGTTATGAACAAAAAATTTAAGTTAAAAGTATGGGCAGAGCAAAACCAGAACTTAATTTGATGCAAATTACAAAGGGCAAATTTAGAGACTTTACAAGAAAATTTAAGAAGGACATGTACGAAAAAAATGATTGGATTTTAGTTAAAAATTTGCATGTTCTTGATTTTGTGAACACCCTACGTTTCCGACCACAAGCCGGCACTGTTGTCAATAATGAACATATTAACGTCGAAGTCGTAGTGCTTACACATGTTACTGCAGAAATGTATGTTAATTTAGGAATTATCATTGGAATTGTTGGTTTTTTCAAACTTTCTTTTTTTTTCGTGTGACCGTAATGAATTTAATTGTTATTATAAAGATATTGCGAAACAAGAGTATAATATTTCCGCGCACCCATGGAGATTAGGCCGAGTAACAAGTAAAAACAAGGATGGATAGCACACTTTTGCCGCTGAGCGATCATTAGATAAAGTTTTCGTTTGACGCCCTTCTGTTTTCATTTTATTTCACCCAGCGACCTTTTTATTTACAAAGCTAAAAAGATAAACGCTATCTCATCATCGATATTATTGTTACAAAGACGTCCGTCCAAAACAAACAAACAAAACATTTTTGTTTATACGCAACCACGTGCTTCGAAGTCAGGATTCGCCAACACGCCGCGCGCGCGGACGACACCGGCGTCCTCGCGTCTCGACGCCGACCGCCGATCTGATGTCAGCGGTACGCCGACTAGGGGCTCCACAGTCATCCATTTTTTTTTTTTGCATTTGTATATCATCACCTCTCACACCTTTTCCGCAACTCTGTATATCATTCTTAAAGCTATCACTTTTTTCTCTTATTTCTTCATTTTCATTCTCCGTTTCTCTACTTAAATTATTAACTACTTTCTCCTCATCAGGAGTCTCAGAACACCAATTAATTCTCTCCCCTTCTATCTGAACAAATTTCTTTTCTACATCTATAATCGCTTTCATCTTATCTAGCAAATCAATCCCAATAATTCCATGTCTGCGTAACCCTTTTACAGCAATGAATTCTCCCAGAATTTTTAAATTGTGAAGTTTATACTCAAATGCTGTAAATGCCGTGGGCTAGAGCCGCACCTGTGCCCAACCTAAATGCTGGTCCGACTATACCCCACATACCACTATCATTCAGCCACTACCGTTGTTAGTTTTGTGTGGATCGCCGCTTGGAATGCATGTGTATAAAAATGCAGCGCTACACAACGCAGGAATTGACAGATATCATGTTAATTTACGGAGACACGGGAGGAAATACAAATGACACAATAGATTCACTTTCGCGCGACATCATAGAAAAAGGCGTGTTTGCGAATTTTCTGTATCTACATTTATTTCTGTGTAATTTGATTCAATTCATTTTGCGTTATTTGTGGTGGTGGACACTATCGATAGTCAGTATCGATAACTATCGATAGTTTTGACTATCGATAACTATCGATAGTTTTGACTATCGATAACTATCGATAATTTCGACTATCGATAGTTATCGATAGTCGACTATCTATAACCCAAATAATAAATAACAAGAAACGAAACAAAATGTATTTCTGATGACATATTAGTTGAGTAGAGTGGTGGGTATTATCGATGACGACTATCGACAGTTGTAACTATTGATAGTTGACTGTTGAAACTATCGATAACTATCGATACTCGACTTTCGATGGTTATCGATAGTCAACTATCGATAGTTATCGATGATCAACTATCGATAGTCGACTATCGATAACTATCGATAGTTGGTTCGACTATCGATATTTGAAAATACCGATAGTGCCCACCACTAGTTATTTGATTAAATAAATCCAAAAGAAATAACTCAGATCCGTGTGGTACCGTTTATTAACAACTAACTCTCGATTCGACAAAGCAAAAGAAAAATATTTACGTTTTTTGTAACTACTGAAGTCGCATATCCGGTGAAAGTCGAACGTCTTATCAGGATATTAAAAATAATACTTTTTAGACTTACGTAGAATACTCTTAACAAATAAGGAATGTTTATTTTATAAAAAGAAGAATTTAAAATGCCTCAGTTTTGCTATTTTTACAAGGGCTTTATTTATTCAGAATGACGTTCAATGAACTTACGGCATACCATTAAGAATAATACTAAATGAGTGCAATGCATTTCTACATAATACCACGTTTAGCGGGTGCTTAACATGACGTTTCCTTGCATCAGGCCCGGACCAAAGAATTTTTGGCTCTAAATGTTACTTTTTTTTATTTTTTAATGATGAAATCCGGTTTCCGCGGGTTTGTGCTTTATATGTCGTGCAGTTAACACCTAAGCAAAATTTACTTTTTTATTTGATACCGTAGAGTGGGGCAAATTCGATCGCATGGGGTAAAATCGATCAATCCTGATTTTACGGCAATTATTTAGTCTGGCATCTATGGAAAGGATAAGAAAGTTTTGCAACACAGTCATTTAATAAACTTTGTTTATAACATAGATAACTAACTGGCTTTTTAAATATTGCATTAAAGTTTCCTGTGTTAAAGGATGGAATGACGACGAGTAATATTTCATACAGACGGAAACAAACTACTACTGGGGAATCCCACTAAGACTAAGCGAATCTTCGAAAAAGTCATTCATTCTTCACCGTTTCTTTTTTTGACTTTATGAAAGTGTTGGAATAACAAGAGAGTGAGGGGAAAATTAACACCTCATGGGGTAATACCGATCAGTTTGAAAAGTAATAGAACAAAGAACATGCTCATAGAGCAACGTAGAAATATGACATACTCAAGTTTCTACGTTGGTTTTATTGAAAATTATGGTGAGAAACGTAGAAAGTATGGCCTGGCGGGAGACAGCAATATAACCCCAAATACCTCCAAAGCGCTATCAGGACAGTAAAATAGAACACTTCATCCATTATGAAAGCATCAGAAAATAATAGGGTGCCATATTCATTACCTTGTAATTGGGGAAAGCTGTTGGGGGATGCGAAGGCATGAATTAGTATTATTATTATTATCATTGTTATTATTACTTCAGAATACTTTAGAGAACCGGTAGTTTCTAAGGAAGAGACAAGATGACTTTTGTATTTCCCCAAGTTGACGAAATTTAGGAAATTTCCAAAAACCAAATTATCCAGCTGGTCATAGAAGGGGAAGCTACGTTTTTGAACTGAGAGGGAAGCGCGTTGAATGAAATTTGTGTTTAGTTTTAGTTTATTGAATTATTATAGTTTATGTCATTATTTATCTGTTTGCCATTTCTATAATACATATTTTCTGTTATTTCGTAAGTTTCTTTTTTTTATATTCAAATTTTTGTTATTGGATTTACCTCGCGTAGCTTTCAAATCGGTGTTTATAAGAAAATAGATGGGTGATTGGAATTGCCCCCTATTATGGGGCAAAACCGATCACGCTTGATGTATTAAAAAAAAATAGTGTTTTAATACATTGGTTAATATACATGATGTATGTGTAGCTAAAAGATGTATGATTATATATAATTTTTTCAATTTTTTCGATCAATAATAATAATTGCAGCTCAGAAATAGTACATAAAACTGCATCGGAATTGCCCCACTTTACGGTAACACCCTGTTATTTCCGCGCACATCACCAGGAGATTAGGCGAGTACAAGTAATAAAAGGATGGATAGCACACTTTTGCCGTTGAGCGATCATTAGATAACGTTTTCGTTTGACGCCCTTTTATTTTCATTTTATTTCACCCAGCGACCTTTTTATTTACAAAGCTAAAAAGATAAACGCTATCTCATCATCGATATTATTGTTACAAAGACGTCCGTCCAAAACAAACAAACAAAACATTTTTGTTTATACGCAACCACGTGCTTCGAAGTCAGGATTCTTCGCCAACGCGCGCGCGGACGACACCGGCGTCCTCGCGTCTCGGCGCCGACCGCCGATCTGATGTCAGCGGTACGCCGACTAGGGGCCCCCACAGTCATCCATTTTTTTTTTGTCGCCTCCTTTCCCTCGCGGCGTCCGTCAACGTTTTGTCGCACTCGCGGCCCGATATCGGCGCGACTGTTCGCGTTTTTCGGAGAGCAACGCTCACATTACGTAATATTCCTCGGCGTGCGTTCTCCCCCCCTGCGCCCCACCACCGCCGCCGAATCGAACCCATCGGAGAGAGGCCAGGTTCCGAATATTACGCGGCCGAGACGACTGTGCCTACGGTGTCGTCCCCCACCACCGGGGCACCGCCGAACGCAATTCACTAGAGGCGCGTTGGCTCTCCTCTCTATACTCCCTATCCTCGTCTGGCGGCGATCGCCGTCTCGCTCGGTAGCCTCTGTCTGATGCTGGGAGTTTTTCTAATCTGGAAAGGGTCTAGTAGTGTAGTTTTTGCTGTCCGCACGAGAGCAACACACACACCACGCCACGCAAACACGAAATACGCTGTGAGAAAACACACACGAGAGACAGAATAAACCGGGGGTGACGACGCGCATTCGAACTAGACTCGGCGCGAAGTTTCTAATTATTAATAATTTCTTTCTCGATCGTTTTTAACTCCTATGTATTTAACCCATTTTAACGACAGTTCCGGGTGTCTTAGCTCACCTCACGAAGTGCCAAAATATAAAAACGTATCAGTGCCGCGTTTCGAGTGCTCCCACAGATTATGTTGACCTAAAATCTCACCAACACACCACATATATATATATTATACAAACACGCCGTCCTGCGAAATCTTCAAAATACTCGCGCAAAGTTTAAAACCGCTTCAAACTGGAGGGCCGCGTCGAATACCGCACCTCGGGCCTGGACTTCCAAACAGGCCCGGTACTCCTAGACAACAATTACTCCCACCTGCAGCGCTCCATAGATAGTCTAAGGACGCTGGGATCGACTCGGGGAGCGGGATTTTCGCCTAAACCTCCATCAGGATCTCAGGAATAATGATCTACGCGCGGTGGATCGGCTCAACTGTGATAGGAACTTAAACAACGGCGGTTTAGAACTGAATCTCTCCCTGAACTCCGAGCGGATGCAGCAGGAACGCTTGCACCAGCAGGAGAGGTTGCACCAGCAAGAGAGGTTGCACCAGCAGGAGAGGAATTTAAATCTGGAGCGGATAATCAACGAGAGGAACATGAACGAACGCATCGGATTGGATCATATGGACAGGTTGAGTTTGGAGAGGTCGCTGCACCCCCAACAGGGTAGTATGGAGCGGGTCGCGTTGACCGATAGGAATTTGAATAACGTGGATCGGATGTTGGGCAGCGATAATCGGCCGATCGACAGGTTACGGTCGAATTTCGACATGCAAAACGACATATCGGATATGAAATATAGGGAGTACAAAGCGCACTTGGATAGTTTGAGGAGTACGGAAAGTTCAAGGTCAGTTAACGAAGGCAGACCGCCGACGGTGGGCGCCGAGGCGGGCCAGCAGACGCCGCAACAGCAGCAGGCACAACAGCAGCAACAGCAGGACGGGGGCATCCTCGACGCCCCCTACGCCCTTATCAGTCGGGGAGAATTTTCACGAGGAAAAGGTACCGATTCCTTTCATGTTTTCTTGACGTTTTCCCGCGCGCTCAACTTTGCGCGTGTCTGATCTATACTTTTCTTGTAGTACATACGTGTATATATCGGATCAAAATAGCGCGTTTGTTATAAGTAGAGACCGGATTATATGCGCATATACATGCATCAATTTTTGAGAAAATATGCATAAACTGGAGCATATATGCAAAAAAAAATGCGACAATATACAAAATTTTTACATAGCAGAAATTTAAACATTAACTTTATTGCACAAAATTTCTTCACAGCATATTTCTAAAACAATTTATAATTAAATGTTTTTCAAAATTGTGTAAAAGAAAGTTTTTTCTTCTATCATCAGAATACATATGTTTCGAAATAGAAGAGCTTCTTTCAACATCCACAGATGTAATTGGTGCATTTTTTTAACTTTGCAATACATTCTAAACTAAAATTAAAGTCGAAATCGTTTACTGTTTCACCTTCCAAAATTTTCTTAACTTCCTTCACCTCCTTAATTTCAAATACCCCACATTTTTATTTATCACTTTTTTAAATTTATCGTATATAGAATCACCTATTGTACCCTTAACCTTCTTACATAGCATATCAAATTCGTCTACTATTTCGACTGATTCCGAGAGCGACATCCCTTGCGTTTCTAGTTTACGAATTGAAAACTTGAAACAAATAATTTAACTTCATATACAAAAGGTTTTGTAGCAATTCTGTTGATGTTACTATCTTTTTTACAGTTTTCTAAAGCAATGCAGTCAGCAGTGATTTCAAGAATTACATTTTTTATTCCTTCAAAATTATCGGCGAAAAAAATTGCATCCTCTAACCATGTACCCCATCTCGTAATAATCGATTCAGAGGCAACTTAACACGGGAAGTCGCTCCTTATAAAATGGATTCGTAAAAGTGCTTTTAAAAATACTTTTTTGACATTGCTAATTAAATCATTAATCAAAGGGAATTGATTCCTAATGTCATCGGCTACACGATTGAACCCATGAGTTAAACAAGTGGTATGAATAATGTTACTATAAAAAAAATTTAAATTTTGCGCGGCTTTTATCATGTCTGGTGCAGCGTCGGACAACATTAGTAAAATTTTTCACAAGGTATACTTCAGGTAAAAAGAAATTTGATAAACATTCTTGAACGAATTGGGCAATTGTCACATTATTTGTTTTCTGAAGTTATTTACAATAAATTAAATATGATTTACCTACAATATCTTCATGAAGAATTCCTATTAACAAATGGTCAATATAACGGCCACACTTATCCGTACTTTCATCTACCATGATATAAATAAAATTATTCCCTACCAATTGTTGAATTTCTGCTATTGTTTCCTGGTAACAAGATGTGACATAATTTTTTCGTAAGGTACTTTCGTCAGGTATATTATGTTTGCAATATTTTTGCAGAAATGATTTCAAATTAACATTGTTTAATCTTGCTAATGGTATATTAGACGAAATTAATGCGCTACACAGATCCGTATTATATTCTTCTTGTTCTGAGCTTCGTGAAGTTGATGCTACACATTGACGTATAGATTGCTACACACATGCGGATCGCTTTAGTTTTTCACATTTTCCAATATGTGATGGAGTTTTAGCGTGTTGATCAATCAGGCATTTTCTCTCAGAAGACACTTACAACAATAATTGTCATTTTGTATCAAAAGTTAAAGAATTTAAAACAATTGTGAAGCTTTTAGTAAAATTAAACCTACCAGTTTACTGCAGGCTCGATAAAATATTTTGTCGCCATCCTTTACCAGTTCAAGATATGGCTTAATCCATAAAGAAATTTTGTTCGCTATACTCATTGTATGTACGCACAGTATTTAAAAACATAACACAATTACATGCTGTTTCGCTCAAAGATATTCAATGAATGAATAGTTTATTTGGGAATTAATAATAATAAAACGTATTTACCTTCTGCTAGGCGAAATTAAACATGTGCAGTTCTTGGAAAAAAGTATTAGAGAAATCAACGTAAACGATTTATCGTTCTGAGAATTGTCGGGTTGTCGATATACATTAAGAATTACTAAGAATTTTTACTACATAATAGAAAGGATAAGAAAAAGCTTAAATATGCAATATATGCAACTTTTGTAAAAATATGCATAGAAATGCCTAAATATGCAATATATGCAATCACTAATTAGCGCTAATTAATTTCAATTAGTGTAATACGTCTACATATAGACTATAATTAAAGATATGCAAAAAAATAAACTATATGCACTTTGCATATAATCCGGTCTCTAGCTATAAGTGTTGTAGCGTTTTAATTCCGAAAAATAAATTAGGAAATATCTTGCCATTTGAATTTGAACTAACAAAGTTAACTGCCTTATAGTTTTGTATGTATACTTATTATTCAGATTCTACTGGTAACTACAAATATTCTTAATGGAGTTTTTATTTGGAATCGTGGCTTACACTTAATAAATTATTTCATGAGGTACAAAAGATAGCACTCATTGTGTACTATTAATTGTAAGCCACAATTTCAAATAAGAACTCCACTAAAAAAAAATCACTCTTTACATTCGCCTAAATAAAGAAACCACCCAAGAACTACAAATATTGAAGAAAAAAAATCTAAATATAAGAATAAGGTTTTACATTTTTAAATCAAAGAAATTGTTTCAACAACTGTTAAAATTATTCGAATATATAGTCGAGCAAATACCCTATACATATTGGCATTAAGACCTAATGTAAATCAACTTTTTTTTTAAGTGATAGCATTGATAAATAATGAACCATTCAATGTATGTATCATTCTTCGCACCGATTTTGGACTCTTATAGCCAACTATCCACGCTCTCTATAAGATTTGAAAAAACTATTAGCTTAAAAATCGAGCCTATAATTAGACTTTTATCTACGCGTTTGGTTTACAAACGGAAAGAGACCTTTTATAAATATTTTGAATCAAATTGTATTTAAAATTTGTATGAGTGCATACATGTTGAATTTATCGGTAAAATATTTTTAAATTTATCTAACATTCATAACTATTAAGTGTAAAAATGTAATTACTGATCGATTTTCTTAAATAGGATTTTATTTTTCTTTGAATATATTTTCTGGTTCGATTATAACTTGGTTGAAATTACATAATAAATAAATAACTTGCAAACCGTTTCGGCAGTTTTAACTCTTCTTTTGCATTTGCTGGAAGATTTACATTATCTCAATTATAAAACAAACGTTGTATTACTTTTAATCTTTAATTATATTTATACTATTATGTAGATAATTATTTAATTGTATTTTCATTTTAGTTATTTACATTTTAGTAACATTTCGATGATAATTGAAGAATAAAATCAATCCCTTTTTAACACAACAACTTTATTATCCAACTCGCCGGTACAATATTTATTTTTAAGCTCAAAACTCTTTCTGTAACAATTCCCGAAAATTATTTTTGACCTCTGCCTCACCTTTTTTTTTATAAATAACTTTCCAACTACTTATATACTTATCTTAGATGTTACACTTAGGCACACATACCAAAGACTCACTTCAATCAATCAGTTAACAATAAGATCTTTAGCCATGTATATAAAAACTTTACAAACATTTTAAAGTTTTGTAAATACAGAACAGACAAATATTAAGAATGCAATGAATTAAATTCTTAAAATTAACTTTTTTTCACAATATCAACGCATGTTGATAAAATACGAATGATCTATTTGTAACAATATAAGAAAGCAAACCTTTTTGTTTTTAATATTTGTAAATTTCCAAATAAGATCGGGGCTACAAGGACTGGATTAAAAATTTAGAATAATTAGCAATGTCTGTACGGTTATTTATGCTGATTTTGTCTTTCTTCATATAAATAATTTCTAAAGTATTTGGAGTGTATTAGAAGTCTTGCTTCATCAGCAAAGTATTTTTTTTTCTATAAAGATTCTATTTCCACGAACTTCTCTCACAACCCGTGACTTTTTTGCATCATCTCCATTTTCAAGCGTATGGGTTAGTATGAGTTCATGAGGCAAAATTTATTGTCCTTATCAATTATTTGTAACAAACTTTTAGGAAAGTGCAATTCTCGCGACACGACGGTTTTCTTAAAGACAACCTCGGTTTCCTGTACCGAATTCAATGCCAATAATGCTGTAGTGCCATTTTCTTTATGTGACCTTCCATGAAAGCACCCGCCTAACTTTTGAAAACAAGATTTTCAGAACTAGACTTCAAAGTTATTAGTTGTATTTTGTCAAGATGCGCCCAAACCAATATGTGGTTTTTTGCCTTCAATTTTTGACACTTACGGAGAGTTTTTCTTAAAATCTAATACTAATCCATTTTCATCAAACTTATTGAATAGGTTATATAGCTTTGGGAAACTTTTGATTAAACAAATAAATTAACCCATATCAGACCTCTTCAGTACCATAGCATTTGACCAGATAAATACGTTTTTCTTCATTGAGCATTTCCTTAAATTTTAACCGATTCAGACCTGGTGTCCACTGTAATGGACACTTCGCGAGTGATTTCATATTTGTTAAACTTTTAATATAAGTAGGTGTAGTGAATTCTAGGTACCACATCCATAATTTCTGTCAATATTGTAAAATTCAGATCCATAATTAATTGTTATTCAAATAAAATTGTTTGATATCATCATTTAAATAACGAAAATGTAATAATTTTAGTTATTCAACCATAGAATTACTTACAGATAAATGGGAAACTATTCATAGATAATTTTAACTAAGATGATTTTGACTATACAACCATAGATAATATTCACTATAGCTGTGTTACTCATAGTTAAAGATAATTTTATTTGTATCTATAAGTGCCCTTTTTTGTATTGGAAATTTATAAATTGTACTTGTCCTGAGTATTAGGTATTGGTGTTTTATTTTATTTTGTTCATAATTACATTGCTATAAAAATACATCCAATAGATTTTTTTGTCATATGTAAACAGAACAAAGGAAGCTTCCAAAAGATCAACAAAGAATTAGCGCTGACATAAAATACATTAATGATGCTTGTTTTACTGATGCCTTGATTATTAAATAACTTTGATAAAAGATACACTAGTTGCTGCACTCTTTCCCTTGGTGTGCTGTTTGAGAGTATACCTACTTTTATTTTTCTATTTATGAATATTTACAGATTGTCAATTTCTTATAAAATTCACTGGTCACCGATAATTAACTACATATTGCTAACGGATAAAGATGAAAGATTATTTCTATTATCGTCCACGGATAAAGATAAAAGATACTTTTACCTCTCGCGTTCGGATAAAGATAATAATCAAATTATCTTTATCCACTAGTTTATCTAAATAATATTTTGCCCGACTCTGCTACGATAAATCCTTAGTATTTTTAGATATTTAGATGGAATACGCATATGTGTACCTACATTATGTTATCATTAAAACTTATAAACTAAATATATAAATAATATTAAGTAGACGTAAAATAACGAACTTTTACTTGTTTATTTAAAAAAAAAACTGATTATTGTTTAGTTCAAAGATAAAAGTATAAACTACAATATTATATTTATAAGTAAATGTGTGTGAATATAGTTTATAATCAAATCTAAATATCGTTTTGTATGTTTTGAGGAAAGCAGAATATTTTACGAAGAACAATTTTTGTAAAATGTAGGTATGTTAACAATGCAAACAAGAAGACTTTATTCTTGATTTAGGACAAACTTATTATGACATTATGTAAACATGTTGTAGAATTTTAATGTTGATGAAGGTATAATATCATAGGTAAAGAAATTAATTATTGGAAAAGAATTATCAGAAAAATTATCCATTAAATTAGAAGTGACAGAACTAATATTAAAATTAAAAATCTAAAAATATGTATTTGTTTATAACGATATTTTAAAAGAAAGAAAGGAGATTCAAAATTTAACAGTCCAACCCCCTACATCATAAAAGTAATATCTAGTACTTCCTTTTTTGAAAGAAAAACTTTATTGACAAAAGCCTGTTGTTTGTTTACATTTGAAAAACAAAATAATACTACAAAATACTTATACTTTGTTTAAAATAAAATAAAAAATGGACGATAAATCGGATGAAATATCATATTACAGAGCACAGATTACGATATGATTGTTCGCTTGAGTATAATTTGGTGTCTTCCTATTAATGCAGTTCAAGAGAAAAAAATTACGCGTAAATCAATAAAACACTAGAAAATAGACTAAAATAATAAAAAATTGTGCTGTTGTTGCCAGAATGAAAAAGGTGGTAAAAGAATAACAACTTAACCGTAAAATAAAATAAAAGAATTTTAAAAAATTTTTTTTTTAAAAAAAAGAAAATTTAAAAAACGCAGTAAATAATCATAGACCGAAACTACCAAGGAAAGTGCTTTCTGTATTTTATTCATTTCTTTTTACATGTCGTAAACGTTTATAACATGCAATTATAGCTCGAAGTTGTAACGTCTACCTCTTCTAATACACTCTAATGCACATAAACAAAAAAAAACATTATTATTTTGAATATTTTCTCTTGTACTCCGTTTTCCAAAAAGACTGATTTTTCCGAAAAAATCAAATTAATTGTTTTTTTGCCAAAACTATGATGTTTTTTTCAGAATTGATATTTTGCAATATATCTAGTGTGATTTATAGGGCTAGTAGGGAAGAAATTATGCTCAAGGACATTTCTCATTATAGTTACCCGGCTATGGCATTTAATATTAGTAGATAACCAACATAAAATTTATGATTATTTTAATACTTCTTAGATTCCTATTGTGCGAGCGACAATTGAATTGATTTATTACTACTACTTTCGCTCGACGTTTTGCTGTTCATACTGACAGCTGAACTGGGCAGTTCAGTTGCCCTGAAGAAGCTGTCAGTATGAACAGCGAAACGTCGAGCAAAAGTTTTGACACACGGTGAAACCCGCAAGAAGCTGTTAGTTTTAGTTACAACGGCCGTGAAAGCCTACGCAGTGTTATATGTATAAAAAATTATAATCTGCGCAGAAATTTTATAATTAGTGACGATAATATAACAATATATATATAGTTGATAAGTTGTGGAATAAAACTTCCAGTTAATTTACTGAAGATTCTTGTAAAACCTATTCAACAACTCAAATATGGTGTGGTACATATTAAAGTAACTACCCGATTTTTGTATTATTATTGTATTGTATTTGATTAATAATCCCAAAGTTTTGGTTAATGAGATTAATTATAAAGAAAGGCTGATCTCAGAATGTATCCATATCAAGAATAATCATAATTGTAGTTGTTATATTTTGCTGTTCTAATGAAGTCATTGCCCATGCTATAACACAGTTCATTATAGCACTGTTTGGGGTATATTTTTAATTTTAGGGTTAGTATATTCTGCAACTGCCTCTTTCCATAAGTTATGCACTTCGCAATTAAACAGTGTTATAATGTAACTCATTATAACACTGTTTTCGGTATCTTTAATTTTGGAGTTAGTATGTTTTTGGAACTATCACCTGCCAGAAGTAATTTTATTGTTATTTCGCTGTTGGTTTTATTTACCACAAAATTGCAAGCTGATGATTCCAATTAACACGGTAGATATGTTTTTATTATTGATGCTTAAAAAAATAATATAGACATTAGAATATAGAATAGTTCCCACTTTAATATTTGAGCTTTGCAAAAATAAAATATTTTGTAGCATTTATTTGATGTTCTAAATTTAATTAACAAACTCTCATACATGTAAATATACTATGTTATAAATATGCATAACATTAATTTCACTCACCTGTAAATAACTAATTTTCCCTATAATTTGATTATGCATCACCAAAAAATATTTCAAAATCCAATTCTGTTTGTAACCGATACATACTGATATATGTAAATACATAGGGGTTCGGTAATGAATGTACAAGCGTGATATCCAAAACTTTTAAACACAATTACCACAAACTATAGGCCCCTGGCTTATCGTATAGTGTAAAGTTCTTAAATTTTAAAATTATCATTCATTCTCGAGATGTTGAGTTGTCCCATTTCTCCTTGAACACGTTATATACAGTAAATCCAAGTTGAAATGTAAGATACTCAACGACCATATGCACATTTCTTAAGAACATATTTTAGCTTTCTTTCGCTTTTACTAGACTCTTCATTAGTATTAATATTTTTGATATAATATCGTAAATTACTGTCACAAAAGAAGCTGTAAGCATCATTTTCTCTTAAATGTTGTGGAAACATTTATTTTAATAAAGCTTTTTAGTTGGGAACCTTTTTGAATTATTCTTCAAATTCAAAAGAGGTGATAGTTTTAAATAAACAATAAAAATGATGGTATATATCATAAAAGAAGGTATTTTTAATTTTCACTTTATATTATATTGAAGAGAGCTAAGCGTACAACGATGATCTCTCAAAGGCAGACAAAATAGTATTAAACGTTGAAGTTGCCAGATCAAAAACTGCCAAGGTAGCCAACAAGCAGAAAAAAAATACAGCCCATAGTAGCCAACTAATACCAGTATTAAAAAAAACTTTACTATTTTACTACAATACTTTAATTAATACTGCGTGTATTAATAATGTGCGGTCTCTGTGTTTTAAATGTAAAGAAGAAGGCAGTAAGTAAACATAGAAAAACATTTAAATTATAAAATAGAGGCAAATAAATACATCAAAGGCGCATACTTATGCTTGCCGACTTACATCGTTTAGCACAATTCGAAGTTTTTCAGTTGCTTACCTTAAATATAATATTGTATACGAACAGATGTTGTTTTCTTTACACATCCCTACAGCTTTACTAAATATGTTTGTGTTTTTTAATCTAATTGATTCATAATGATTGTTTTCATATCTATTTTTAAAACGCCGCGGCTTCGTTTTTCGATATTAACATAATGAAAATTAATATATGTATATACGGTAACCGGCATAAATATTGCAACATATGGGATTTTTTATTATTATTAAAATATTAATAATTTTTTTTTGGGGGGATAGGTTGTGCATATTTGGGAACCCCAAAATTTATTTTGACATACGTCAGGTGACTACTAGTATGGCGGTAAATTTAAAGAATATGTTATGAATTTCCAAAAAGTAAGATTAAATGACATGATATCCAAAAAAGTTATTTGAAAAAGTTGCTTGGAATTCAATTCTGAGGCTGTGTGCAAATTTGTGAAGGTATTTGAAAAAAAATGAAAATCAAAATTTTTACAAAACAAAAAAGAAGTATTATAACTTTCAATAAAGATCATGTTTACTAAGTAGTTTAGGATGCAAATGTTTGTGAACTTTCATTTATTAGTACTGTATACAGTCCCTTGCAACAACAATTGTCGTACCAAAAACGTACTTTTCAGTTTTCGCTGTGTTAATTATGCAAAAATTGATAAAATTGTTTGAGTATCAACCAGATTTAGAAATATTACTGCTGTTGAGCTGCTAAAAACGAGAAAAATGGAAATGTAATTCCATTAAACAAGATTTGGAAAAATGTGATTTCTCAATTTTTTAAAGTATCCTTTACAAAACTGTAAAAAAAATTTCCGGGCTGTTGACCCGTGGTCTTGTGGAATTACTTTCGTACGTTTCGTTCACATTTGCAGTGAACATCTTTAGCGGCGAGGTCGAAGTTTCCTTCGTGATGGCTCGTCGTTTAGTGACGTTTAGTTATCTTTACAAAAAATTTGCATACCGCCTCAGAATTGAATTCTAAACAACTTTTTCAAATAACTTTTTTCGATATCATGTCATCTAACCTCATTTTTTGGAGATTAACAGCATATTTTTCATATTTACCGTCATACTAGTGGTCACGTGTGTCAAAATAGATTTTGGGGTTTCTAGACATGCACCACCTATCTCCCAAAAAAAGTTTTAGTATGTTTTAATAATAAAAAAAAATCCTATATGTTGCAATATTTATGCAGGTGACTGTATATAAAGTTAATCGTTAATTATTAATTTAAACCTGCATTTTATATTTATACCTATCACTGCTGTCGATTTACGACTAATTCAAATTTGTATTTCGTTTGAAAAAATATTGTGAGACTTTGAGGTAAAATCTTTGGAACTAGGGAATTTATAATCGAAATATTATTTTATCTTTGTTATATAATATTAATAAAAACACACTATTACTATAACCAATAAAAAATATTTCTGACGAGCGTAGAACTTCGTTCTAATATCTGATATAAAAATCGTGGTTTTGAATGCATCCTCGCAATATCTCTTTCATTATTTAATGTCAAAGGAGGAAGCCGGAGCGAATTGAGAAATTGATATGAAATCGTCAGACATCAATTAGATTCAAAAATACAAGCATAAGGAGATATGCTTTACTGATTTCAGTATAACTGGATACCTTAAATATTTTCATGCGATCCATTTTGATACGTTCATTATTATTTGCATACGTGTAAAATGAATAGTAGTAGTAAACCCAGTGATATTGCTATTTATTGTGTAATTAACATGCCTTTGGTCTAGTTCCTAGTCGTAGTTCAACTGTAAAATGAAAATACCTTTTAAAACCATTTAATAAGACTACAGTTATTCGAAATACTTCAAACATCAAATAATTTTATTCCTACGCAAAGATAACAAATACATAATAGATGCATTCAACTTGGCACATTAATAAATCCAGCCTAAGCTTTTTTTTTAAAATAACAGACAGCGCATCTGTGTTTACACATTTCGAAGCGGCCGGTTAATGCATAGATCTGTCTACTATCCACGCTAAACATGTACGCTCTATTTTACCCTGTAGGTCGTACAATTAGAAAGTGTCGCTGGTGTACATATATACGAAACACTCAAATAAATAACTTGATCTGAAAATTACCGTTTGAACTAGTAACTGCTTCTACGAGTTGTTTAGTTTTAACTTCACATTCATTGTTAGTCTCATTAAAACTTGTCAAAGTTGAGCTAAAGCTGGTTAGGAAATATATTTTTCATTCAAATGATGTTGCTAATGATTTGAAAAAATGTAATGGTAGTAGCTAACGTACAACATTTTAAAAATCTGAACCGTGATGCTAAACGCTCTCTACGTCTTTGTGATGTCATTTATTCGTGTTTTTAAACAACTAAGAACCCTCTTTTGCTCACGTTTGTATTGATTCTACATTGTTGTTGACTTTTGTAACAAAAAAAATGGATGCAAATTAAAATAAAATTCAAAAAAAAAAACGGTATGTTGGCTTACAATAATAGAAAAGATTATTTTACTGAAAAAGACTATTATACTGGTTGAAACGTATAATTAATATCTCATATGTGAAAAAAAAGAGATATGTCACAACTAAAGAATAAAGCCATAATATCCTCAAAAACCGCATTTTTATTTATTTCCATGTCAAAAATATTATAAAAATAAAATGCGAAACAAATATAACTGGAAATAGATTTGATGATAAAAGAAATATCAATGGAATTGCATTGCAGTAGTCAAAAAATTAATAATAAAAAGTTAATTCGTGAAAAGAATATATTTCAATGACAATATCCTTAAGACCGTTCTAGATAGATAATTCTTTAAATTTCCTACGAAATTCTTTATCTAATACGTATACTAGATATTTATTAGAGATAATACACAAAGACTGTAATCAACGTTCCTGTACGAGATGTGATCTATCATTCAAGTATTTATAAATCAGACTAACATGTATAATAACTTCACATAATAGAGATATAACTGTGAAAACTCTTGAAAATGTCTATCCCCGATCTGGTGATGACTAATTTTATTAGAATTACTAAATATTCGTGCTTATTATTCTTTATGGTAAACTTAGATATGTATACTTTTTTTCCAAAACTGTCTATTATAAAGGTTTATAATTCTAAGTTTCTGCATATGAATTATATTGATTTTGCAATGCAGGTAATCATTCCCTCAATTTAAATTTAGAATCCGTTTTTGGTGTAAATCATTAACAATTAACAGAAGCGCCAATCTGTCATCTTGATTGGCTTTTTGGTCACCTTAACTCAGCAACCTTATTTCATTGGTTCTTTTTTTCCTAACACGTTAAAAAATGCAGCTTCTTAGCTAATAGAAAAGCTCTACTAGTATTCTTCAACAGCAGTAAATAGTTATATTTGTCAAATAAACTTCGATATCCGCTAATTAGCGTATTTTAATTTCTTTTTTTTTTTGATTGAAACACACCGCATGGTGTGGTATAGCCAGAATTATTTATTTGTTTGTATATTTAATGAGTATGTAACGTATAAGAGAAGTACACGCGCGCGTATTAATTATATCATAACTTTTGTAAATAAACTGTTTAATAAGATAAGAATGCAGAAGTCCGGATATTTAACGATCCCTAGCCGGAGAACACTTGGCGTTTCGTTTGAATCGTTGAGTTATTATCTCTCAAGCTCGCGGGACCGTAGAGTTCCTAATGTAAGTGGCGTTTGAATTGCGAAATTTTTACACGCGTGACACATGTTTTATTTACTGGTGTGTTTGCTGATTATCGTCAAAGATGTGACCGTTGAAAAAAAGTCTATTCTTATACGAGGTTCCGTCTAAAAGTTTCAGTATTCTAATGGACATTTGCACCGCATCATTTAAGTACAGCTTAATCACAAATACGGACTGAAATCTGAAAATTTGTTTGCACCGTTAGGTATCCCTTAAATATCGTAAAGTGTAACTTAATTTAAGCGGTCGATTTTCTAGGTTTAACGCCCCCTTAACGCATTACAACGTTGTATAGTTATATGAAGTTGTTATACGCTTGCGCAATATATATTTTATCTTCGTACTACTGTGGTTAGGCAACCCCACATTTCTGCTGAGTGTATTTTGTGTTGCATGTTTTGATTTTTCCGTTCTGCTGAATCATTTTACCGAGAGAATTTTCACAAATTTAGTTTTATTTTTGTATAAATTTAGGTAGAGTTTATTATTTGATTTAATTTATTTAGTGTTAAGTTTTTTTAAATTAATTCCATTCATTAAGATGTCTATTATTTGCTCTAGTTGTTTAACGCCTATTCTATTAGATTTTGTTGTTGAGTTGTTTACGGCTGCATTATAAGTTTTTAAGAGAGGGATTATTGTAAGAAATACAGTTGAAGAAGTTTGGTCTGGGAGTTCCTTGATCGACTATTGACGTGAGTAGACGTATTTTTGTAAATCATTGTTGCCATTTCGTAATCCATTTTGATTATAGTAAATTTCGTTTCGTTTCTTTAAAAATTCTGTCCATCAAGGAATTCATTTTGTAATAATTGTTAATATATTGATGTGTGCACATTATAGATATAAGATCATTTATTATTTTTGTGCAGGTAGATATTTTTAGTTGTTATTCTCTCAATATAGTTAAAGAGTTAATTTTTCCGTTTTTCTATTTTGCTGATTCATTTTTATTTTATCAATCACCTCGTTTGGGTGAGTAGAAGCATTGTGCTTGCATTTAGTTTTTCATTCTTGTTATTTACTAGAAATTGTGCACGCTTAATTTAGTTTGTTTTAATTTGAAACCACGTGGATTGATATTGGTATATTTAGCAATATCTGCCCGAACAAACAAAACTTTTGCTTTGTATAGGAAATAGCATTGTCCTATTGTAATTTAGAATCAAGTGCAGTTTTCAACTTAGTCCAGAACCTTCGAGTCCACGGTTTTTTTTTCTGCACGAGCTGTTATTTTTACCCATTTAAAAAATAAAATTTGTTTGTTAATTATCTTCGTTGGGTTAAAAAAATTCTGTTATTTTATTTTATATTGAACCTTTTCAATTTTTCGGGTATTTAAGAAAGTCAGTTTTCTTTCACTCACAATTTACTTTTCGTGGTTAGATTCAAGTTTTAATTCGCGAGGGTAACTCTGAGATTAATAGTTCTTTTGCGCCCTTTTAAAATTTTATCCGTTGAGCTAGCTAATTTAATTTTCTTTTTCCTTGTTAATTTCATTTTGCAAGTTCATTTATTTCAATTAGTACACAGCAGTACGTATATGTTATTTACAATTGTTTTATATTTTGTGGTATACATCTTGCATACGCGGTTTATTTAGAAATTTTGTATCCTGTATGTTGTTTTTGCAAATATGCTTTATTTTGAGAGAGATGAAGATGATGTATTTGGTGATGAATATTTCAATCATTTGTAGAGGTTAATTAAAAAAAAACTATAAAATGCAAATATTTTAATTTCAATTATTATAATAAATATTGTAATAGTAGACAGCAGGATAATCTATTTTTTATTATCACAGTATAAATATAAATTTTATAACATTAAAATCCAACTTAGCCACATTTTCCATATTATTATCGTGACCGTTTACATCTAGGGTCTCTGAGGAATCCATGTTCTTAATGAAAGGGTTTTCATTTTCTTTCTTATAAGTTTCCGAGGTTATGCAATATACATATGTATATGGTCCTGGCTAGTTCCTGGTAATTGGTTACTATCAAATGGGTTTTCAAAACTATAAACCGTTTTTTGTTTACTTATGCTAACATGATATTTTTGTGTGTGATTTCTCTCCTCCTTTTTGGTACATTTCCCTTTTCCCATCAGCAGTCCTCTTCTTTACTTCTTTTAGTAGGTTATCATAAAACTTTTTTAGTGAATCAACTGACCTTACAACAAAATTGGGTGATTTTCTATTATATTTCTGTGCAATCAATGTTTTCCAAGTTGTTGTTTTGTCATTATTATCGGTTTATTAAATTTTCTATTATTTGTTCATTTTTTATTTATTAATAATACTATAACTTGCTTTTCTGTGGCTGCTAAATTTTCCGATCGTGTTCCCACTTTATTAGAGGGCACCGACAAGGCACAATTGGCACGATCGACACAAGCACTTTAGATCAAACATACACATAAAGGCGAAGTTGCCAATTATCACCTTGGTTTAACTAAACCTGTCTAAACCCTAACTTAGCCACAAATATACCAGAAATATTTTTAAAAATATATTTGATAGATATTTTTCGTGAGAGGTTTTTGAATATATTTTTTATATTTTATCTAACTATAGATAAAACATACAATTGAAATATTTACTTCATATTTTAAATCAATGTAAGTTTGATATTTTTTAAAATATTTGTAAAATGTTATTATTTATATGAAAATTGAGATTTTTTTATGCAATCATACGAAGCTATATAATTTGCCAGAATTAACTAAAATTATTTGTAGACAGTAACCTATATCTCTTGGTTATTTAGAATGTATAACATCGATAACAAAAAGCTATATGAAACTTTCCTGAAAAGTAAAAAGAACAACAAAGGAAGAACTTGTTTCTTCACACTCACCACACAAGTTAATAATAAATAATGCCTCAAAAATATAATATAGAAAATAAAATAAATAATTAATAATAATAATAATAATAATAATAATTTATATTAAAATAAAAAATAAAAAATGAATTCTAAAGTTAGATAAAATAGAAGTATATATCGTTCTGGATTATGAATTATATTATTGCTTTTGACTTGGGGGATGAATGGATGCATATAACAGTTACCTCGCTGCAATTATTTTAGCTCCTACGTAATATAATTGCCTTTTACGTAAACGCCGATATATTGATAGAAGTTGCAGGGCCCAACTTACTAACTAAATCATAACTTTAGATATACATTATCTAATTTAATCTTTAAACTGTCATTTTAAATAGGTACGTAATTTGTATGCAAATTTTACCCATTTTATATTATTAGTCCTACCGGCCAAATGTACAAAAGCATAAATTAAACGTTTATTTTTTTATATGAAATAAATATTTACAGAAATACAAAGCAAAAATATTCTTGCAGAGTTAAGAAAAATATATTGAGAAATAAAATATAATTAATGCTACATAACATATATATTTGTAAAATGTTTTCCTAATATATTTTAATAATATTCAAGAAAGATTTAATTAATATTTTCTAAATATTTCCGAAATATGAAATAAATACTGGGGAATGCTCACCGGTGCAATGCATATGAAATTAAACCAAGCTTAAAAATTAAGAGACTCTTAAGTTAAGGGAAGCTTTAGTGGGAAACGGTGCAAATGGCCATAAGTCATACTTAATTCGGAAAAAGGTATAGAAAAAGTATTTCCCATATTCCCATATTTTATTTACTTCATTTGATAATTAAAACCTTTCTGCACTACCGGTGTATCTTTTTCCAAACTGACTAACCCAACTATGGATATAAAATCACCATTCATACTTAATTCGTTTTAGATATATTTTTTGCGTGTAAAATGATGTATTATTATTGTGTATTATTGAGAGGTTATAATAAACAAACATCCTAATGACTCGATTAAGGTTCGCTCCCAAAAGAATTTTGGTAAACAAAAAAGCGGTTATATTGAAGCTGACTGTGAAGTAACGATAATTAAAATTACATTACAGGCTAGAAAATTTTAAGATGGTATTTAATTTGTTATTGTTAATTATATATATAAAAATTGATTAAAATGCTCAATGCTAAGTATTTTTACTATTTTAAAGTTTAATGTAATTTATACAGAAAATTGTACACAGCATTATTCAGCATTTCTGGTTAAATTGCAGCAATTTCATCCCTGATAGAACCCTTTAATTCTTCTAGCGTTGGAGGTAATGAATTTACAGAATATCTGCTTACAACACGATCCTGAAAAACAGCAGTTATTTGTGCATAATGATCATTGCAAGTAGTTTAAAAATACTAGCAATGTTTAAATAATGTTTTCTTTATACATTGTGATTTGAGGGCATCCATGATTTGTTCACCAAATATAGTTATTACATACCCAAACGACATATACAAATTGCAACTCGATTCCAGGTGTGTATATATTATTACGTTGGAGAGTTTTTTTAACAATGACAATGACAGTTTTAAACATTATTTGCCACTTGAAATATTTAATTTGGAACTTCTGAACAACACGCATAAACAGTTACTTAAATACTCGGGTGAAAATATTTACATCAACGCTTATGACAATTTGTATCTCAAACATATTGTTCACATCCGTATTTACAAGATGCAGATGTCATTACAAGTATATTTTAAAATCTAATTTTGTCGGTAGTATTTTCTTGTTTTGTGTTTAAGCAATCCTGATTTCACACTGAAAAACCGATTTGTTTGATATTACCAAATTTTGTTTAAGCTAACTAAATATTGAGTTAAATATGGGTAAACAAATATTTGGTTAATTCAACCAAATTATTTATTCATTTAACCCTTTATTTATTTGAAATAAGGAAATATTTTGTTGGATTAACTAATTTTTCGTGATAAAATTTGTTTGAAATTATTTTGTTGTCCTGAACAAATTGGTTTTTCCGTGTAGAAAAAAATATGAAAGAAGTGCTCAAAATACTTTTTTTTCGTTAATTTCTGTGGATATTTTTTTTTTTTTCTTGAATCTGGATTGCTCCAAAACTATCACAATATGAGAATAAATTTATTTAATAAAGCAAATAGAAAAATTAAATAAAATTAAAAAAAATGCGATATTTAGTACGCTTGTAATTAGGATTCTTCTTCCATTGTAGTTTCTTACTAATATAAATATCATATTTAATACATTATAGATACATCTAGTGCCCTCGTTTTCATAACGTAAAGTGAAGTCAATATTTGATGGATATGTGACGTCAGAATGGGACAGGGAAACAAAACTTTAGATTAAATTCATCTCTATGAGCTTTCAAGCTAAGATTTGCAAAAACTAAATACTCGCAAACATTATAATTTATTGTGTTTTGAATAACACACTAATTATTCACAGATTAAAGTCATCCTTTCGCAACATAAGAATTTTGAAACTTGCTTTTGAAGCGGTTTATATGTGATAAATTTTACGTTCGCTACAATACATAATTTTTGGGACTGCAATAAACAAACATTAACACCAACTGATAACCTATTTGTTGCTAAAAGACTATTATCGTTAGTCAGTTACAAAAAGTTACAAAAACGTCGCCTCACTTTAAACAATATCTTCAAAGAATGTTATGGAATGATTCAAAACCGATGGCATTAGTTTCAATTTTGACGTCATTACTTTGAGGACATTAGTCGCCAAAATATATATTATTTTTTTTTTCTTTTTAATGTTATCATTATTTATTTTATGGCCTGCATCTATTTATTATTATATGTATCTGTAATCTATAATTTGGTAACTGCTGGCAATGGCGTCATTTAGATCCATACATTTCCATTTGTGTATTTGTTTAGACTGTTCATTTATTTACTACATGACACGTTTTGTAGCATATTATTATTGTGATTTATTTTACTAATTTATTAGTATTATTTTCCGTACAACAATACACGAGTATAGAATCAAATATTAATGACCCTTACTTCTTTAGGTGCGAAAAAAGATACGCAGTATAATCCAATTACTATTAAATTTATAGATTTATTCATTATTTTACTGAAATAGACATGACTACATATTGATGCAATAAATACTGTGTAATCTTCAATGGATTCTTTATTTGTAAAATCTTCCAAGCCATATATTTTGATGCGTTACCATCATCTCGCCCGGTCATTTAAAGGTTTTACAAATAAAGAATGAATTGAATGGGTTACGTGTGTTTGTCACCCTTGATCAGGTAATTCCTGGCAAAAATTTGGCCACTTCTATATTGGCATTCTCACGAATTGTTTTCAACTCTGAATATCAAAAATAAAGCTTTTCTTCACTATGAGCGGAAATTTCTTCTAATACTACCAAAAATTGGTAAGCCGTTATCTAAAACAAAAATGAGTCAAGGTTAGATAACACAAAAGGGTTCTTTATCGTCAAACAATAGGAAACAGGGTAGAAATTATTCTGGTAGTTGGACAGGGTGATGTTACACTGCGACCTGAAAGATCTATTGCGTTCCCTATTCTTGCTGTTTTACACCTGGCCTTCCAATCCTATTCCTTTCAGAAAGTGTGGGATATAAGAAGGCCCAAGGTTAGGTAAGTCTCCCTCTTCGATTACACACACATGCTCCCAGGTGCAACGCCCTTGAGTTGCACAGTGCTACGCAGTTTCAGAGGAGATGGGTGGGTGTTTCATCCTGTTCCTCACAAAATCTACATTAAGATTCCTTTGCGAATCCAAACTTGCTCAGATGTCCTTTCAGTTTGCAATGACCTGAAAGTATTCCTATTAATATGCGAACCTTGGTCTTACTCAGGTTGATGCATTCTGTAAACATATTCTGATTATAGGTTCTCAGAAGAATTTTACTTTGCCTCATTCCCTGAAGATTCTCCCAATAATTAGATTTCCTCTGGTCTATTTCTCGTTTCAGTTTCTTCAATATTGTACTGCTACTTACCCTGCGAAAGGCTTCAGGCCCTACAAGGGGTAATCCAGATCCTTTTTTGCGAGATTATCGGTTATCTCGTTTCCTTCCACTTCTGTGTGACCCGGAACCCACAGGAGGGTTATTTTATTTCTTTTGCATAGCTCATTTAATTTCGCTAGACATTCCCAGACCATCTTGGAACTGATTTCGTGTGAGCTCAGCCCCTTGATGACTGTTTGACTATCAGATAATTTCCTGCTTTCGATATTTCCCATCAATATTGAACTAGACGCAAATTTCAATGGCGTGTATTTCCCCAAGCTTTCGAAGTATTAGGTTCTAGGCCCATATATTCCTATTCCAGTTCCCTCTGCCGTTTTGGAGCTATCAGTGTACCACTTGATGGTATTTCTATTAAATTCCAAGATGGTGTTATGATCCTACTCGTTCTTGTTACTAAGCTTTGTGGTGAATTCTTTTACAAAGCTGTTTTTTTTTGACATGTAATCCCGGAGTATATGCTGGTAGTTACTCTTATAAAGTATTGTTGGTAGAGTCACCACATATCAGCTATACACCATGGTAGAAGTATTGACTTAGTGTTAGACTAAAGGTCTGTTTTTCCACGTGGATTAATGTTGTATAGTAGCATAGGAGATGAGCTGCTAAATGGGTAACATTAAAAATCCGTAAGGTTGAAGAGATCCACTAGCTTTCTAGCTTTAACTGTAAATTGTAGCAGTTTGTTTATAACAAAAATTCGTCATTCTCTCCGCAATTATATTTATTGAGCCAAGACAATAACAGCAAGCTAAATTGACTGTGTAAAGAAACTTACAAAATTAAAATTTTTACAAAATTGTGCTGGAATAACGACCTCTGACGACTGCAGAAAATGAATGCAGCCAAAATAATTTTTATAGCTACCTACCTAACATCGTTAATTTTTACCGGTCTAATATGCCAATAATGTTAATTGGACTACTTAATCAAAAACATAAATGTTGCAAGTATTAAAAATTTTGTGTAAAAAATTGCCACAGTCTACTCTTGCAGATCTTGACACAGATATTGTTGCAAAAAAAGCCACATTTGTGTAAAACTACACAACAAACGATTAACCACAACTTTTAAGTATTATTTGTAAAAACAATATATCTGTAATAATTCACAAAAATCTGCGATTAGATTACGTAATTGCTGCTACAATGTTTTCTCTACAATATTGCCCTACAACTGCAGTGTTGCCAATTGACAGAAGACATATTTCACTAGATTGCGATTATAATTCCACCAGAAAATCACTAAAATTGGAAATGGAATTACTTTATAAAGTATTTTGAGAAAAGCAAAAAGAAATATTTTATATATTTATGTAATTAATAGTTTTTTTTTTTACTATAAATCCCCTTTATTTCGTTTTTTTATTATTTTTTTATGAATTTAATACAACATTTACTAGGTAGTCGTCAAATATTAATAATTTATACAAATATAACCGTGTTTTATAAAACCATAATATATATCCTTATTTATTTTATTATTTTATTTTGTACTTTTATTTATTTATTTAAATATATATGTATATATGCAATCAAAGTATAGGAAAACCAACTCACGTTTTTATAAGTAGGTTTTTAGGGAAAATTTTTGGTGATCTCCTACCATTTTGTTTTGTACATTCTGCGCGAAATTTTAAAAATGTATATGTATGTTAGAATAAAATATAGAATTAATATTAAAATCATTCCCATTTAAACGAAAATACACTCTAACATTCGAGAAGAAACCTTAATAGCCAAATTTAAATTTCCCGCCACAATTTTTAGTGAATTAAACGTAAAGGCATTAAAATAACTATTAATGTAGTACAAAATGATGGGGAATTTTATATAACAACATTGAAGTTACTGAGAATAATTGCGGAGAATTTAAATTTGGCTATTAGGGAAGCTAAATTACAAAAGACTTATCTAGATTCCATATCATAGAATAGAAGTGGTAGATTTACATTGGTTTTATCATACTTTGATGTAATTTAGTCTTTGTCTTCAATGAATTCACTAGATTTATTACTAAAATTAAAGAAAATCCACTAAACTTTTCACTAGCCACTAGAATATGATTTGTGTACACCAGACGTGCTTTCAATACACCAGATTTGGTGGAAAATTCACCAAGTTGGCAACACTGCCTACAAGTGAGATGGCGTAACGAAAAACCTCATTCACGCCATGCGTCGTCTAAGAGATTACACTTTAAGATACTGAAAGGTTACAGTACGTTCGATTTTGCAATTTGGTTATTACTATTAAAATCATAATTTTGTTATTTTCTTCCAGATATTGTTTTTTATCAAAAACCTTTTTCTTAGTATTATAATAATACTTTTCAAGAGTAAAGTGAACATAAAAAAAAAACACTAAAACTAACTTTATGCTCAGTATTATTGTATGCCGTTTACTTGCTAATTAATGGTTATCTGCCAATATGTGCGTGTTGGTCTGTGCAAAATAACTTTTCCTGCGACAAACATCAAGAGGCCGACAGCAAATGAAACATCTCTATAATCTGTGATTACACTTTCGAACATGTTATTATAAATCCAAGTAACGACAAAAAAAACAAACACCGCATACCAAAGGGGTTTAATTAAATTTTACAGGCGCATTATTGTGAGAAATACACACGAAAATACCACGGGCTATCTATAAAGGTATTGCAATAATAATAATTTCTAACTCCCCACTGGCTCCAATATCTCTATAAAAAGGTACCTGCGGAAAATAATATGCAGGCACGTTTAACATAAAAACATATTTTTATTCTATATTCATAAGACCCATATAGAAACACCCCCATGGTGGTGTAGATAAACTTCATTTAATTTCCTGCTTTTCCCTAATGCTTACCATATATCAGGGTTGATGAAAATGGTATGCTGAATCATGATATAACCTTAATAGGCTTGAAAAAGGGCATTGATAAGCCCTTTAACAGAGGAGGGAGCTTTTTTTTTATAAAAGTTTTCTTTTTGTATGCGCAAATATTTCACGAGACTCAATAGCATAATAACAGGTCAAAATAGCAACATAGGTGATGTGTCATAGAGCAGCATTTAAAAAAAAATGTGTGTATTTCTATAGAAGCATAGAGAAGCAATACTGGATTCACGTACTTAAAAAAAGACATGTTTTGTTTATCTACGCCAAAAGAGTGACTTTTTAAATATTTTTTCTGAAGTTTCTAAACCGCTTTTTCTCTATTTTAGCTTTATGATTTGTAATTTATCTAGTATATTATCCAAATATGGGAACTTCTTAGTGTTCTAAGTCATATTTTTGAAAACCTACAATAATTACGTAATATTTATATAATAATTTTAGATCATCAAGTTTATTGTTTTTGTAAAGGAAAGTAGTGTAGCTTTTCCTGGAAAAGCTTGGAAACACAACACCAGCTTATTAAAAATTTTAATTAAAATTTTTAAAACCTCTCTAGCACACATCTGAATGGCATAGACTTCAACTTGAGAAGTCGTGATGCTTTCTTTAAAGGTCATAGTGTGCATGATAAAATTATTCAAACTCTAGCTCTGAATATTCTTCTCACTTCACTGTAAAAAAATTTCTAGTTAAATTACATGTAAAATCGTTGGTAACAAAGTTATATAATAAGGTAAAATTTTTGCCATCTAGTAAATTTCACATGCTGATGTATTTTTCAAAGATTGTACTGTAAAATTCGTATGTAATATTCATATGAACTGTGTATTTACCGAACCCTGAAGTAATTTTCAGATGTATTATTACAAACAAAGCAAGTAAAAATACTAAAGAATGGAATATCGCATATATAAATATACATTGTAAATTGTTTTACAGGTATAATTTAATATTAAATTATACCTGTAAAAGAAATTACGGTACAATATATATTTATACATTGCACGGTAAATTCTTTTACATGTGTAATTTAATATTACAGCCTACTATTTCTTGCAGCGTACTATGGCTTAAATTAAATTTCTATTTAAACTAGCCAACGATTCCAATATAAATTTGGTACATGGAAATCACGGCTTACTTTAAATAAGAATCTAATTTAAAGCATTTTGCACAATATGCAAAACGTTCAACAACATGAATAAAACTAAGAATGCCTTAACAGGTATTTTATTAAACTAAACACTCAGAAGATACAAAAGTATGAATTTAACGCAATGACGTTCTTAATTAAACAATTTTAAAGTAGAAAAGAACATTTGAAATTGTCTTTTGAAAGGCTCAAAAGGCTAGTCTGTGTAGCTATTATATTATTATTAGGAATTTCGTTTGTGTTATAATCGAAAGTAAAATTTGGTCCTAATGATAATGCATTAATAACATTATTAGGTACTATTGTATTTAAAATATTGGTTACCCAATTATTGTTTTGTATACTTTCGGTATTTTGAGTTGTTGGGTTGTATTTTAATTGTTTTATTTTCTTTTGATGTTAGAGTTTTATAGTTGTAAAACCTTCTTCATACATAAAATTTAGATATTCTAAAAACATGTGTTTGTATGTGTTATTTGTCAAACTGAAAACCATAAATATTTAGAAAATAGAATAAAAGAATATAAATATAACAAAAATCTTACAACCTTAAAAAACACATGAAACAAATTAAAATCATACATTTGATTTTAACGATACAATTTTAAATAATGAACAAAATTTAAAAACACGCAATATACTTGAAATGATTCAAATTCATAAACATAAAAACCGCAGTTTATCATAAAATTGACATATAAATACTTCACAAAACCATATATATCTTAATTTTATAACTAAATACAACAATATTTTTTAGAAATCTATTTAATTACAAAATTCAATAATGTTTTCATATTGAACTTATAATAAATAATCAAAACATATTACATCGAAACGCAATCTTTAAATAAAACAATGCAATATATTGAAAATTTATAGTAAACAAAACAATTATGATTTTGTCATTTATTATTGCACATCAAACTTATAAATAATTTTTATTACCACTTTATAACTTATATTTTTTATATATTTTTACTTGAAAAAGCTTTTGCAATAAAAGCGAAACGTCGTTGAACATTTCCATGTTTTTCTAAAGACCTACAAAGCGAGAAAACGAAAAAAAATTAATAAATTGTTATATACAATACATATAGTTAAAATAAAAAATATTAACGTATGTATGACTAAATAGTCATTTACAATAGATACTAAGAATTATTATCTATACATCGTTCAGATTCAAGTTGACAATGCGATTTCAGGGTGACATAACATCCTAAACTTCTTTATTTTAAAATGGTTACAGTTAATATTATGGCTTCCGTCTAAAAAAAAACTCAAAATCGGGCTTCTGCATCAAATTTAAAAAGTGTTGTCTGTGGGTAGACATTTACAGTTTGCGCTTATTACAACGCCCTGTACGTACAGTTCGGTTTCCTGATAAGTAAACAAAATATAGGGATACATACCAACCCAGAATATTTGAAAAAGGCGTGTCTGTATCAAAAAAAAAGAATTACCAAACAATCCGACATCCGATAAGCACTTACATCAGAATTTTGTTTTGTTGCCAATTTACATGCGCGATATTATTGTTTTTATCGCGAGTTCATCACCTACTTCGGTGTCAATAGATTGTGACGTTGATAGGGGGGCTGTGGGCTGAGAGGGGAAGGATCGTGTCGTCCAAAAAAAAAAATGTGATAACGGAGGCACGACTGCTTGGTATGGGCTTGTGCGTGATAACGCGAAGGCGTTTTTGCTGTTGTCGGTAAATATTGTAAAAAAAATATATATAAGTATACATATTAGGTGATATCTGGCTCGTAAGCCGGTTCCGGCTATTACCCGAAAAAAAAAAATCGCGCTACTATGCGACTACATATGTAATATGTGATAAGATACGCTACGTGAGAAAGATACAAGGTCTTTCCTTAGTTATTTTGGCGATTTTGTGAATAGAATGTCTTATCCTGAATGAAGGAGATTGTAGGTGCTAGATTAGGCATATTTTTTCTTGTAATAGAGCTGATATAGCAATATTTTTCTTATATTTATAATGTTATCATCTTTATTTTCCTTTTCTCCCATAGATACTCTATAGTAAAACAGATCTTGCTTAGTATTATTTGTAATTAGAATGAGAGAAAAATTAAAATTCTGTTTGAATAATGGCAATGAATTCGTTGAAAATTGGATACCTTATACCTATACAGGGTGTCCCACCGAACTGGGTCATTAGATTGTTTTGAACTTCTAGCAGGAATGTGATTTTGAAACATGCAGAATAGTTATGGCCCACTGTGGTCTATTTAAGGAAAACATTTTCAACTTTATAGCACTTTCTATATACAAGGTGTTGATATCAACTTTCTTATTTTAAATGGAATGGTACAATTTCTATCGGTACAATGAATGTATCGAGTCATTTGCGATTAGTTTACATGAGGGTTCCCTATCCCTAACCTCGACCGTTTTTAAGATATTTGCAATTTTGTTGATTTTTTGACGTTTGCACTGTATCAAGTGAAATTAAATAGCTGATGAGGTATCAGATATGTAGTGGTTCTACTAATGTCGATGTAAGTACAAAGACGTAGGTAGAAAGTGTTATGGCAATAATGACCGAATCACATACAGCGTGTTCGAAAACACATCTCGAATGTGGATACTTTTAAACCAACAAATAGAACATGGTATTTTTTACTACAGCGTTGAATGCAGCGCAAAATTCTAAATCGATTGACATTAGGGTTTGGTATACCTATTTTTGATAGTTTTTGAGATATTGGCATTCATTGCCTAAAATATGACTAATTTCCAAGTTTCGAGTAAATAAAATATTTTTCATAAAAACCACTCTGTATATTATTTTTTAGAATGATGCGTTATCTTTTTTTGCATTGTTTGGTTTCCATACGTGAGATATTTATCATTGGAAGTTTTCCAATTATTAGCAAATTTTATGTAATTGTAATTATAAAATATTAATAAGCCATAATTATTATTCGACAGCAAATTACATCTCAATATTTTTGCCTGCTTATTAAATACATTGAAAATAAGTCAAATTAAACAAAAAAAAAACTAAGAAACTATTATTCTGAAAGAACATTTATATTGGACATTTTCGAAGACTTTTAATAGTTTGTTCCTGATTTATGTTATCTGTCTGTATCGCTTAATACCTAGTTTAATGCAAAAAACCAAGAGGCTGCATTGTTTTCGGAGACTCCATGTCAGACGGCTCCCCTACAAAGAAAATATCTGGTCTAGTAAGTGAACAATATTTGAAATATTATGGCTGTATTTAGGATATCTGCTTTAATTTCCCTTTGTATTTTATTTTCTTGAGGTTTTTATTCGTTGCAAATAAGTGTAGGTATCTAATCATTGTTACATTCTTCATGAATATAGAATAAGTTTAAAATGTTATTTGTACATCTAACTTTCAATGTTTTTTCTTATTTCTTTCGATTTACAATATTTTACTTGTTAGAAAAAAATGTGTGAAGGAGTTGACAACATTAGGACTTACTATAAAAAATATGACTTGTTAATACTGCATAGGTTTATCACTGCTCAATTTGATAAATTACCAACAATGGATATCAATTGTTTGTTAGCACATCTCATGACCCACTAATATCTAATAATTAATACGTTCTCTATGACTAAAAGACATTACTATTAGCAAGAAATTAGTGAACGTTAGATATCTGAAACATAAATATTTAGATAAGTTAGGCAAATAATGTACAGAGTGTTTTGTAGGAAAGAACTCATTTTATTTGGTTGAAACTTGGAATTTAGGCATATTTTTAACATTTTTTTTGCAATAAATATTACTAATATTCCAAAAACTATTAAGAATAGGCATACCAAAGCCTAATATCAATCGATGTAGAATTTTACGCTGCGTTCGATGCTGTGGTAAAAAAATACCATGTTCCATTTGAAAGAAAAAAGTTTTGTTAGCTTAAAGGTATCCATATTGGAGGCGCGTTTTTGAACACCCTGTATGTGATTCAGTCATTATTGCAATAACCCCTTATAGCTACGTCCTTGTATTTACATCGACTTTAGTAGAACCACTAAATATCTGCTAACTCATGAAATATTCGATTTTATTTGAAAGAGTGCAAATGTCAAAAAATCAACGAAAATGAAAATATCTCAAAAAACGGTCGTGTTTAGGGATAGGGAACCTTCATACAAACTAGTTGCAAATGACTCGCCAAATTCATTAGACCGATAAAAATTGTACCATTCCATTTAAAATAAGAAAGTTGATATCAACACCCTGTATGCCGAAAGTGCTATCAAGTTGAAAATATTTTCCTTAAATACACTACAGTGGGCTATGACTACACTGCAAGTTTCAAAATCAAATTTCTACTAGAAATTCAAAAAAATCTAATGTCCCAGTTCGGTGGGACGCACACTGGTCCCAAATCCCGAAAAGCTGGCCAAAATATGAAGCTATTATTTTATTCTGATGAAACTCGGTATATGAAGGTTTTGCAAGTCGCTTATTACCAATATGAAGAGCATTTTTGAAAAAAAAAATGGCGGATCCAAAACGGCGGACTACTTAGTGCAAAACTGCATGTATATTCATGAAACTCGGTATATGAGGGTTTTCAAGTCGCCGATTACCAATATGATGCCAACTTTTGGAAAAACAAAATGGCGGGTTCAAAATATCGGACTTACTTAATATAAAACTGCATTTATATTCACGAAACAGTCAGAAATGGAAGATAATCTACCACAAATATTATCAATTATTTCTATATTCATAAGTACACATATGTTATGTGCCCATTTTTTCCAAAACTGTCTCATGAATTTACCACATACGTATGTCGTGTAGCGCAAGGACTGCAACAAGATATGACCACAAAATATGGCCGTTTATTCATGTATACTGTTTTTGATGTATCATTCGTTGTAGCGGTAGATATTTTTGCATTTTCCCTTCAAACAACATATTTCACTTGATTTTTCTGGCATCATTACACAAAATCTAGCATAAAAACCTTAGAGGCACATATGGGCAGCCACCTACTTGATATGTTTTAGAGAAACATTAAATTAACAGCCTACAATTTGTTTCGAGGCAAGATCCATCAAGACTTTTTACTTTTTGCTTTTTTTCTGACGACTTCTCTAAAGTCAATCTTGTAAATTACGTCAATAAGATTGACAACTGATTTATTAGCATTTTGTGAACATTAATTTTGATCAACAGATTATTTTTGTATTCATCTTCAAGAAAAGAATCCATTTTATAGAATTGAAAAATGTTAACCTTAAACTTTTCAGCGTGTTTAGAAAAACGTACTTACACTTGTGCTTCATGATTTCAGCAGTGATGCGCTCGACCGTTACAAAGGAAGTAAATTTTACAAACAGGTGTGAATGCATAGCTTGCTCTAATGTTGGTAATACATACTACATGTAGTTCTACAGCTATTCCGATAGTTAAAAGTTTCTACATAGGAACTTTTTTTTCGGCTTTTGGCCAGCTTTTCGGAATTTGGCACCACTGTGGGACGGCCTGTATTAACCGTGCCAAAAAAATAATTAGAACATCGGATTTTCGTTATAACCTTCATTTTATCTAACGCACATTTGCAGTCAGATGTATTGAAATTCGGCAGAATTAACTACATATTATGCGCAGAATGAGGTGGTGCTTCATCATGTTGAAACCACATTTACCTTCTTATATCAAGAGGTACATCATCCAACAACTCTCTATCTGTCACTATTCACGAGTTATAGAAGAATTCTTTGCTGGTGAAACACCCTGTATTATAAGAGTTTTTTGACGAATATCTTTGAAAGAAGAACTTTTACAGCATATTGGCTTAACTTTTATAAAAGCTGGATCAAAAAGTTTTATAAGAGTTCTTTGTCAAAAATCTTTTATCATCTAAATATACTTTAACCAAATTTACTAATCCCAAGTTCCAAATAATTTTGATTTTGTATAATTGCTCGTCATCGAACTAGAGGCCTCTAAACATAGACTTGGAATATCTAAAGATCCTTTCAGAGTCTTTCAGTTATGATGGATTCCATGTTTCCTCACATTTCGATGCCCTCAAATAATGAGCAGTGAAGCAAAAAATGATAAAAGATCTTTTATCATCTAAATATCTTTTAATCAAATTTACTAATCCCAAGTTCCAAATAATTTTGATTTTGTAGAATTGCTCGTCATCGAACTGGAGGTCTCTAAACATAGACTTGGAATATCTAAAGATTCTTTCAGAGTCTTTCAATTATGATGGATTCCATGTTTCCTCACATTTCGATGCCCTCAAATAAGGAGCAGTGAAGCAAAAAATGATAAAAGATCTTTTATCATCTAAATATCTTTTAATCAAATTTACTAGTCCCAAGTTCCAAATAATTTTGATTTTGTAGAATTGCTCGTCATCGAACTGGAGGCCTCTAAAGATAGACTTGGAATATCTAGAGATTCTTTCAAAGTCTTTCAATTATGATGGATTCCATGTTTGCTCACATCTCGATGCCCTCAAATAATGAGCAGTGAAGCAAAAAATGATAAAAGATCTTTTATCATCTAAATATCTTTTAATCAAATTTACTAATCCCAAGTTCCAAATAATTTTGATTTTGTAGAATTGCTTGTCATCGAACTAGAGGCCTCTAAACATAGACTTGGAATATCTAGAGATCCTTTCAAAGTCTTTCAATTATGATGGATTCTCTGTTTCCTCACATCTCGATGCCCTCAAATAATGAGCAGTGAAGCAAAAAATGATAAAAGATCTTTTATCATCTAAATATCTTTTAATCAAATTTACTAATCCCAAGTTCCAAATAATTTTGATTTTGTAGAATTGTTTGTCATCGAACTAGAGGCCACTAAACGTAGACTTGGAATATCTAAAGATATTTCAGAGTCTTTCAATTATGATGGATTCCATGTTTCCTCACATTTCGATGCCCTCAAATAATGAGCAGTGAAGCAAAAAATCATAAAAGATCTTTTATCATCTAAATATCTTTTAATCAAATTTACTAATCCCAAGTTCCAAATAATTTTGATTTTGTAGAATTGCTCGTCATCGAACTAGAGGCCTCTAAACATAGACTTGGAATATTTAAAGATTCTTTCAGAGTCTTTCAATTATGATGGATTCCATGTTTGCTCACATGTCGATGCCCTCAAATAATGAGCAGTGAAGCAAAAAATGATAAAAGATCTTTTATCATCTAAATATCTTTTAATCAAATTTACTAATCCCAAGTTCCAAATAATTTTGATTTTGTAGAATTGCTTGTCATCGAACTAGAGGCCTCTAAACATAGACTTGGAATATTTAAAGATCCTTTCAGAGTCTTTCAATTATGATGGATTCCATGTTTGCTCACATCTCGATGTCCTCAAATAATGAGCAGTGAAGCAAAAAATGATAAAAGATCTTTTATCATCTAAATATCTTTTAATCAAATTTACTAATCCCAAGTTCCAAATAATTTTGATTTTGTAGAATTGCTTGTCATCGAACTAGAGGCCTCTAAACATAGGCTTGGAATATCTAAAGATCTTTTCAGAGTCTTTCAATTATGATGGATTCCATGTTTCCTCACATTTCGATGCCCTCAAATAATGAGCAGTGAAGTAAAAAATGATAAGAGATCTTTTATCATCTAAATATCTTTTAATCAAATTTACTAATCCGAAGTTCCAAATAATTTTGATTTTGTAGAATTGCTCGTCATCGAACTAGAGGCCTCTAAACATAGACTTGGAATATCTAAAGATCTTTTCAGAGTCTTTCAATTATGATGGATTCCATGTTTGCTCACATCTCGATGCCCTCAAATAATGAGCAGTGAAGCAAAAAATGATAAAAGATCTTTTATCATCTAAATATCTTTTAATCAAATTTACTATCCCAAGTTCAAATAATTTTGATTTTGTAGAATTGTTTGTCATCGAACTAGAGGCCTCTAAACATAGACTTGGAATATCTAAAGATCTTTTCAGAGTCTTTCAATTATGATGGATTCCATGTTTGCTCACATCTCGATGCCCTCAAATAATGAGCAGTGAAGCAAAAAATGATAAAAGATCTTTTATCATCTAAATATCTTTTAATCAAATTTACTAATCCCAAGTTCCAAATAATTTTGATTTTGTAGAATTGTTTGTCATCGAACTAGAGGCCTCTAAACATAGACTTGGAATATCTAAAGATCTTTTCAGAGTCTTTCAATTATGATGGATTCCATGTTTGCTCACATCTCGATGCCCTCAAATAATGAGCAGTGAAGCAAAAAATGATAAAAGATCTTTTATCATCTAAATATCTTTTAATCAAATTTACTAATCTCAAGTTCCAAATAATTTTGATTTTGTAGAATTGTTTGTCATCGAACTAGAGGCCTCTAAACATAGACTTGGAATATCTAAAGATCTTTTCAGAGTCTTTCAATTATGATGGATTCCATGTTTGCTCACATCTCGATGCCCTCAAATAATGAGCAGTGAAGCAAAAAATGATAAAAGATCTTTTATCATCTAAATATCTTTTAATCAAATTTACTAATCCCAAGTTCCAAATAATTTTGATTTTGTAGAATTGTTTGTCATCGAACTAGAGGCCTCTAAACATAGACTTGGAATATCTAAAGATCTTTTCAGAGTCTTTCAATTATGATGGATTCCATGTTTGCTCACATCTCGATGTCCTCAAATAATGAGCAGTGAAGCAAAAAATGATAAAAGATCTTTTATCATCTAAATATCTTTTAATCAAATTTACTAATCCCAAGTTCCAAATAATTTTGATTTTGTAGAATTGCTTGTCATCGAACTAGAGGCCTCTAAACATAGACTTGGAATATCTAAAGATCCTTTCAGAGTCTTTCAATCATGATGGATTCCATGTGTCCTCACATCTCGATGCCCTCAAATAATGAGCAATGAAGCAAAAAATGAACCTGCCGAAAATTCCCACCAGTGGAAAACCAGCTCCATCATTCCATTTTTACCATAAAAAAACCCCCCATCCATTTACGCATCCCCCGGACCCCATCAGCGCACCATCACCGACTGCACGAGATCACATCTTCTCCTCCCTGGCGCCCTTGTTATTTTTTAATTTCGCAATTAGTGCCACGATGGCGGAAACGCTCGACGCGGTTCAATTTTTATTCCCCCTACTCTCTCGCACACAGAAGCCCGCATTAAAAACAAAAGACGATCTCCCGCTTTAATACGGCGCCCATCTACGGAGGCAGAATATCGTCTCCTGCTCGCAAAACAAGGGACGTACCGCCGGCGTTGCGTTCAGATCGATCGAAAGCGCCAAAGCGTGACGAACCAGCGGCAGTTCGTCGGTCGCTTGTTTCACGGCAGGCATCACGTTCCTTTTTTTTTCGCTCCGTTTCGTCGGATGTTTTGTTTCGGGAGCTCCGCTGTCTTCGATTTTTCCTCGCCGCGACGGTTGCGACACCTATAGGGCGGAAGAATAGGAATTATTTTTTCTACCTTTGATAGAGCGCGCAGAAGGCGGCGATGTCCTCTGTCGAAGCGGTGAACCGAACCACGAGACGAATCGGTTAGATTCGGCAGGAAATTGGCTTTTGAAACGAACGGCACACAAAAGTGGAATCGTCCACTGGTTAACTGTAAAGAAATGCTGCGATAGAATTAATTAAAAACGTTAGATAAAAAAGAAACAGTGATAACACGAATTATAAGGGTCCTAAGATGCTACCTTGTGACACTCCAGAAATAGGTGGCGTTTTAAGAGAACTGTACCCGTTCAATCGTTTGGGAGATGCGGTTAATTGACACTAAATTAGCTTACTCTTGTCATTTCCGGCAAACATTAGACTAAGGTATACAGCGTGTCTCACGAGGAACTACATCGATCGATCTTTGAAAGAATATACATTGGAAAATTCTGAAAATTTCGCAGTATACTAAAGCCGATCTGCGCTATTGAACTAAAATATTATAATATTATATAAAATTGTCTATCATCAATTTAAAAAACACCAAACATGAATAATAAATTAAGCGGACACCAACAATTATAAATATATATTAAATATAAATTTAAATATAAGAAAAACTTTTCACAAAATGACAACAATACAAATGATTCAACATATGCAAAACGTGTCTAATGTATTTATTGTAAACTATTATATATCATATAAGAAAAACAGTTTCAGTTTACTATAAATACATTAGACACGTTTTGCATATGTTTAATCATTTGTATTGTTGTCATTTTGTGAAAAGTTTTTCTTATATTTAAATTTATATTTAATTTATATTTATAATTGTTGGTGTCCACTTAATTTATTATTCATGTTTGGTGTCTTTTAACTTGATGATAAACAATTTTACCTTTTTGACGTTGATCTGAAGATGGCTCTCGGAAGCCGAAACTAGTAATCATATATTAAAGATTAAATGAACGAACGAACGAGTTTTTTTACTCGTATCTAACCTTTATATATATAGCGTTCATTGGATACTTAGAATATTTGTTATTTTAAATGGAACACCCTATATATTATTGCATTTTTTAATTCCTCGTTCAAATTTTAAAGTAAGTTTGTTAAGACAACTATGTTGTTATTTTTAACCATGTTTGAAATATTTACATTTTTTTTTTTAATTTTGACAGAAGGGCGAGTGCATTTGAACTTCTATAACTGCAAAGGTATTTAATTTGGAAAATTAAAAATATGTAGAATTGTTGACCATATAGGGTAGCATTCGAAACCGAATGAATTTTTCGAAAACATTATACAGCATGTCTGAAAATTACGGTTAAACTTTCGAATTGAAAAAGTACTAAAACTTTTTATTTTTAATACAACTAGCTGTTTTACTCATTCTCATTAAACTGCCCTTACAAAAATACAAAAAAAGTCATATTCAGTACGCATCTAAAATGGATACTTTTTAAGATAATTAATAAAATATATATGTATGGTGTAAGAATTTATCTTATGTAGTTTTTTAAAATTTAATTTTAAATTTTCATTTTTAAATTACACAAACTAATTAAATTATCTTAGAAGTATAAAATATTATGTTGGGAATAAAATAGTTATGCATTGATTACAAATATGAATATATTTTATTTCCTTTTTACAAATTTATATAGTTAAGAGTTATTTACAATTTTGAGAAAGCCAATGTTAACATTGGCGAAATGTGAATAAAAGCTTAATTTTCTACAATCAGAATTTTATTATTACAATTTCTGCAAAATCAATATACATTAAAGAAGTGACATAAATAAATTGATACACAAGTGGGCAATACTGATGGCAAGAGTAACCTAAAGTTGGTTACTTTTGCTGCTGTGATAGCCACATTTAATTCTAATAGTGAAAGAAAACAACAAGCTTAAAATAACAAATTAATGTATTTCTGCTAATAATAATAATAATAATAATAATAATTTATTCGTTACTGTGACACAGTTGTATATGTAACAAGTCTACAAAAAATACAGAGAAGAAGGAAAAAAACAAAAATATCCAACATAATTAAAAACTAAAACGAAAGTAAGCAAACTTAATAATTAAAGAACGAAAGTAAGCAAACTTAATAATTAAAGAATTCATCTACAGAATAAAAAATTGTTTCGTTTGGGAAAAATTATTAATGTTTTCCTAAATTCTCTATAGGAATCTCCAATACTTATGATAGTGGATATCTTATTGAAAATTTTGATACCTAAATTTTCAGGGCCCAAGCTAGTAAGATGTAACGTACATTCTGGTCTATGCAAATCATTTCTAGTCCTGGTGGCATATGTGTGCATGTCAGCATTCTTTTTAAGTGTTAGCCTGTTTTTATATATATAACAACATATTTCTAAGATGTACAAACATGATAGAGATAACATTTGATAAAGAGAAAAAATCGGTCGACATGAATCAGAAATTTTTGCGCCTGCAATAGCTCTAACAATCGTTTTCTCCACCAAAAGGACCACCTCGGAGTGAGGGTGTGCAGCCCACAAAACAATGGCATACTGAATTCTTGACTGAATTTCCGCATAATACAGGGTCATCAAAGTACTGGTAGAGACACAAGGTTTTAGACTTTGAAATAGAAAAGTTTTTGCAGAAATTTTCTTGGCTAGTTCATCACAATATTCTTTCAAGTGAGATTCTGGTGAAGTATAACGCCTAAAAATCTAGTGGATTCACTCTGTGACAGAGCAGAATCGTGCAGCTTCAAAGATTATCTTTCGATGTATCTCTGCCGAGTATGGAAAATCATAAATTTGGTGTTTTCAAGACTCATGGCTAAATAATTTTCTGCCAACCACATGTACAGACTTTCTAATAGATCATTTGCCAGCCGTGTTGCATCACCAGACGGCGCTGTAACCAATAAGGAGATGTCGTCCGCATACATAACAAGATATGCGTCAGATAAGAAGAGAGCAATATCGTTTATGTACATGTTTAATAATACTGGTCCAAGTACGGACCCCTGCGGTACCCCACTAGTTAAAAGCTTTCTGCTGTAATAACTAAGAGGAATTTTTCCCAAGAAAAATTTTCGCCTCACGCACATTCATTTACCGGACGAACGCTCTACCAAATAAACCAGACAAATCGAACAATTTTTCTTGGGAAAACTTCCTCTTAATTATTACAGTTATTAGCAGAAATACATTAATTTGTTAATTTCTTATTGTAAAAAGCTTGCATACTTTGGACAAGTTTAAAATGTTATATATTTTACAAAAATACGTGTTAATTACTAAATTTACTCAACAAAATATTTATATCCAATAATAATAGAACACTCTTCACTTGCCACCTTATATTTGATTATAAACATAGATTAATGCTCAATAATTACTCTGTTCAACAGTTTTGATATTTCTAACCTCAAAATTTTAGACTACCAAGGTAATTTTCAAAAAAAAGATTAATACCTGAAGTGATACCCGTACAAACTACTGATAACTGCAAATTTAAAATTAACACTAGTCATAATTTCAGCAATATTTATAAGGTTATGTTTTCTTTTCAAAAATCTTGACTCCGTTGTTCGTTGTTTCGGTAGAGAATACATTTTAATTTCTAGAATTGAATTAATTGATGAATAAAATTTAACTTAATAATATAATTGCTTAATAGGCAACTGACGAATTAGTGTATTTCTGCTAATAACTGTAATGATTAACACACTCTTGTTTACTCGTCCGGTAAACGAGAATGTGTAGATTCGAATCATACGTGAGAAAATTTTTTCTTGAAAAAATCCTCTTAATTATTACAGTTATTAGCAGAAATACATGAGTTTTTTAATTATTTCATACTGCAAAGAGCTTGCAACCTTTGCATCAGAGGCAACTTTTTAGAATGTTTTATACTAATAATGTTCTTGTATTTAACTGTAGATAGTTTTAATATGTATTATTCCGGTCCCTTAATTTTCTTTTCTTACTTTGAATTTTTTTTTTTAATTGTTTTTATTCTGATTGACACATTGCTTTTCAGCATAAAAGAAAGAAATTTGTTCATAAATATTCTGCCAAATAATTTTAACCAATTTATTTTTAAATTTTTGATTTTATTTTACTATCGTTAATATACGATTAATAATTTCAACCATCCCCATTTGCTCTGTTAGTTATAATTTTATCCTTTTCCCCTTCCATTTACATTAATGTAAGTTATCTTTCCAGATAGCGATGTTACTGCTTTATGTATCATACTATTTTACTCCGATTATGAAAATTTGTGGCCATATTTGTTAAATTTTGACGAGTAATTTTTAATTTTGCATTCTAAAATTTCACATTCTGGTTTTTACATAGTTAATAATTTTAAATGTATGTATTTATAATTAATAGGTTTTTGAAATGTGATTGTAGCTTGTAAAAGATCGGCACGTTGTTGGAAAGAATAAGATAACAAATATAAATAAGCAATTGTTAAATTAACCGCATTTTTTAATTATTCCTATTGTATATTATAATTTCTTTTTTCAAAAAAATTATATGCAAATAAAAAAAATGTCTATAGTTTTAACTCAAAAAATCCTAATTTTCAGGGGCGATTATCTTTTTATAATCGCTAGTAGATCCGTGAGTGGCAGCCTTAGCTTTAATTCTTGTGCGTCCTGTAGAGATATGTTTAGTTTAGATGGCACAAATTATTAATTTTTTATAATCCCTACATCTACGAAATATTTTCTTTTATTCGCAGGCATCATTTATTACCACCAAACCACAAATTACAATTTTTCAAAAAGTATTTAAACCACAAAATGACATAGAAAAAAGAACACCTTGTAATAATTATTTTATTTGAACAATTTTTAGTATACAAGTATATTCAAGTTAGACTAGTAAATTATCAAAATTTGATAAAAATTAAATCTGTTAACTTCTTCAAAAAATTTAATAATGTGTTGCGCCACCACGATGTCTTATGCACTCATTAACACGTCTGGGCATACTTCTAATAAGGTGCTCGATTTCCTCCTGAGGTATATCATCCCATGCTATCTGTAACTCGTGCTGCAGAGCCGCTAGAGTTTGTGGAGGGTGGGGTAAATTGAGTAATCTTCTTCCCATAATATCCCAGACGTGCTCGATGAGTGAAAGATCGGGCGATCTCGATGGCCAAGGCAACAAAGTAACTTGATTGTCCTCAAGATGAGCCAAAGAAGCCCTAGCAACATGAGGTCGTGCGTTGTCTTGTTGGAATGTGCTGTTGGGGATAGTCTGAACATAAGATGCAATATGAGGTTCTATGAGCTCCTGGATGTAGCACACAGCGGTCATATTACCTCCAATGAATACTAAAGGCGACCTACTTCCAATAGCAATAGCGCCTCATACCATTACTCCAACTGTGTGGTGCACATGTCTTTCCACAGAAAATTGGGGATCTCGTCTTTCACCACGCCGTCTTCTCATCCTTGCACGACCATCATGCATGCCCAAACAGAACTTGACTCATCACTGAAAACAATTGAATTCCATTCTTGGTCCCTTTGCTCGTTCTCTACCCCACTTTAGACGATCAGGTCGGTACCCAGAGGTCAGTGGTAGCACAAAATGGGGATGGTAAGAAAACAGCCCAAAAGTTCTTATCCGAGAATAAACGCTTCGCATCCCAATCGGCCTTCCATATTTTTCAAACCATTGGTTCGCAATCACCCTTATATAAGAAAAGCGGTCCTGTAAAGCCAATAGTCTAAGACGGCGATCTTTTCGTTCTGTGGCTCTATGACGACGTCCTGTAACTCTCGCTCTTCATGTACAGCCCTCTTGGTTCCATACCCGAAAACAGACTAGCACATTGTTTAAAGTCCTTTGCGTTCTAGCGGCTATACCTCTCATAGACAAACCAGTCTCTTGCAAGCCCACAATTCGATCCCTATCAAACTCGCTCAACTGCCGAAATGGTGGCGTCTTCGCACTCGAGGCATTGTGATTCAATTAAAGAAGCTTTTTGAAATGTGTTTTACACCGCTTAAATGACAACTGTACTAACGAATGCCAATTTTTGTTTTGTTTTAGACCTACGTGATCGAAAATGTTTTTGAAGAAGTTAACACAAAAACCGCTAGAATAAATATGGCTAAAAAAATTATCGTTTTTATCTTATCATAAACAAACATATTCCCAAAAAAAAAATTACAAAATATTTATTATTACAGGATGTTCTTTTTTCTATGTCACTTAGTATACTTGATAACTTTAAAATTTTAAATCTACTGCTAGTATTGGATTCTAGGTGTTATACGAAAATGTGATAAAAGCTATTATAAGCTGCAAAAATAAAATCGTTTTGCCACTAGAAGTATAAGACTTTAAATAAAGTATGATCCAATCGAACACCTGCCGAAAGTTATTGCAATTTCGGGAATTTTGTTGTCTGAATACCAGTTTCTAGTATGTTAATCTCATTAATACCAAAAAATTCCTGTTTTCACATTCACAAGTCATAAATTTCCCTGTCATAAAATCATTTGAATGTTGTCTTCAGAACGTTTAATACCCATCAGCATAAATATGGACATTTATTATATTTCGATAGCGATCTAAACGGTTCCAATATCAAATTCGGCATCAGATTAGAATAAAAATGAAGTAGCAGAGCGTTTTAGAAGCAATAACCGTTTAAAAATTTGTACGAACAAATGTTCCCAGATATTATATCCCGTCATAAAACGAAATCCTCCGCTTTCATAACGTCTATCTGTTCGGGATCCAGGTCAAGCGTGGCACACTATCATCGGCAAACGCACTTTTTTATTAATCCGTAAAAACTTTATTACCTAATAATTATAATAGAAATAAACAGACATTAAAACGAGAGCCACCGATGTGTACTTCTCGGACGGGCGTTAACAATTTTCTCGGCGGAAGTTTTGGTTAAGCTTGTTTGGCACGTCGTTATATAAGCTCGTGAAACAGTTAGCACAATCGGCGATAGTTTACTTAAGGGGCATTTAATGTTAATTTAACGAATGATTTAGCAAGGAATCGTGTGCTGATCTTTTAAATGTAGGAAATGATGGCGTCTAGAATTTCGTGCAGATATTTATACAGTAATGGTTAAGCTGTGGCTCACGATGTTATATATATACATATATATATGTAATGTTACTCTTTCTCTCTCTCAGGGTGAATTTATTTTGTTAATCCGGTTGTAAAAGACATGCATTTGATTCCATATTTATCAGTATAAAATTTTTAAAATAATAATAAAAAATATTAATTAATGTTGAAAATTTATAATTTATATAATTGTTTTTTTCTTTTTTCTTGAGGTAGCGGCTTTTTTTTATTAAAAATGAATTAATTTTTTTTACCAATTAAAACATTCTTTTTTGACGTTTCGACAAGTTTTTTATTATTGTCTTCTTCAGAAATTATTTACTACAATTCAATTTTTTATACACATTTAAAGACAACACAAACATTTTAAAAATTACTTTAAAATTTTAAGCACTTTAAATTCAGTATGCTTCACACATAGTTAGTATTGTACGTGACAAATAACCGTGTTAGTAATTTTTAGAAAAATGTAAATTTTAATAGCATATTAAAGTACGAGTTTCATAAGGCATGATTTTGTCGCACGAGTTCAAGTTTAGAAAACGAGCCGCAGGCGAGTTTTCTAATGAACGAGTGCGACAAAAAGCCTTATGAAACGAGTCCTTTATACTATTTTTTCTATTTTGCATTATAAATTGATAATAAATACTTAATAAAAATCTCATTAGAAATGTTGAGTTTTATTTTTATATGAAGTTGGTCACATTGACATACGATTGACATTTGACGAATTCAAAATTCAAATTCGGCTATTTAAATTGTTTAAACAATATATTTCATAATATAGTCTCTGTAAACTGTAAAAAATGAGTGATACTGAGACAAATTTATCTTGTACGCCGTCACAACTGCGTGAAATTGCGGATAACGCCGTCATAAATTTATTACCGAAAAAATCAAAAGCAATATATGAAAAATGCTACCATCAATTTGAACTATGGCTGTACAGAATAATGTCAACACAATATCTGAAAACATTTTATTATGCATATTTTTGAATTACAAGGTAAAAATAAGAAATCTTCTACCTTATGGTCTATGTATTCCATGCTTCGTTCTTGCTTTTCCATTTATAAAATACAGACATATCAAAATATATTAAATTACAAGCCTATTTAAAACGATTCTCTGAGGGATACGAGGCTAAGAAATCTAAAATTTTATGCATTGAAGATATAATAAATTTATAGAAGAAGGTTCTGACGCATTGTATTTAGCAATAAAGGTACGATATTATTTGCAAAATGTAATTTTTATGTAATGGATTTAATTTTAGATCGTTTTAATAATGGGTTACACAGGTGCCTGTAGACGAGATGAATTAACAAATATGTCCATACATGATTTAGAATTTAAGAGTGATATTATTTTGGTGACAGTACCTAAAACAAAAATTAATATCGTAAGAGTTTTTGCAATTACGGATGAAAGATGGATTACTTTAATTAAAAAATATGTCGCCCTGCGACCAAAAATATTAATCATTCAAGATTCTTCCTTACATATCGCAATGGTTATTGTATATCGTGCCCGATTGGAATTAATACGATTGGCAAATGCCTAAATTAATAGCTGATTTTTTAAAATTGCCCAATCAGAGCTTTATACTGGACATTGCTTCAGACGTTCTAGTGCTACACACTTAGCAGACGCAGGCAGTGATTTGCTGACTATAAAACGTCATGGTGGATGGAGTCATCTGCGGTAGCTGAGGGTTACATCGAAACATCTATGAAAAGTAAAGTGGCTGTAGCGCACAACTTATCAGGGCCAAGTACATCTGGTCATTCTAGAGTTATATCATCGAATGATTCTCAATCACAAGAGTCTACCATTAAAGCCAATAACATAACTCGGCAAAACTTTGTTACGAAGAATTTGCCTGGCATAACAATACATGCTCAAGATACTTGTTCCGTCAGTGTAAATGTATACAGTAATTCCACGTTTCATAACAATAACAATGTAAACTAAATTTGTATAGAATTTTTGATTAAAGTATTTACAATTTACATGCATTAAACGTCAATTTTGCTTTCTGTCATAATGTATTCAATACAGCCAACCTATAGAATTGAAAAAAGGCGTATCACAATGAAGCACTTTTCGATACGCAAAAGCGTGTTACAATTGCGTTTTTATGAACGCAAAATAGAAAAAGTAATTTTTAAAATGTTTGTGTTGTCTTTAAATGTGTATAAAAAATTGAATTGTAATAAATAATTTCTGAAGAAGACAATAATAAAAAACTTGTCGAAACGTCAAAAAAGAATATTTTAATTGATGAAAAAATTTAATTCATTTTTAATTAAAAAAAAGCCGCTATTTATATAATTTATATTATTTTATTTACAAATTATTAACAAAAAACCTATCTTAATCCCTACTAGCTCAAAATTTATGTATGTTGTGTATATGTAAATATATGAATTTTGCAATCAATTAAAATAAATATAAAAGTCCGACCTTAAATTAGATTTTCTTCAGAATCTCTTTTTCAACTTTTGCACCTTAATTGTAAACTTCCTTCTTTAATATCTCCTCTTCAGCTTCTCCTTTTATTTTAAACCAACTTTCGAATAGTATTTCTTGAAACAATAATTCTATATCTTCTTTTCAGCTTCGCCTTTTATTTTAAAACAATCTTCGAGTAGTACTTCTTGAACCAATACTTCTTTCAACTTACGTTTGATATATCTTCTTATTTTCTGTTCTTAATTTTTAGAACTTTTATTTATCTTTCAAATCAACCAATAATTTTTCGTAACTAATCAATAATAATCATTTTTATTTATATCACCATGTGCACCAGAACACATATCTACGATGAATTGCACACAGCCTCCCAAACATCATGTTTTATCTTGACAATTTTAAATGACTTTGAAATTTTGGAATATAAACATTTGTAAAGTGTTATATATTCTGTTTGTATTAAATTTAACATTAATTTCATTTATAAAATAATATAAATTATATATCTTAAGTTTATGCGAATACTGAAATCATATAATAGGTAAATACATAACGAATTCCAAATCTAATATTACATTACTTTACAATATATACCGGGTGAAAAGTTGCGAGCTCTCGATTGCATTCTGGGCGACTGGAAATGGGAAGGACTTCAACTGTAGGCGTAGCTACGCACGAAGGCGCAGAACAGATTTATTACGTTCAGGGAATTGTTATAGTTCAGCCGAATTAAATTGAGCCTCATATTCTTTTTCTTGCTTTATTTATAAAGTTTGTAAAAGTAATGTTAAATCCAACATTACATTAGTATTAGTAAATGGGCAATAATAAGACAATATTTATTCGATAACTAAAATCTATTCATGCTTCTTTTCTATTCATGCTTATTTTTATATCGAAGCATCAGATAATGTAAACTATCAGCGACAGGCCTCATAAGCAATATCAAAAGAAAAAAAAATAATTAAAAGTCAACAATCAAATAAAATAACAAACATAGATTTTAAAAAACCTAACAATAGCAATAACTATCTTTTCGTCGGTAGACAGTATATTATTGAAAGAAATATTCATGTTCGAGATATTTATTTATCATCAATTCATAAAATTCCAGGCGACAGTAATAATCGTCGAGTAAAAGCTCTTGGGATGTGCTAATTTTGTACGCTCGATATTTATTCTTCTGTAAAATGTTTAAAACGTTTGCACTATTATTAAATTCGCAAGCAATTTGTTTGGATGTCGATATCACTGACATTTTTTGCTAGGACATTTTTATTTTAGTTATCTATTAATGTAAACGTTCTTTCAAATTGTCGGACTGTATTACGAATAGTATTCGTGCTAAGAATTGATCTTTCAGGATAATTTAATTAAAATACAAATAAATCGTGTGTAACTTCTGCTGAATTGCCACCGTAAAATTGTTTCACAATAAAAAGTTTTTCCTCGGGCGTAGAATAATAATAATAATCTTTATTTTAAACTATGGTAAACCATACAAAGCAACATCAAACAGGAACAAAAGATAAACTAATTAAAAATTACAAGCATGTAAGATATGAAATACTACATTTCTACAATATTAACTTGCAAGATAATCATCAATGCAGTAGCATGAAAATGAAAGTAAATGGGATTTAACCCTACACGTTCAAAACATTTAGAAGAGTTAACTTTTACATCAGCTGGTAACTTGTTATATAATAGACATCCCAAGTATGATATTTTTTTTTGAAATAAAGTTGTTTTATGAGCTGGTGGTAATAGGTAGTTCGATTGCCTAGTACCGTATTCATGGGAGGCATCAGCAGAGAACTCCGATCTGTGACTGTGTACGAAACACACAACTTCCATAATATATGAGTCGTAGAAGGTTAAAATCTTTTGATCTATAAAAGTTTTTTTGCAAGACTCGCGAGACGAGAGCCCAAATATAATGCGTAGGGCACGCTTCTGAAATAAAAATACTCGATCAGCACCACCACCTGAACCCCAATGAATAATACCATACTTCATTATAGAATGAAATTTTGAATAGTAATACGATTTAAGGACATGAATATTACAAGTTCCCTTTAAGTTATAGAGAACATAGCACATTCTAGATAAATCACTGCAGAGCTTGTCAATATGACTATTCCACTTCAATTTCTCATCAATAACATTAATATTAATTTTTTTTTTTTATAAAATTACTGGCCGTTATGAAAACTTACTAACCGTTATAAAATTTGAGGGTCGTACCCGTGCCCTAATATCTAGCAACGCCTTGTTAAAAAATTATCGAAATGAATCGAACGCTGGCTAAACTGAAAGTGAATTTACGGCTATGTTTACGCATGCCTAGCGAATCGTTTTCCTCATCTCGCAGTAAACGGAATGAGGGCTGAGTTGAATTGATATAAATTGGAAATATCAATGTGGTGATAGCTTTTTATAGTAGTTAGACAAGGGTAGAGAATGGCGGTGATTGCTTGCCGTTAGACAGCGATAGCATGCGGATTGGAGATGGTAAATTGGAGCGTGTATCTGACACACAACCGCCCAGCAGAATAGCATGCGTATATCCTGATTTTGTTAACTAATAGAAATCATATTTTCTATCTTTCGTTTATCATATTACGGCAATCGACAGGTCGAAAATGGGCTCTTGATATAATAACATTGGTTTTGTTATGCATCTTCGTATATTCAAGAGAGAAAACATATGAATTAATTAATAAATTTAGAATGTCGGAACAAATAATAACGATCAGCTAACATACGCTGAACTAAAGGTTTGTTCGCTGGTGTTACACCAATTACACTGGTGCATATTGTCTCTTTCTCAGATGCATAAAGAGTAAATCTTTTATCCTGTTTTAAGTAGGAGTCAGTGTGGAAAGTGTAGCACCAGCGAACAAACCTTAAAACTGCTACCGTTCCACTACCTTTGGAGCTAGGGTAGATAGTGCAGTGAACTGTTGCACTCAGTACCGATGTATTGATAAAAAAAACGACGTATCTGACGTCACTTGCACTAAAAAGTACACTTTATATACACTACTTGAACTAGTGCAGCCAGTTCAGCTAAAAGGAACAAACTTATTATTTAATTCGTTAATTTATACCGTAAGCCAATGGCCTTCAAGACCTGTATTGCTGAATTATTATTAATTTAGATTATTCTAAATATATGATTTTCTCAGTTTAAAATAATAACTCAAAAAAAAAAAAATACAGAAAAAAGAAACAGAAAGAAATAAGTAAACAACTACTCGTCATCATGTTTTACTGCTGTGCCCACACCTGAATTATCTATTAATAAACTAATGTTTCTATAAATAACACAAGTCTACTCAATTTGGCACCTAAAAAAATTCTAAAAAGATGAAAGAACATTTTTTCGCGTTCGCACAAGAATGTAATTATTAGATTATTTATTCATTTTTGTGTAATTGTATTGTATGTTATGTATAGTTACATTAATTGATATACTAGCCTCAAATAAAACTAATGTTTTCTTTAAATAAAAAAAAAATTAATTAGTAAAACATTGATGTTTTTTTTTGGAACCTATCTTTTCTCGCCACAAGTTGTGTTTATTACAATTAACTTGAAAAAGATATATTGCGTTTATTGTTTTATTTTGGCATTATAATTTAGCATTCCATTTAACTTTTGCATAAGAAATTTAAAAAAAAAAAAAATTAAATCAAACTGATCCCTCCTAAAGGAATTTTAATCGCAACTTGCCTCCTTAAATTTTTTTGTGTTGTAAAGACCGTATATTTTCAAATTTTGTAACTTCTAGTATTTGTTTTTTTTTTTTCAATGCAATCAATTTTCGCTACCAAAATTCGCAGTGGACCGATGGTATTTCCAAAATTTCCTTCGTTTGAATGTGACACTCCCCGAAATATCTTGTGACCTACCCCAATTAGATGAACCAGGTTCTCTTTATTGTGTAACTATTTTGACCATATGTTTTATAAATCTAGTAAGGTATACCTATTTACTTTTCTTTTGATTTTGATTTTGTTCCATAAATATATACAGTGGCCGGCATAAATATTGCAACAACTTTTTTTATCATTAAAATATTCCAAATTTTTCTTGGGGGCATAGGTTGTGCATGTCTAGGAATCCAAAAATTTATTTTGACAGACGTCACGTGATCACTAGTATGGCGGTAAATTTAAAAAATATGCCATGAATTTCCGAAAAGTGAGGTTATATTGACAAGATATCCAAAAAAGTTATTTGAAAAAGTTGCTTAGAATTCAATTCTGAGACTGTGACATTAAAATAAAAATGTTTGTAAAATTTTATTTATTACTTCTAGATACAGCCCCTTGCAACAACAACGAAAATGTACTTTTCAATTTTCAGTGTGCTAATTATGCAAAAATTGATAAAATTGTTTGAATATCAACCAGAGTTGGAATATTACTATCTATAGTTGAGCTGCTAAAAACGATAAAATGGAAATATGTAATTCAATTAAACAAAATTTGGAAAAATTGTGATTTTGAAATTTTTTAAAGTATCTTTACAAAAATGTGCACGCAGCCTCAGAATTGAATTCTAAACAACTTTTTTGGATATCATGTAATCTAACCTCACTTTTTGGAGATTAACATCATATTTTTTAAATTTACCGCCATACTAGTGGTCACGTGACGTGTGTCAAAATAGATTTTGGGATTTCCAGACATGCACAACCTATCCCCAAAAAAAGTTTTAGTATATTTTAATCATAAAAAAGTTTTTCATATGTTGCAATATTTATGCCGGTCACTCTATACAAAAGCACTATCAGGCCATGCGGGCCTGGGGTTAAAAAATCTATCCCTCCATTTTATCCTGTCACCAGCAGCCTCCTTCCACCTTTTCACGTTCTGATTTCTCAGTAGTTCCTCCATTTGCCTCTTCCAACTTACTCCTGGTCTCGCTTTGCGCCTACTTCCAATCATCCGCACATCCATGATATCATTAATCACACGACCTTCCATAAATACGACGTTCAAAACTAGAATGTTAGGTGCATTACCTAGTTAGCATATAGTATTTAGGGGAGAGTAGGGTAACATGGGCTATTTAAGGTGTAACAATTATTAAAGTCCAAAGCTTTCAATATTAAGATGTAAAAAAAAATTAATCAACATCTTTGACAATACTACTTTATGATAACAGTATTAAATTGAAAAAATTAGATCAAGAAAATGTCAAATTTCCATCTTGCCCATAGATGGGGTAAGACGAGTTATACCCATGAGGTAAGATGAACTGCAAAAAAAATAACTATAAAGTATCTATTTGTCAGATACGCATAATGCGCAGACGTGAATTGCTTCAGGATCCTCGTCATCATGTTGTTCGTGGCACTCCATATATTTTTTTAATAAAGTCCCCATTCGCTCTTCCAGAAAGGCTTTGGCAACATTTTATGCTTTCTTGTGACCCTTGCGCCCTATCAGGCTTACGTTTATATATATCCACACTATCGTAAAAACAGAACAGAAAAAACCTCAAATCTGGAAGGATTTGTAGCAAGAAAGACTACCGTATTTGATAAATCATTGAAATAAATCCGGTATAATTAATCAGGTGAAAGCTCAATAAATTGAGGTTCTAAACACCTACATGTTACTATTAAACACTTTAATTCTGTGGCTAAGTGACGTATTAGAAATGAAGTACAAATAATTACGAACTTACTTAAATTCACTTTTTTGCGAATAGCTCGCTAACATATGTAAATTGGCACATTGAACGGCATTCTAGTAACTTACGAGCAACGGAGCACGCAGCTAATACACTTCGTTATCAGGTCCTATTGTGCTAAATGGGGTAGCTCGTCTTGCCTGCCCAGCTCATCTTGCGCCACCCTCCACTGAGAAAAAAAATTTAATAGTCATAAATAAAAATGTAATTATCGTAAGCAAAAAGTTCAGCTGAATAGGGGACAAAAGCGTAGATTACTTAGCACTAGTAAAAAAGAGATCCTAAACACTGATACCAACAAGAAGCAATCTAAGTTACTTACGGTCTGCTTCATACCAGTAACATGATAATTGAACTGAAATAGTGAAGCCAAAGAATATATGCAGTTGCAGTAGTAGTAAAAGATTTGCCCATGTCAAGTAGTAGGTGTATTGCTGTGAGTGAACTATTCTATAACGGCTATCACACCTTCATAATTAATACAAGCTATTTGGATTACTTGTGATACGGAAACAGTACCATTAATGCACATTCACTAAATACCCAATATATAGAAGGTAATGGTTTGCTAGAAATATACAATATACTTACCTTTAATTTGTTGTTCAATGATAGTTAGTGTACGAAACGTGGAGGTTTAGTAAATATTTATTAAATAGCTTACCGTGTACTCTGCGTGAATAACTGATAACGTAGAAATAAAAATTGAGAATCTATATCTCACAAAACGTTATTCAGTAACTGTTTGCAACTAGTTTCGTGCCTAAGGGCATATCTTCAGGCCAGAATTGGTAATCAATGCTAAGTTAATTTTGGACAGTTTTTAACAGTGATTATATATCAATTCTGGCACACAATGTTAAACAGCAATATGAAAAGATGTCTTATATTCTCATATTAAACTGATAAGGGTGCAGCAACAAAAAGCGCATGGCACCATACTCATTTCTTACCATCAACTTGAAATTTGTAAAAAAATCTATATAAAATGTTAGACAATGAGTTAGCATAATATTATTTTGATATAAATAATAGAAACGCAAAATGTTAATAATCATGAAAGAAAACATAATTATTTTTTTACTGTATGCATATTCTTTGAAATGCAAATACTTTAATTTAAACTATACCGTTAATGATTTTACTAGCTACTTAATATGTAGCTTACAATCAATTTACAATATTATCTCAAGTATGTGCCATCTTTAACAAATTATTTAAACTCCACAAATCTTCGATTATTTATGCAACCAAAACTCTAAGTACGGCGTACCGAGCAACGTGTAATTCAAAATTGTTTGCAAATAATTTTTAATTACCTACTATTTCAGTGTGCTGTAGCTTCGATTGCATTAATAATCGAAGATTTGTGTGGTACATAATACTTATTATTTAAGAAAAAAAAAAAACAGTATTATTAGTAGTAGTTTTATTTTGTATAGGACAAACACTTAATATTAATGTAATGTTTAAGCTACATAATAACAGCAAGAACAAGTAAATAACCGAATAACCTGAACAGACGTTTCAAAACAATAAGCTTTAGAAGGATAACAGTTACTCCAACTGATCGAATGGAATTCTTATACAACTTGCCGGTATTTTTAAATGATTAATACATCGTAGTATATTGTTTATCATTATGAAGGGTGCATATCAAAAGATGATCTATGTATGTTATCTCTGTAAAATTCATTTAAGTAGTGGAGTTGAACTGAAGATAAACTATAATTAAATCGAATTAATAAATAAACCCCAGCTGTTACTAAAGTTGAAGAATGAACTAAAGAAGAAACTGGTGTAGGAGCCGCTATAGCAGCAGGAAGCCACGAAGAAAAAGGAATTTGAGCTCTTTTAGTTATAGCAGCTAAAACAATTAAAACAGAAATAATTAATATTTCAGTTCTATTCTTTATAAAATCAATGTAAAATAAATAATTAAATCTACCATAATTCAATATTCAAGCAATTGATATTAAAATAGCCACATCCCCAATTCGGTTTCTTAAAGCTGTTAATATATCAGCATTATAAGATTTAACATTTTGATAATAAATTACTAAACAATACGAAACTAATCCTAACCCATCTCAGCCTAATAAAATCCTAATAATATTAGGCCTAATAATTAATAATATTATTGATAAAACAAATATAGAAACTAATATAATAAACCGATTAATATACTTATCCCCACTTATATACTCATCTCTATAATAAATTACTATAGACGAAATAAATAATACAAATCTTATAAATAATAATGATATCCAATCTAATAACAATGTTATTATAATACTACAAGAATTAATTGTTAATAATTCATACTCTAATAATAAAGTATAATCAATTATTAAAAAATACTACCCTGAAAAAAACCTAATAAATCTAAAAATTAAAAAACTAAATCTATAAATTAAACAAATAGAAATTACCTAAAATAATAATATTATAACTTTGATATCACAAATCAATATTTTCATTAAACTATTTAAGTAAATTCATAAAGTTAAATACTCTCTTTTTAAAACTAAAATATTTAATGGTAATCAATGTAAAAATAAAAGTAAATACTCGCGCACTGTTCCATTTCAGTAAGAATATATGAAGATGAAAGCAGTTCTTCTATTTCTATTATCGAGTATTAATAAGCAAACACCTTTATTAAGCACGGGAGATTTATTCGTCTACGTCTATCGCGTGTACGTGATTCAACGCGATTTATGACGGTTATGCGCAAAACGCGGTAAAAACACCGATGCTGTCCGAAAACACTCGAGGTGCTGCAACACTCAAATAATCAAGTTGCCACCTATATAAGAAAATACATGAGTTTCATAGCATCAGCATTTTTGTTACTTGTACTAACAAGGGAACACCGGCGGGTGTCCCCCTCCGATTTCGATGAAACTTAACAGATCGAAAGAGTACCTTAAAATAGAGACAGTATTTTTTTTTATCGGCGTATCCGCACGATTTTGGGGTACGCCCCCTCCAAAGTTTGGACGATTTTTCAATTTTTGCAAATATTTCCTAAATTATAACAGATATTAAATTTTCTTCTTAACATAATTTGCAGCATATTGCATGGCCCTAAGGGTGGCGTCGTCCGTATTCGCAAACATTTAATAACGGGGGACGGGTACCCGTACCCCCTTTTTTTTACATTTTTTCTTTTTCTTATTCATAAAGAAGGCCGATTTTACATAGAATACGATGATGTATAACAAGTTTACAAAATTAATAATTGTAAAAATAGAAAATAATAATAAAGCTTCAAAATAATAAACTTGTCTATTGATATAAATCAAACGAACTATAACAGAAATAAGTTTTTATCCTTAACATAATTTCCAGCATAATACATGGTCTCAAGGTAGATATCTTCATAAAAAGCTAATAACGGAGGACGGTACCCCATACCCCGCATTTTTTTAATAATAAGTTTATTCATTATTCATCAAAAAAAGATCGCTATGGTTTTAGACTGTAGAAAAATTTTGTTAGAACTTTTTCGGATATAGTGATTCTTATGAACTACGACATAGATTTACATCAGAGAAATAATATTATTAAGTTGCAATCCCTAACCCATAATCAGTTTTCCTCCCCAAGATTTTACGACGTATTCAAGTACTCGTGGTATAAGAGTGGATACGTTGAGGAAAGACCTGGCCCTTTAAAATCCTGTAGAGTTTTGTTTTAACAAAGATGCGCAGTCTATACCCTTGTGTAGTATTTGCAATAAACCAGCTATTGTGCGGTGTTCATGGTGCAAACAAAATCTGTGTTTTACACACTTTTACACAGACTATCACTACTGTAATACTTACATAGCTTAATTACTGTATGTATATTAATCTTGTTCGCTATTGCAATACATATATACCAATAACCGCATTACAGTATGTCATGTATTTAAAGATTTATAAGCATTATAATGTTTTTCTAATTCTGTTCTATTGTTTCCGAAATGTTATAATCGTTACAAACACATTAGTTATATTTATGCTCCATTGAATACTTACATTGCACACCTACATTGCACAAAAAACTCGAAATAAATTAAAAAATATATATGTATGTATTATTTAATCCTTCGTTCTGTGTAGCAAATTTGTTCATATATACGCACTAAAGGATTATGGTATTCTAAGAATGAATAACATTTTATTAAGGAAATATATAAAACGCAGTCACTAACTGCAGTTGATAAAACGATACGAAAACATATTGCTACCACCGATAAAAGTTTCGTACAGTATATAGTGTAAGTTAGTAGGCATAGAAAGGTTTGACCATAGCTTGTCGAGTAGATACAATTCTAAATTAAGAAATATTTAAGTAAGGAGAGCAGCGGAGTAACGATAACAAATAATTGTTGTTAATGTACTATACCGGGTGGTCCATTTATCGTGGCCCCCCTTAAAATTTGGAAGCAGTCAGTTTTATGAAAAAAAGTTTCAAGTAAAAGTTTTACTATAAGAAGTGTCCAATCAGATGGTTATGCAGTCGTACACCAAGGAGAACGTTTGAAGGTCATGTGAAGGTCAATTTTTGTTTTTTTAATGGAACATGGCATTTTTTTTTCCAAATTCTGAAAAAGGATGTAATTGTGAGTAGAAAGTAGTAAAACTCATGTGGCCTAAAATTAAAGATTCAGCGAAATATTCATACCATAATTCTTTGTAATTACCTACATCCGATATTTTAAATGACTTATTATTGAAAATTAATTCTTAATTCCCAATCTGTTAGTAATTATTTTGTAATACGTCCTCATATTGCTTTCAAAATACTATGTTTTTCATGTATTATTTCCAATTTGTATTTTGTTTTTCTTGAATATTTCGCTGAATATTAATTTTAGGCCACATGAGTTTTACTACTTTTCTACTCACAATTACATCCTTTTTCAGAATTTGGAAAAAAAATGCCATGTTCCATTAAAAAAACAAAAATTGACCTTCACATGACCTTCAAACGTTCTGCTTGGTGTACGACTGCATAACCATCTGATAGGACACTTCTTGTAGTAAAACTTTTACTTGAAACTTTTTTTCATAAAACTGACTGCTTCCAAATTTTTAGGGGGGCCACGATAAATGGACCACCCGGTATATTATTATTATTACAATTATTTTTATTATTAATCCTCCAAATTTATTACCATTGTTTTCTATGTAAAAGCGATCTTTTTTTGATGAATAATGAATAAACTTATTATTAAAAAAATGCGGGGTATGGGGTAGCCCGTCCCCCGTTATTAGCTTTTGATGAAGATATCTACCTTGAGACCATGTATTATGCTGGAAATTATGTTAAGGATAAAAACTTATTTCTATTATAGTTCATTTGATTTATATCAATAGACAAGTTTATTAATTTTGAAGCTTTATTATTATTTTTCTATTTTTACAATTATTAATTTTGTAAACTTGTTATACATCATCGTATTCTATGTGAAATCGGCCTTCTTTTGATGAATAAGAAAAAGAAAAAATGTAAAAAAAACCCCGTCCCCCGTTATTAACTTTTTGCGAATACGGACGACGCCACCCTTAGGGCCATGCAATATGCTGCAAATTATGTTAAGAAGAAAATTTAATATCTGTTATAATTTAGGAAATATTTGCAAAAATTGAAAAATCGTCCAAACTTTGGAGGGGGCTGTACCCCAAAATCGTACGGATACGCCGATAAAAAAAAATACGTGTCTCTTATTTTAAGGTACTCTTTCGATCTGTTAAGTTTCATCGAAATCGGAGGGGGACACCCGCCGGTGTTCCCTTGTAAGTATATGCTGTAGTTAGATACAGTACCAGTCATCACAAGTAATACGTTACTTATTACAAATCAACAGTTTGATTACGATTATTACATAAAAATTAGTCAGGTACGCTGTGTAATAGCCGTTAATAAAAGCACTATTTACAGTAACAGGTTTAGTTGCAGGTATTAATTAAGGAGAATAGTTCCAAGTAACACTTTATCTATTATAAATGATTTTTATAAACACTTTACTTAACCCATTTTTCTCAGTGTCTCCTTATTATTAGTGGATTTATCGAAACAAAATATTCTTCTCAAAATTTTTCTGTTAAATAGACAACACTTCTATTTCATAGGTTCATTACCTAATTATATTTTGAATAAAATGCCTAAACTATAGATCTTTCACATGCACGTCGTTAGATTATCGTGTGATAAAATACATGCTGTTATAGTTGAATTAATCACTTATATATCATTCAGTTTATAGATAATACCAAAAACAAATACATGAATAAGCTAAATATAATAAGGATACGGAAAAAATCGCTCATTTCATTGTGGTTTGCTATTGGAACTATTTTATTTTTCTTATTTACACCAATTTTCACTTCACCAGAACTAGTATGTTTACATTTTAAATCTACCTTTTTTATATTACAACTTCTGTTGAAACATGCAATCCCCATTTCACTGCAACCCAAAAATGTACCGTTGAGATTCAAATTTTAATTGCATTTAATCAACACGAGATGACATAATGATATCTACATCATTGACGTAATCCCAGTGATTTGAGAACCGACAAAATATGCAAAAAAAAAGGCAATCAAAATACGATAAGGTGTTTGTCTCATTGCTATAGTCTCATCCTATAGAAAAAAACCTCGTGGAACCCGATTATCAGCGAGTAGTTTCAGCATCTCGTGCGATCACTGCCGGTAGCACGTGCTAGCGCTGTGTTTCTGACGTGAATTTTTTTTTTTGCGATTATTGTCGCAGTCTGAAGTATTTACCGTACGCGCAATACGCAGGAGAAGATATCATTTACGTAATATACAATGCTTATCAGTTATCATTAATGCGGGCAACGGCAATAAACAACAATGAAATGTTTAGTGCCAAGTTATGATGAGTGTTGATCTTTTTTTTTTGTAAATACTGCATGTCTGTCTTGCGAGGAAAAACATTGGAGTTCTAAAAAATTGATAAGAGCCACATTATGTTAAAATTTTTGCCAAAAGTAAATATGCATATATTAAGATCGAAAATGTATTTTTTTTATTTAAATTAACATTTCCTTATTTTTCAAATTACTATCAGATTGCTTTTAAACTAAATTAAATACATTTTTAACTTTAAAACACTCGATATTGCGGTCATCACATCAAATACGAAATCAATTTAGCAATAACTTTTTATTTTAAATACACTTATGTCAAATTTAACTATAATCTCGCTTATTTTAAATGCGTTTGTGTCAATTCAACAATCATTTTTATTTTTCAGAAATTATTGAGAGAAAGTAAATAATTCTAAAACAGATATTATGTGCTGCTTGGGTTGTTCTTATTAACTTTTCTGTTGAAGTGTATATTGGAAAATAATTTTGTATGAAATAAAATTATTATATAGAAGCTATTTTATAATGCTTTATTAAAAGTAATACTTAGTACAGATTATAACTTAAAAAGACAAAAGAAATCGTTTTTCTGTTGTTAACGTGATTAAAAAGGGCGTCACACAAAATTACTTACATTAAGAACGTTTTTAACCAAAAACCATTTTAAAGCGGTTTAAATCGGATGAATTTGAACTACAATAATCTAGAATATTACTAAAGGCTGCAGCGTTTTTTAGTTTTCTTTAACATGTAGTTTCTTTCTCCTCCCGATGATTTGTTGAAAATCTACGAGATTCTAAGAACAGTTTTTATTGTTAGTATTTAGCGCTGTTGGTATCCGATAAAATTGATCTTAGGATCCGGATCCACTGTCTGAATCTACTATCCGGTTCTCAGATCCGGATTCGGTTTTCGGATACGGATCCACTATCCGGTTCTCAGATCCGCAACCATTATTCGATTTACGGATCGGGATCCAATATCCGGTTCTCAAATCCGCAACCATTATTCGGTTGTAGTACAGTTATTATTTGAATTGTCTCAATTGTTTTGTTCATCAATATCTTGTACTCGACACCTTTTCTTTTATAGCAAGCTATTCCTCCTCCTCTAGTTTTCCTCGAATTGTAGACGGATTGGTAATTTTGTAATTGATATAGATTTTCTTCATAAGGACGGATCCACGTTTCCAATACAGCAAGAATATCCGGTTTGTGTGTGCTTGAAATAGCTTCAAGTTCTTCAAATTTGTTTTTTATACTTCTCACATTCTGCATATATACATTATACATTTCTGTTTTTGGTTGTATTGTCATTTGTACTTGTTTTCTTTTGCTTAAAACTGATGTAGGTCTTCTTCTTCTCGGGTCTTTATTTTCTCACTCGTACTATCCTTTCTTACGTAAATCTTTCCATCCCTTGTCCATGCGTACTTCACTTTATGATCTTTCTTCAATTGCCTTGCTTGGAAAAAAGTTTATTAGCTTTTATAGTAAGTTGTTCATTGATGTAAATGTTGTTGTTTTTTCCTTTTAATTCACAATCAATTACATTTATATTTCCCATTTCTTTCCTTGCTTTGAGTATTTCTTCTTTATCTTTCTTTGTTTTTAACTCTACGATGAGTATTGAGCTTTCAACATTGTGATCTTTTCTGTAGCTTTTTATTGCATTACTATCTAGCTGGTTAACGTTTAATTTATTCATAATTTTCAGAACAATTTTGTTAATATTTTCGTTTTTTCCCTGGTGTTCTATTCCATTTATTAATATATTATTGGCAATCTTTTTTTCTCCGAATCTTCGATAGTTTTTTCCAAAGCCTTAATTTTCTTATTTAATTGCTTATTTTTCTTTTCTTGATGTTTTGTAATTTTTTATTTCTATATTTTCTTTTTGAATTTCGTCAAATTTATCTGACATAAATTGCATTGTTTTCTCCATTTCTTGTAGCTTCTTAAAGATTTCGTTGTTCGTCACTTCTTCTTCTCTGTCACTGTTAATATTTGACTTCTGTTTTTTGCTCTTTGGTCCCATTTGGAGAAGGTGTGTGTATCACCAGTTACTAGTTGTTATATGAGTTTTGTTGTTTTTGCTGATTTTGTTTTGAAAATATATATAGATGTCTTTTTCACAAGTTCAGTTTTTCTGTTTACGGATCCGGATCCAATATCCGGTTCTGAAATCCGCACACCATTATTCGGTTTTCAGATCCGGATCCACTATCGCATTCCCAGGTTTGGATCTACTATTTGGTTTTCGGATCCGCATCCACCATCCAGTTGCCAGGTTTGCGAATACGGACCCACTATTCAGTTTTCGAATCTGGATCCACTATTCGGTTCACACATCCGGAACCACCATTCGGTTTTCGGATCCGGGTCCACTATTCAGTTTTCGGATTCGAGTTCACTATTCGGTTCTCAGATCCGGATCTACTATTCGGTTCTTAGATCCAGAACCACTGTTCGGTTTTCGGATTCCGGATCCACTAGCCGGTTCTCAGATCCTAAAATACTAATCGGTTTGCCGATATCCGGATCCCCTATTCGCTTCTCGGATCCGGATCTATTATTCGGTTTTTAGATCCGGAACCACTATTCGGTTTTTGAATCCGAATCCAATATCCGGTTCTCGGATTCGGATCTAGGAGAAATATAAATTATCTATCAACTCAATCTTAGTGATTATTGCAAATTAGCAGGCCCAGATCTGAGGTTTCGAATAGCAGATCCGGATCTGGGGTTTTGCATAGTGGATCTGGATTCGAGGTTTCGGATAATGGATCCGGATAACATTTAGATCCGGATATCCGGATAGTAAATTACCCGGATCCAAAATTAACAGCACTAGTATTTACTAACATTTTGGTAATGATATTTCAATAATATTTTGGTGTATCGTGGCCAGTAGATATAGTCCTATGGAAACAAGCGTATGCAATATAATATAGAGTCATTTAAAACAGATTTCAAAGCCAATTGAAGAAGTAATTGAAAGTTGAAGTGCATACTTGGTTGCCTACTCTACAGGCAAATTTTGAATTTGTTAAAAATGACTATAAAAATAGACCATCTTTAGCAATATGTGCTAAGTATAGCCTTAATTATAATGTAAACTTTATTTTTTTTTATGTTAATTCAAGCTTACCTGGTATATTTTTATGATAGTTTGCTTGGGAAGATTTTTCATTCTTCGGGATGTTTATATGGTAACTTTTGCTGTATTGCCCTCAAACTAGAGTAAATAACGGTATCTTAATGTCAGTTACTGGTTATCAATTCGATTTCGATGTTGGTTTGCTTGACAGCGATAACAATCTAAGGCTGATTACTGGTAATTTTAATTTAAATCCTCATTCTGTCCGTGGCCAGGAAAGACAACGGTTGATAGTGTACTCCTATAACAATTTTTATGCCACACTCGCAGAAATATGATAATTCCATTTTCTCAAATTTAAGAAGAGAAGGGACTTTGGAGGCGCGCCCTTGAGGTAGGAAAATGTTGCCTATTCGTTAGCAAGCGCCTGAAATGCTAAATGGACAGGTGATTTGGTGCTCCTAGAAGTATCCCGTACCACCTAGCAGGTAGAAGGTCACTTCTCACAGTATTCATTCGTTTTTCAGAGAGGTCGCTAGGTGAATAAAAAACCACTAGATATTGTATTTTTTTTATTTTAAAAACAAGAAAAATTTGTATTCGAACAAACAATTGTAAATAAACTGAAAATTTGAATCTAATTATAATTTAATTATAATATATATAATTAAATTCAAATAAAATATATAATAATCAATTTTGCTGAACTAAACAAAATTAAAATTTTGAAATACCGGGTATTTTGTTCAGAAAAACAGAGCAATAGATAATTTATTTTTATAATCATACACTTAAAAATAAAACAAATACCGCAATATAACAAAAAAAAAAAAAACATTGGTTCATGCTTCTGTTCTAGATGGTTTCAATAGCCTTCGTCCAAATACTAATCGGAATGGCGTAAAAGGGCTAGGCAAGGAAAAAAAGAGAATCTGCTAGTAAAACATTAAACATTTGTAACATCTCACAAATTGTTTATTTCTTACCACTTCTTAAAACAACGTCTACAAGCTTTTTTTCTGTGGCTGATACATTGTTTTTTTCTTAAAACTTTCCCAAAATTGAAAATTGAAATAAGTTACTGGCTGCTTTTCTCAGGACAAATTTTGTTATATCAATGTGCAGCCGTCAGGTTTAACAGGGCATAGGAATTTTTTATATACCTATATCATGTGAAATCTAAAACTTCTGACGAGCAGTATAAAACTTGTTCAATAATGTCCCACATCATTCATAGGAAGCAGTTGAACTTAAACTTGAAAAATAACACTAAGCTATCATAATCAGGTACTATTCTCGTTATTCTCAACGTCATGTAAAAATACAGCATACACTATTATTATAGAAACTATTAGCGTATGGATGTGTGTGAAACAGGTAAGTAGACAGAGATTCGTTGAGTTACTGATTGCAGATGGCACCTCAGAGAACACCCATGTATGTAAGTAATACAAGTTATTGCTAAGATACAGCATGTAAGAAAGAACGAAATGTTATATGTAGCATTAAAAGCAATTTACTAACTTGAATACTTAAATAAAGTATTAAGTCACTTAGGATCAAATAGTTCTATATCATTTCTTTAAATCCCTAATATATTAATGACTTATGTACATCGATATCTATAACCGCTTTTATAGTGAATAATATTGGGAAACACACAAAGGTGTTACATACAGTAATTATGACCTGACTAAACACTAACCACTTTTAGGCAAGAACTCGTACACTGTAAAAAATTACAGTAATTTTGCCATGGTAACTCAGGAATATTACATGTAATAACGTTGTGAATTTACCACAATAAATCATGTAAATTTTGTTTTACATGTTTTTTCTAGGATATTTAAAATGGAAAAAGAAATTTCGGTAAAATTTATAGCTTTTTCATGTAAGTTTAAAGATGTAACAAAAATTCAAAAGGAAAATACAGGGAAAAAACATGTACAATTTTATTTACTCTCAAAATTTACTTAAAAGTGTAAAATTGACATTTTTTTTTGGAGTATTTAGTGCACTTTAAAAGTAATTTTACTAGTGAACTATTAATTTTGCTGTAAGAATATGAGGATCTTTTATATTTATTTGTTTTTACTTGAATTTTCGGGTAAAACTATAGATATCATGGAAAATACGAAATTCATACGCCGCAATGTGATTGGTTAATGGATTATTTATCTGTGCGCGTAGGTAATTCTATTCGTTTGTCGAACTTATTATTGGCTCAATCATATCATGTACGTCACAAACAATCGTAGGTTTCGCGTAAGCGTGTTCATTCTTGATCCCTGGTTGAGCGATTCAGTATGACCTATTAAGTGCTATAAAAGAATTAGGTAAGTTGCTTGCTCTCTTTATAAAAATACATATGAAAATTACTTCAGTGTTCGGTAAATATAGAGTTCATATAAATATTATATACTGCTGTGAACTGATGGTACCAGCATATATGAAAAGTGAAATTAAAAAAAAAATAAATCAACTAGCTCAGTGGATAAAAATTTAAAACGGCGCAAAAGATTATCTGAACTCAGGTTTACTAATCTAATCATGAAAAGTACAATGTGGGTGAAAGTAAATTGACTAACTTTAATTATTAAAATTGCAAAGGTTGAATTCAAAATAAAAGAATAGAAATTTAGAATGACATTTACAATCATTAAATTTATTTTTTAAAAAAAAGGAAAAAAAACATTTGTTACAAATTGCAGTAAAAAAATAAACCATAGACTTAAGGTCCTGGACGAAATAAAAAACTGCAGGAATCTACAATTAACAAGGACAATGCAAGTCCTTCAACAAACAAAAGACAGATTTGTTCTAGAAGAAAACTCCATTTAACAAAAAATCCACGTGGTTACAAAATTACAACACACAAAATTACATTAAACGTGGATAAACAAGTATAATAAAATAATTGAAATTTAAATTCAAGCACAATGCTTCTTTTCACCTAAACCGAGGTGATTAACTATTAAAAAACTAATTTAAAAAACTAAAAAACGGAAAAATTTATACTCTTAAACTAAAAAAAAAACCTCTTCTAAAAGAAATATTACAATAACTGATCTTATATCCAATATGTGCACAACCAAACACAACAGCAATTATTAATAATAAGAGTCCCTTGAAAGCTGATAAAATTCAAATAAAACGAACTACATATTAAATAAAAATGAATTTACCAAAAATGGTATCAAAGAAATAAAACACCTGTACTTACGGTAACTTTCAAAGAACTACCTTTTAAGAGGCCCTACATCGCATACATATAACAAAATAGATGCGTGGCAAAGCAGCGCATAAAATGCAAAGAGAATTCTCTTGAACATTACAAAATATACAATACTGACGAAGGCAATAAGTACAAATGAATGAAATAAATTTAAACAACTGAACAATTAAATAAAATTCATTAAACAATCCTATTAACAAAATCTTGTCAAAATAAAAATTTAGAACTGTGGAAACACAGGCGTAGCATTGATAGGGATAATTCGGAATAAATAAAAATACAAATTTGAATTTCCGAAATCCGGGGTGCCAGACCATAGCAATACGTATTTTACAGTACAATCTTTGAAAAACACATCAGCATGTGAAATTTACTAGATGGTAGAAATTTTACCTTATGAAGCAAATTTACCTGTAAAATTGTAGGCTACTTTGTTACCAACGATTTTACATGTAATTTTACTGCAACTTTTTTTACAGTGTATGAGCGTAGTTTACACCAAATGAAATAAACAAGCGCGGAATAAATGCACCAATAGTAATCTTGCTATTTGTTAAAACTTCTAATATAAAAATACTGTTATTCCAAAAATGTGATATTACCATTCCAAATATTAATTTTATTTGGCGTTAATCCAAATTTCTTAATAAAAATTTTAGTAAAACCTCTTTTCCCAGCGTGCATTTGGGTTACTTACTTACCTTATTATTGTAATAAAAACAACATCCTATTAATAGTCACTGATACGCAATTATAAATGCTATTGATGAATAGGATCTTCATAGAACTTTAGTAATGATCCTATTGAAATTATAATTATCATCATCATTATATCTATAATAACAATCGGCTGAATTAAAATACAAAAACATAAAACACCATTCCTGCTACCAGACACTAATAATCGGCTATATGTTTTTGCCAATTATTATCATCATTGCGGCTATTAGCGTTTTCGAATCCTTTTGTTGTCCGTTTCTGTCATCGTCATCAAAAAACGCTTCCCATTCATATTCGTTTAGAAGAGTTACACATGGAAAGGAGAGAGGGCTGCTTATCGTCTTGCGATAGGTTAAAAATCATTTAAACAGCAGATATTACGACTGTATGTGAACACACATAAAAAAAAAGACGTGTTCTTTCTGTGTTCGGATGAGACGACATTATTACGGCTGTGATAACGACCTAGATAAGAAACTTAAATAAGCGTGTGGCAAACTGACGACATGTATTCCTACTTCAATGTGAATTCTGTATGTATATATGCTTACATTTTTTTTTTTTTTGATATCGCCAACGCATTGAGCATAATACTGTCGCGTAAGTGTCGAGGAATTGATCCGAAAGATTATTTGCGGGAGATTAAGGCGCGGTACAATGTTGATAAGCTTGTGTGGACGATATTTGAGACAAAATGTAAAAATAACTGGGTTATTTCGTGTAAAAGGTGTTTGGGTATTGAAATTTGTGTATGTTTTGCGGGAAATTGTTAGCATTTGATGTTTATTCGCATTCACAAGCCCTCTCATGAATCACCAACATGGAACGTTTTCAACATTCCTCTGTTGAAATTGATACACAACAATAATTTTATATTTTTAGATGAAACTTTTTTTCTGTAGTTCATTTTTTAGTCAATGATAACATTTTAATTTATTTTTTCCGCCTCCGTCCAGAAACACTTCTTTTGCAGTACTTTAAAGCGGCAGGAAAACTACCTTTTTCCTATCTAGGCAGGCGAAAATGTCACTAAAGGTTGGCAACAATAGATTCCACATCACAGACGTGAAATAAATTGTCACTAAGCTACTATTCAACCATGTTAAGATAAACTGGTGTCTTCATTGTACTTATTATTGATAAATAGATATTAAACTAGAAAGAAAATTACAGAAAAAGATTTATTCTCAGAAACGTCAAAATACTAAGGTATGTAAAGTGTTTACAATTTGTCATTTATTGATCAATTTCTAGAACTTAGGCGACTTGACGTTAGTTAGGTTTTTACATCTGCCAATTTCAAGTTCAATTTTAAGCTCAATTTCTAGTTCAAGTTCGCTTCAATTTTAAGCTGATACCTCGGGGTTTTACCCTTGCCAATAAATTGATCAATTTCATGAAGTTGCCAAGTTCTAGAAATTGATGAATTAAAACATGTTCTATTTTTTGCGTCAATTTAACTTCAATTTATAGTAATTTAGTAGACTTTTTGTAAAAAGGTATGTAGGTATAGACAGCGACCAAAAGTCTGTTCACCTGTAAAGTAATTTCTATAATATATTCATTTGAATTGAACAATTGTAGTTAATCGAATCACAATATATTATTTTGTAATTATAAGTAGCTTAATTTCATGTAGATTGTTCGAAATAATTGCGAATTTGCAGTCTAATGAGGAGAATGAAGATCAAAATGGCAACGAAAAAGACTAAAAAGAGTTGTCTTCTTCCTCAATTGTTAGTTGAAATTATAGGGAGGACAAGAAATAACATTAATTAACTGTCTACTAAACTATTCCAGGTAAATTTCCACTACTAACATTTCAAACGAGACTTAATAATAATAAGAGATATACATATATATTTATATATATCTATAGTAATTTAATTTGAAAATACAAAATAGAAGAATATAATGTTTTTATAAAATTATAATTCATTATTTACTTGTCATAAATTAAATTTGAGATCTCTTTAGTTTTAGAAAATTTCACCTTCTGCTGATCCTTCAATCTTCTTATTTTCTGAAGCTACCATTCTACAAAACACAATTTAACTTATTACTTGATAGTTTGTTAAACACAATACCTTCAATTGATCAGTATACTTGAAACATTAAACAATATTTAGCAATTTTTTAGGTACATTTACTATATTCTATACAATAACCTAAAATTACAACAACTTCAACTACAAACACCAATCTCTGAAATTGGAATTATCCAGAATCTTCTACATGTAATAAACATCAACACAAAAACCAGCCAAAAACACAACACGAAATCTGACAGCAACAAAATTCGCTATGGTGACAGAGAGCAGTTCCCATTACCCACTGTTAACACTAAAAAAGGATCTAAACTCCTTCAACATATACACTTTACGTTCAATTAATTGATAGGTGTAATGCAATAAAAAGTTCTTGTTTAAGAACTAGAAATTGATCAAGTTTAAGATCTAAAAAAACTAAATTAATTGATAAGGTAATACGAATCAAGTTCTAATTTTAGAACTAGAAATTGATAAATTTCAAGTTCTAGAAATTGATCAATAAATTGACAAATGTAAAACCAGCTTAACATGTATGCCAACTTGTACTGTCAACTCCCTAGTGTCAAAATTTCTTTTCTATTTTCAGTTCAAAATTAAGATTTGTCGGCCCAAAAAATATTGTGTATCACACGGCCAGAAACTCTTTTGCGAGTATTCGTACTTGTGGTACGTACAAACCGTACTCATACTCACAAAACTACAGTTTCTGGCCTAGTGATAGAAATAACTATTTTACATTGACATTACAAGAGCATGAATATGGCCAGTTTTGGCTGAAACACGTAGCTGTTATAGTTAATATTAAATCAGAATGGAAAGAACACTATTTCATTGCATTTAAATACAATATTTTATAATGCCAACACATCTACTGTGTTGCATTAAAATTAATTTTTGCCCCTCCGTTCAGAAACTTTCCAGACACTCATTTTGCATTGCTTTAGAGCGGCAGAAAAACTACCGTTTCCCACCCTAGACAGGCAAAAATGCCGCTAAAGGTTGGCACACTTTAGCATTGGACATGACAGATTTGTAATAAACTGTCACTAAGCTTCTGTGCAACCTTACTAATATGAACAGGTGTCTCTATTGCACTTATTATTGATAAATAGATATTAAACTAGAAGGAAAATTACAGAAAAAGAGCCTTATTCTCGGAACCGTCAAAACATTAAATATGTAACATGTGTGCCAACCTGTATTGTTAACTCGCTAGCGTCAAAATTTCTTTTCTATTTTCAATCCAAAATTAGGATTTGTTGGCCCAAAAAATGATGTGTATTTCTTTTGCGAGTATTAGTAGTTGTAGTACTCGTACTCGCAAACTGTAGCTTCTGGCTTAGTGATACAAATAACTATTAAGTATAACTAACAGCTTCTTGCGGGTTTCACCGTGTGTCAAAACTGAACAGTTCAGTTATCCTGAAGAAGCTGTCAGTATGAACAGCGAAACGTCGAGGGAAAGTTTTCACACACGGCGAAACCCGCAAGAAGCTGTTAGTTATAATTACACCGGCCGTGAAAGCCTACGCAGTTTAACTATTAAGTGTTGGATCAACATATTTCATGCATTGGATAGACAGTTAATTGCATTTGTATTGACAAAAATCGGTGTTTAATTTGCATGTTCAACCAAATTTTACTTTTTAACCAACAAAAATAACTTGTTTTTCCTTTATTAATGTCCGCAATTCTTCTTTTAGATCTCTTATAATTGGCATATAGGAGAATACGGTAACAGACAGCAACTCACCACAAAAAATTCGCAAATTTCACCGAATAATATACCGGAGAAAAGCAGAAAGCTTCTGGGAGCGAAAAAACGCGTATCACTCGATAGCAATACCCATTGCGTGACTTTATGATCGCTTCTTCTTAATAATTTTTTTTAATTATTTTTTAAAACTTCTTTATATTTTTCAAATATTTTATCTCTTTTTTTTATCAACGAACTTTCCCTCAGAACCAATCATTTTCAACAGTCTAAGTCTTCCAAATCATTACTTTTCACTGCTGAAATTTCTCAATTTGATACTTTTACCAAATGATTTGTTCATGTTGTGTAATTTGTGTATGTTATTAAAAACTATCGAAAAAATCAAATTTTAAACATAAATAAAATTTATGTTTAATAAAAAACTTCTAAAGCTAGAAACCAAATGTTTTATTTTTATTATTTATAATTATTGTTATTGTAAAAAAAAAAACAATTAAAATAAAAGACTGCAATACACGATACATCTAATTTTAAAGCTTCAATTCATGACCATGTATATAATTTTTAATTTTTTTTTTCTCTTGTTTTAGGTCGTAAATTTAAAACATAATGAGTACTACAACCGTTTCGCTTTATTGCAAAGCTTTTCAAGTATATATAAATATAAATTTAAAAGTTGCAAATTATAAATAAAATGTTTTGTTTAATAAATGACAAATTGTTTTTGTTTACTGGATTTGAATATATTATTATGTTTATTAAAGATTGCGTTTTAAAATAGGATGTTTTGATTCTTTGTTTTGAATTTTATAATTAAATAGTTCTTTTAAAATAATGTATTTAGTTATTAAAATTAAATATATAATTTTGTGAAATATTGTATCGGTTTATCATTGACTGCCTTTTTATGTTTATAAATTTGGATTATTTCAAGTATATTGCGTGTTCTTAAATTTGTTTTTGTTAAAATTGTTACGTTGTTGAAATCAATGGTATGATTTTGAGTTGTTTCATGTTTTTTTAAAGCTTGTAATTTTATTAT